>WBNO01025204.1:183180-186855 GCA_013400575.1 Peucedramus taeniatus
TACCCATCTGAGTAAATAACATATTTCTTTGTCCTTCCTGTAACCAAACATACAGCTAGTTGCAGTTTTAGCAGGAACAGCGGTATTTAAAACCAACAAAAAATGCTTTTTTGAGAGAAAGAAAAAAAAAAAAAAGCATTGACTGATGCAAGTCATATTCTGTAATGCTCTAATATTCCTACAACAGTTATGTAAAAAAACCTACACAAAATCAAAGGTATGAGCTACTGTGTTTTCAGCTGTGGATTTAGCACTACAGAAACCTCTAGCAGTCAGTGTGCACATTAACAGGGTTTCTCTTGCCCATGGAAAATGGTGGCTAGCTAGAATATGGAGTTTTAAGTTACAGGAGCAGCACATGGTTCCTCAGAAGTGAATATTGTATTTTCTATTCACATATTTTTTATTAAATCACTACATGGTATTGCAATTGCCTAACAATTGATAGCATTTAGATGGCTAAACCTAAATGGAAGAGAATAGAAATCCAGCCTGGAAGAAATTTGTAGTCAGAAGGCTGCAGCAGCTAACAGTCAAAGAGAAAAGGTACAAATTATTCCCATTAGCATGTTTTAAGGAATCATTCATTTCATGAACTGCTGCTAAGAGGAAGGAGTAAAATTTTGGGATATGATCACAGCAGACCATTGCAACAACACATTACGAAAGAAAAGGTGAAAAACTAAAATAGACTGAGGTATAGCAGGAAAATGAGAGCAAAAGACAGAGTGCTCTGAGAGAGGAACAGCAGTTTGTTTAGTGCATGGAAGTACTGAGGAAGTTATTCTGAAGATTTATGAAAATTGATATTTTTTGGAGTATTGTGGATGTGACTGTTTTAGATAGAAAAATTGGATAAAGTAGAAGACAGACATAGGGGAGAAAAAGAAGGAAAAAGGAAATATAAGTAGAAAATTATCAGGTTATAGCCCATTGTTCTGATGGCAAGAAATAGAGCAGCCTGGAAAGGTGACTGAGAAGAAATTGGCATATCTGGAGTAGGGACTGCTTTTTGAAACTTCAGTTTATATGATGTCTAGCAAAGCAGGTTCTTTACAAGTAGTGCCTATGGACAATGAAACAGCATAAATAAATACTTAAAAGGGAAAAGATTAAAATCAATGACTTCTTCAGGAAGAGGATGAGATGCAGAAAGAACTGAGACCTGGGCAAATGAAAAAATCCCAGCAATAATAAAACGGGTTGGACACTGCTGATTTAAAAGTGTGAGAAATAAAACAGTGAACATATGAGTATCCAGTGGTACTCTATGGATTACCCATAGGTGAAAGCAGTTCTTGAAATATTTTAGTGTTTTATGGAGACAGGCTATCCAGCAGTGCCTTTTGTCTACCAATAACACAGTGGCCCTGCCCCTTCTCTGACTGTCTGCAGGAGTTTCATTGCTGACCTTCTTCTGTAACCTTTAGAGATATAGAATTAATACGACCTTTTAACTTTCAGATTATGTGATTTCAACTGCTGGACTAGTAGTATTTAACTGATGAACCAATTAAACATCAGTCAAATAATCTGAAAAAGCATAACAAAAGGCTGAAAAAATGCCACTATATAAATTACTTCACAGTACACATGCTGGTTTTGTTTATTTTTTTTTCTTTATAAGATAAAATGTTAATATGAAAAAATATGTTCATAATTATACATATATGTTATATAACAATTTAGGAAACATAAAACCCCCAGACTAAAATTAAGGAGGAATTAAGTTGCTTAATAATTTACACTATTTTTTTTTTAAATTAGCACTGAAACATAGGGAAATATATTTTATGTAATTATTATATTTTCTGGAGTAAGAAAGACTATAGGTATATGCAGGTATTTATTTCTGTGAACATGCAGCCACAGATACCTAAATAAGCTTTTATGTATACACAGAGAACATTGATATTTGCATGCACATATACACATGTATATGCATATGTATATACATATGCAGCTTTGCACATGCTCACACATTTTAATAACTGAATTCCTACTTTATTTATTATGACACATAAGTGTTTTCCAGCAGAATATTATGTAATATATGATTAAACCTTTTTAAGTGAGACTTACCTTCGTATTCTTAAACTTTTAAAAGTAGACTTCCAGTAAAACCTCATTAGAAGTTCTAGTTTAACTTTTGGATTCCTACAGTAAACAGAAAGATACACATATCCACCTGCTCTGTCTGATATTGTGGACTCTGTCTGTGGCTTTGCCTGGTTACATGAACTTTGATTTTTAAACCTCAGTCACATGTAAAAACAACTGGAGACACTGGACCTTTGTTTTCTGTGTCTGAGGAAGGTGTTCACAATCCAGAAAAGTCTTAAAGCATCAATGACATGAAATTTCAAGTTATTTAAAAATTATTTTTGATTGATCTAAAGCACATTGGCTGCTCCTATATTTTTATTTGACCCATAAACAGTACAGAAAGACAGCATCACTTTTTTCTTAGTCATTTAACAGCTGGTGTTAAAAATGCTCTATTTCTTCCTTGCCATCTCATCTGTACTGTTGCTGGAGAAGACTCCATAGGCTTTTGCTTTTGTGAGGGAATTCCTGGGTAAAAAATGGTAAGAAACAGGTAGCTTGTACTCTAGCAGTGATAGAAGGAAAAGCTGAATAATAATTTATAAATAATTCTGGATCCTTTAATCCCACTATTGGACATATGTCCACTATTGTTACAAAATAAAACATTTCAAAATTCTGGTGAATTTTACTTCTACATATTATAGTTTCCCTGTAAATGGAGTAGTAAACACTTGGTAATACTAGTACTTCCTGGTATTGAAATGCAGCCTGCTTCCCGTGATGAGAAAGAAAATCTTATCAAAGTGTTACAGATGTTCTTCAAATGATTTAATAAATACAAGAATATCTTCTAAGTAAATGAGGCAAATATGTCATTTGAATTCTCACAGCTTCGATAATTAAAAGCAAGACCACCAGCTGACTTCTTTTATTTTTTAAAAGCACAACTTGATCTGCACAAGGAATGCAACCTTCTTCAATAATGTTTTCCCTCACAAAGTTAAGAACCTACCTGTTGATCCTGAGGCAAATGCCAGTAGTGGTCCAATATTCATCAGAAACTTTAATTAATTCTGCTTCCCTTCAGGCATCTTACTTTCACCACAGTGGGGGGAAAAGGAAAAAAAAAAGAAACAACCCTACCCAACCTGTGGTCATTAATATCAGTATAAAACCAGGATGATGCTTAGACTGGAAGACCTGGAGTTTCATATACTTTTCTCATAATGTTTTTAAGTGGCATCCAATTAGTACATGGGGACTAGGATGTGTCTCAGTGTGCAGTCACTGCCAATTTACTTTATAATTTAAAGAATTAAACCTTCCCTCTAGCATCTCCCTTTTGCTCTTTTCTAGCTTTATTGTTTTCAGCAAGCTATATACCTATGAAATGAATGAAAAGTCAAACTTGATCCAGTGGAATTAGAACACACGTCAAATGATTCACTCTGAAAGGTAAACAGGAAGGAATCAAAGCAAATTACTTCCTAAATTGTCAGAATATATTTACTAAATATTCTAAATGAAAAAAACAAACCAAACAACCAACCAAAAAAAAAACACAACCAACCAAAAAACAAATGAAAAAACCCCAACACCACACAAACAAAAAACCAAACCAAACAA
>WBNO01025204.1:186874-230354 GCA_013400575.1 Peucedramus taeniatus
AAAAAAAAAAAAAAAAAAAGGACATATTTTAAGGGTTATGTACAATGCAATATTTTGTGAGAAATGGATCAATTCCCTGCTCTGCTGCTGTTGCTTTGTATGATCTTGCCCAAGTTGTGTTGGGTCAGATATTCAAGACCCTTTAGTGATGGGCTGAATTTTCATATGCATCACATTTCTCACCTTTTATGGCCATTGCTAATAGCTGGACTGCTAGAAACCCTTGAGGTTTCTGCTAGGAACATATTTAACTGTACAGAGTTAGAACACCATTACATTTCTTGTCTTTCAATACTTCAGGTGTAAAATAATGCAGTATACCCCACATTGCTCAGGGATGCTGTAAAGACAGGTACACTGAGGTACACAGAGTAACCAAATTCATATAAGACAAAATACAGTGCAAACTAGAAAGGATCCTTGATGCACCTTACTACACTTTAAAACCTTAAAACCAAGAATAAATGTGATATTTATATTACAAAACCTTCACTAAATCAGTGGTTTTTCCAGGAATGTAAATCAACAGAGCATTTGGCTGCAAAATTCTTTCCAATCACAGAGGCATCGATATAAAGCTCTCACGGACAGGCAGCATTTGGGTTTAGTCTCCAATCTGTGTGACTGTTTCTAGCTCTGAGCACATTTTGTCTGCAATCCTTCCAGCCCTGGTCCTGTCTTACAGGGCTCATCATTTGCTAAATGCATTATTTCAGGACATAACCTTTCCAGTGTTAGGCAGAAGAAAAAGACTTAGATGACAGTTTACACTTGTACTGTTAGCCTCTGTGTGCTCTGAGAGTCAGTGCAGGCAATCGTGGAAGAGAAAAATGGGAATGAAGTAAAACATTTATAATTTTGGTTCTGTGGTTATTTTTAAGAGCAGGTATGCACTTAGACAATAGAAGATCTACTCACCACTGACATTTTGACCAAACAGTTTTAAAATTAAAACCAAATTGTCAATATGTAGTAGAATTTTTGAAACTGGACCATTTCCTTAAAATTTCCTTGGATAGTGTGGCAAAAACTTAGCAAACACATTTGTGTCCAATGTGCCTGAGAGGCAAAAGGATAGGACATCTGAGGGGCAGCTCTGGAAAAGCAGGCATTGCTGTCAGAAAAGAGAAGTAATTGATAAAGCTCTGTTCTGCAAATGTGAGTTTCACTGTAGGCTTTCAATTTTAATCCCAGGTTCCAATATTATAAATATATGAAATGTATTTCTTTTTACAGAATGCAAATTATTTAGGGAGAAACAGACTTAAGGTTGATTCCTGACTGTGTTCCCAGGCTCCTATTTTCAGACTGAAATAGAAAGAATTACCTCCATGTTTTCCTCACTGCCCAGGGTTTCAGTGAAAACAAGCCCCATGCCTTGGCTCCTCTCTGACACCTTAACATTATTCCTTTTTCACAGTTACTGCAATAGGTCGTAGCCCTGACAAATCTATTATGCCTCATTCATAAGTACTGCAGTTTACTTGGACAGTAATTTCTGGCCCAGAGCATCACTGAATGTTCAATTTTCTCCTTTTAAAAAAACAAGGCACAGGTGCCCTGTTCAGTGTTGTAATCGGATTGCCCATCCCCACAAAACAAGGAGGGCCAGTGTCAAGGGATATTCTGAACTTCTACAACTCTATCCTCTCATGTAGCCACTAAGCCTAAAAAATATATGCAGAAATAAAAGCAGAAGCAACAACTGACTCAAAGCCCTACATAAAATGAATCCATTCAATTGCTTGATAAAATGATATCTCCTATTTTGTCCACAGTGTAGCTACAAGAAAGTTGCTGGTCAGGTCCAGCAGTGCTTTGATCAGAGGTTTTTTTAAGTTTCCTGTTGCAGCCATCACTTGCATAAATGAAGAAAGGACCAGAAGATGCAAAGTCCTCACTTCCTCTGCACTAACACTGGTCCAGCTCTTTAATTCCTCCCTGTATTTGCACTGGAACAACATTCAGGATTTATGTTAATACATTTCATCCAATAGCTAAGGAAAGATAAATCATAATGGTCTGACAAGTGTTGCATTGTGCTTGATTGTTCAGACTCATATGACTTAATGCATGTCCCCAAAAGAAGACAGAGACAAGACAACAGTATGGGTCAGCTTGTTTTTCAGCCAGAATGGGAGCTGGAAAACCCAGGAGCCCCTTACTGCCACAATTATTTGCTCTGAACAGGTCTCTTAGTTTTATTACTAATACAAAACACTATGAAGCTGCAGATTCCTTTCCTGATGCTAGCACATTTTTGTATTAAATTTTCCATTTAGAAAAAAAAAAATTAGTGACCAGAAATGAGGTCATCAAAATTCACTAATTTCTGGAAAGTATGAAACAAAAATATTCAAAGAGAACCAAGAGTTCCAACCCCAAATATTTAAGCTTTATTTTCTAGCATGTTCAAAGAAAACACAAGTGGCTCAGGGGAAAACCTTTCATTTTTCTTAAACTGCAGTAGCTTATTGTTGACATAAAGCATTTGGCTGTAATAAATTTTTAACTGTCATCATAAAGGCTGTAATATATATATATTTTAACAACATTCACAACTCCCAGAAGTACTAGCTTTCCAGTGGAGGTTTTAACAAAATAACCTATGCATTTTTAAAATAACTTTGCTGTGCCTTCACTGCCAAGACTGATCACTTTATTTCATCAAGAAGATCATTAGGGACCTTCATACATGCCGACAGGCACAGTGAGCCCAAACTGGCAGACTTTGCTTGAAAGCAGACATGCATGGACCCCCTCTTGCTGCTGCACACAGATATGCTACAACCTCCAGGCTACCTATGCAAAACAAATGCCAAGACATTCACTACCCACTTCACCTCAAATTTTAACTGAATTCACTTCTGTGCTGTAAAGTTCAGAATCTGGGGGCTGTGGGTGCATGTTTTCTGGACATAAGCAGTATCTGAGTAATGAGGAAGCCTCTTAGAAAAAGCATGACCTACACTAGACACGTGCAATTGTGCAATTTCATCTTCAGTGGCCTGCCTTGGAGACAAGGCATTCCCAAACCAGCAGTGCTCGACTGGCTGGGTGCCCACTCACACCTAAGAAGAACTGTGGACTTCTTATTATGGTTTTGGTCTTGATCTAATGTCATTTTTGGAAATATGCTTTAAAATAGAATGATACAGCTGTCACGTAAATCTGCTAAGTTCATGAACATATGAAAAAAAGGTTCTTCAAAGCTGGGTTGGTGGGGTGCATGATGTAAGTCAGGGTTGTGAAAGGCTGTCTTGATTTAATGATGCCTTTCATGCTGTGTATGTGATAAGGTTCATTCAATGTGTACTTTGCATAAAAGCCAAAAAGTTAGGAACTGAAACACATGAAGAGAATACTCATATCATAATCCTACCCCTGTATGTATAAGCATTATGACGGCAGCTTTCACTACAAGAATATACACTGCTTCTGAAATCTGGAAATATCCTGCAGATTTTTCATATGCTCTAGCAAAGTGCATTTTTAAAAAGCACTCATTAAATGAGCCACCAGTTCACACCTCTCATTCATTACAAGCATTATGATGTGTGCTTTGTGCTTTAATTTACTTCAATTTCAGTAAGATCTGGGGATATTGAGAAGCTTGGCAGAACCCTGAACACATTAAACAACAGGATACTGCAGGAGTTGCCTTTGTACTTTAAGGACAGTAATGGAAATTAAATAGTATTTTAAAATATGTTTTGAGATTTATATGTTACTGTATTCTCTGAAGTAATACATGCCCACAAGGGTGCCACACTACTTGTACTTGTGACTTTGTCTTATGATTACAGCTTTTACTCAGCCGAAAAATGTTAAAATTCTCTTAGCATTGTTCCTTAATGGTAACATTAAAATGAAATATGGCAGGTTTTTTTTAGAAAACTCCAGTCTTCCTAAAATGACTAACCTAAATCACAGGAAGATGCTTGCAAGCCACACTCTGGCTCCAAGTGGGCTGCTGATCTGAGCACTTGTCTAATACTTACTGTCTGCAATGCTAGGAGCAACAATCGAGCTCTCCTCTTCTTCCAGATCTTCTTCCAACAACAGTTGTAAACATTCATTTGCCAATCAAAAAATCACAGCAAGTTTATGCTACACTGGGCCTTAAATACCTGATTAATTCTAGAAATTACCAAAATAAATACAGGCTAAGTCTTTGCTCATTGAATAAGGATAAAGTAACTTCAAAATCCACAGCCACTGGTTGCCATGCAACCTGCTATAGTATTATGGCAGAAATAAGCTGTGCTTGAATTTTCAGTGCCCTCTCGCTCAGCCTTCTTGATGTTGTGATACTCTAATGCTTCTCAGCTAACTTCCATTAAGTAGTTTTTTGTGGGGTAGTATTCCAAGGTTAAAATGATTAAATAACTTTTATGGTTGATCAAATATAAGCCCTTATTATACACAGTAGGCAAAACCATACATTTTAATTACTTTGTTATCAAAGATCTTGGTATTTACATTTCATTTTTCAGTTATAATTCTGAATTTAGTTTGACCTTCATAAAAAAGAGAAGACCCAAGATTCTTGCTGTCTTAAACAATTTTTCCCATAAACAATAAAAACCATGAAGACATGGTAACAACAGAAACAATGCAATGAGATCTACACAGCCTATTAGAAATATTTTCTACTGAGATATTTTGTTTTATTTATTTAAGCATCATCTTTTAATTTTTCAGTTTAATTTTTAACTACTTTAATTATTTTTCACTTGATAATACATTTGCTCTCTAGGGGTGACATATCAATACTTGATAATATTGACATTACATTAATTCAAAGTTCATTTAGAGCTATCAACAGCCTTTTTCCTTTATGAGAAGCACATTCTAGTATAAATACTGAAATAAAAATACTAGTTTCAGGTACTCTACAGAACTTTGTGACTAATTGGTAACAAAGTAATTTTATGCAATTAAATTGCACTAATATTTATAGAGACATATGCTTAAAAATTCCTGATTAGACAAAGTTTGTATTTTGCATTTTTGGTTTCTGAAATTATTTGAGGAAGACAGATTTCACAGACAAAGATCAACCTAATAAGGTCTTGTCTTATACATCCATTTATTAAAGAAATCTAATGCAATTCAAAATCTATTAACCTCTACAACTTCTGTAAAAATAGATTTATTAGATGAGGACAGAAATATGTGCATAATTTACACTGTAAATACATAAAAATAAAAATACTATCTTTCATTTACCAAAAAAGCAAAAAAATAAAAGAAAAAGAAGTCTTAATATATTTATGTGGAAAGATGTTTAGATCACCCTTTGTAAGAAAATGTTTTATTTTGCCAAATTTAGAGCCACTATTTTTCACGTGTCTGCTTAGATTACACAGAAATTCTAAAGAAAAAAAAAAGGATAAGTTTAAAAAGCCTTTTTTTTTAATTCTTAGAACCTTTTTTTTTTTTTTTTTACTACTTTGTCTTTCCAGAGCTTTACACAGCTTTTCCCACAGTGTACGGTGATCTTTAAATATATACAGTCAAAAAATATACTTATGCTTGTGGTGGGTGGTTAGAGACACATTTTTAAAAATTATTTGCTTTTCATAGTGTACTAGTTCATAACAAATAAAGAAAAATATACTAAATAGAAAGCATGACATTAACAACAAGCAGTAGATTCAAATAACCTTGCAGTCAAAGCTTTGTAACCTAATTCCAATAATGGCTCAAAGATACATGGCATAATAACATTTTCTCTTTTTCAGATTGTAATAATGTTCACATGCAAACGCATGGCCAGCCTCGTCGTTATAAAATGATTGTTTAACACATTCCTTCTCGGGCTTTGTAGTCTCATGTCTGCATAATGTGCCCCTTTTAGCATCTTACCGTGCGACACTTAAAGTTAGCTCCAAACAGCATCACTATTTTCTCATTTATTTTGCTACTTTAGGGAAAAAACTCCAAACGTTCCCCCTCCTCCCCAGCCCCCCAAATTAAGGAATGACTCTAAAGCACAGTCGTTGCCTTCTTATTCCAGTTAAAGAGAGGGGAATGAGCTTATCTGTGTGGAAACGCAATCTCTTGTAACTCCCTCTGTAAAGGGTACGAGGAGCAGACAGCACGTAAGTGACACATCGCCTTGTGTTCCCGAAACAGATGGGGGCACTCTCCAATATGCTCAGCAGCATCGCTGCCGCGCAGCATCCCCGCTCGCGGCGGCGGGGAACGCGCACGGCGGCACTGCCCAGCACCATTTGAGCTATTAATAATTAGCAATGCTAAACTGCAGTGACTCCATCCTTGCTGTCAGGTGTTTAGATAATGCCATCAAGTGTGGAGTCTGGCGCCCACAGTCGTTTTGTAAACTCTATCTATCAGTTTAGGAATGCATTTCAGTTTCCTAGCGTGCATACAGTCGACCTGCTGGTGAAATTACATTGTATAAAGTGAAATACTGTACTATGCAGGAGAAGATAGAAGGCAGAAAAGAACTTAAAGGAAAACTTTAAAGGATCTGTCATCAAAACTTTAAATAGGCCTTTCTCCAGCTGTAGCTAAATTATTGTACTTCTTGATACTGTTTGCTCCTCATAGCAATTGAAAGCATATGTAATTTAACAGCAGGCCTCAATCCTTTAATAAGCTGTCTTTAAAATACCTTACATGGATTACCTATCTGTAAATCTGCTTCCCATGCAGAATGTGACAGCATTATGGAAATTGTGAGTTCAGTAAAGATGGCATATACCAAAGAGAACCACATCTGCACACTGTAAGATTATACCAAACATTGGAGGTAATCTTTAGTCATTTATAATACTGCAGAATGAATAATTAAGATTAAGGGCTCTATTCTGCCCTTACTTATGTCCTATGTATCTCATAATTTCCCCCCCTCCCCGTAAATTAAACAGAAAAGTAGCACTGCAAGGCTTTCTTGTTCAAATTATGCAAAGTTGGTATTCATCTTTCTGCAATTTGGTGCACATCTAAGGAAGTTTGGCAAAAAAGGAACGATCGCATATGGAACAGAATCCATACTAAAAAGGGATATCCCATGTTTGCCAAAAGGAGCAACTTGCAAGTAGCACATATTTCCTTATCACTTAAAAAAAAATATTAAAGAAACAAAAACCAAAAAAGACTTTCCCAGAGCAGAAACACAGTTCAAAGAGATTCTGTGCTCTGAGTCACTCTGCTGAATACGCAGCCTGCCTAGACAAAAAGAAACACAAATGTCTGAAAGCAGCTCACAGCAGAGGGGGAATTGGTAAGTTTTGGCAAGGCAAGGGCAGCAATAATGTTCCCTGACACTTAGATTTCTAAGCAGGACCTATTTCTGCATTTAATAATATGTGATTTCTTCTGCCATTTACTGGTAGGAGAAGCAGTAACAGGAGAGTTTTCTCCAAACCCGTGCTGGTGGGCAGGAAGAGGAGGAGAGAGAGGCACTAATAGTAACCAAGGTCCTTTGGGGGAAGACCTACACACCACCAGCCAGTTATGTTTTCCTTGCCCACCTCGGCTCCAGGAGTTTGCAGACTCTGAACATATATTTTATTCCATAATGTACAAGTTCTTTACAATCCCCTTCAGCTGGATACCATGATATAGGCCTGTGAGTCCTATAGCAACCTAGACCAGAACCCAGCCCTAGACCTTACCTTACAGCCTTACCAATGCCTTTATTATTTGCAGTAGATGAATGAAATGAAATCCCTATCTTACCTATAGCCATTCATTATATTCCATCACAGAAATTACGAACCTGTTGGTGCCAGGATAACGGAGTCCACAACAAGCCTTGGCCTTTTGCTTTGTTCTGGAAATTCATGAAAGCCAAACAAAGGCAATTTTTTTTGAATAATTTTTACTAATGCCTAAGATTCACACACATGGTTAATGTCTGCTACTTTGGAAACAGTGGCATTTCTAGGACTTGGCATTTGAGATAGCAGATGGGTGGAAATAAATTTGCCTCTGGGGTTAGGGCACTATACCAGTCTTCTTTGCCCATTGCAGAACTATTTGTTCATTCCCTCTTAGTGTAGAGCAATAAAGATGTTGCCATTTAGAGCATCTGAATCTGAGCTTTAGCCCCCACTTTATTCTCATCATTAGTGCTGTGTATTAATGTTGGTCATACTAATACCAAAATACATTGCAAGCATGTACAGCACATGCAAGCCCTGGAGAGCCTCCAGTGTTAAGTGATATCTCAGCTGCTGTGGCAGCTTTCTCACATAAGGAGGACACTTTCCTCCCCCCAAGTGAGAGCCCAGAGAACACACGTCTTTAAATGCAGAATTAGCTAAGCAACTAACACATCATACGGCCAAATAAACAATATTCCCAAGATTGTTAAGAGCTAAATATGGCACTTTAGAGAACAATGCACAGTCAAATGAATCTCAAGACAACATTACCACTAAGACATTCTTAATCCTCTGGTCAGATGTAATTTTAAAATTGTACAGAAAGTGAGGAGGTGATTATTAAGGGAGTGAGAACATATTCCAGCTCTAAAACAGACGTAGATAAACTGACATATGCACAGACATCTCAGATGGCGACTCAGCACAAAAAAATCACTGGGAAAAAAAATCCCTTTGCATTTCTATATATATTTGGAACCGTTAGTTCCTCACTGCTGCAATAGCATTCATTTCCCAAACTTCTGAAATCCTCTTTATCAGTGAGATTCTCATACACTCTTAAGAGAAAGTAATGGTAACCTATCACTTTTAAGACTACAGCTTTTGAAAAACCCGACTGTCAGAATACTGCAGGATGTACAATAAAAGGCAAACGAAAGGCAAAGAGACTGGCTAGATTTTTTAATATGTTTCCAGCATCCATGATTCTATGATTAATTTGTTCTCTCTCATCCTCTTTCCAAATTGGAAGGAAAGGCTTTACCATTTCTGAGTTTAGCATTACTTGCTGCTCAATTTAGGGATTTTATTGCCACAGAAAGCAGATTGATAATGATTATTATTATGAAAATTTGTAAGCAACAACTACAGCAATATGAGGCTTATATTAAAAGGAAAATTGTTCTCAAGTACCAAGAGTAAATGTCCAGTAATCTGTGTATAATCTCACTTTTACAAAATGTTTCTTTCCCAATAGACATACAAAATGCTGGAGAAACCAGACAAAAAAAAAAAAAAACAAACCAAACTCCACCAGAGTAAAAGCACATCTTAAGCAGTTCCTCAATGGAGAAATGAATCAGAAGAGCTGAACGTTCACAAAGCTGTCTAAATATACACAGTTCATTTGGCAACAGAACTTCCTGCTTCAATTGACATGATTTTCTCTTGCTTCTGCATCTGAAATCTTACTATCTGACCCCTAAAGGAATGAAAAGTTTTACAAATCTCTTGGATTGTCTTGCCATAACTACCCAACAGTCTTTCTGGAAAAATTAGGTTAGTGGGTCACTACTTTTAATAGATGGTTTCTCGAGCAAGACCTAGGTCGTTTATAGTTTGACAGCTTTCTGGCAAATGCCCTTCATTCCAAGAGATATTCACAATCTCCAGCACTAATAATTTTACTTGCATCTCTCTGTGCTGTGTTTAACTAAAAAGAGAGAAAAAGGTAATTCACAGTTCAATACAATCTTCTTTTCTCATTCATAACAAAAACTAAAGAAAAGTTTCTCAAGGAGGAAGGTAAAGGCAGAAACAGGTAGATTGGAATGCACCAAAATAGCTCTTTTCATGCTTTTTTAAAATGAAAATATCCAACTTCTAATTTCTCATTATCCTCACAGAAATGCCATGCATTTGAACAGCCAGGGTGAGGAGCTGCTGCTAACTCTTGGTGTAGCCCAAAGCAATTATTTCATGTTGGCTCCCAGATCACTTGTGTTGGGCACACTTTGGAGGAATGCCAGCTCAGTGCTCAAGAACCTGTGTGAAGGCTCCTTTCACCTGCCCTGCACACACCAGGTAGCTTCATGTACAGAAAGCCAGCATTCTTCTGACATTAATATTTTTTTTAACTTGGTAATTTCTGTGAGAACAATCCATTGACCAAAGGGATAACAAGGTTAACTTGGGAACCTTTGTCTCTTACCCTAAACTTAGCAGTCTTGTGAGATGCATATTCTGGTAAAGAAAAAAAAATAGTAATAAATAAAGAATACTGTTCCTGATCTGCAAAATCTTATTTTGGAGCTGAACAAAAAAACCCCCAGAATAGACTAGTGAGGGAGAGAGCCAGCCTTTACATCATTTCAAAGGCTGTTTTTGTTTTACATAGATTTTTTTTACCACTTCTTTTCCTTTTCAAATGCATTTAGAAAACAATCTCTATTTCTTAACCTTTAAAAAAAGAGTTTATCTTTGAAGAAACAATAACAGATCTACTGGATGTAGATCTGCTCTTAGACTTCATAGGCTGTTTCAAGGAAGACTACAACAACAGAATAAAAGAAGAAATTCACATTAAATCAGAAATTGAGACGATTCAGCTTTAAACTCTCCTTTATCTATCCATATACTTCTCTTACTATTGCCTTTGTATGAAGAACATTTCCATTTTGATTTCCCACATCTTGTTCTGAAAGACCTTTAACACCTTACATTTGGTGCAAGTGGGTCACTTTTCTAACACGTTCTATTTGCCAGAGCATTGGAGTGATTTTTTCAAAAGCTACCCTGTCATCTCTGATATTGCAACTGATGTAAGCCCTGAGAGGTGCACACAGTAGTGTTTGTTTGATCAGTTAAGTATTTGACATAATCTTCTAAATGCTATCTCTTCTGCTTCCTCAAATTCTGGAAGTGTATACTCACGGAAGAGATCATCTGTTCTGTCTCCTTGTCTCAAGACAGAATCAACAGTACTCTAATTCATCTAGAAGCTAATCCACCTAGTCTTTCTCTCCTTAAAGACATCTCATGATGTTCCAGAGCTTCACCTTCCTTGTCTTAACTGATTTCAAGTACAGACATTGAGGTTTTTTGAAAGTCAGAAGGTTCATATGATGCAGTAAAACTGGATCCATCCATTCCTCTAGCTAAAGGAACTATTTGTTCGACATTACACTTCCAAAAATATAACAGCCTGTATTAGAATTCCTATTTCAAAATTCCCTTTTTAAGTGCTGCTCTGTGAAATCATTTGTGACTATGATGATTTTGAGTAATTTATTATCACTTCCACCACTTTCCCTTTTACTCCTAATATTCTCAGATGTTTCTTCTCCTTTGGTAAGAGGACACCAGAACTACCTTTGAAAGAAAGTGCTGAAAGATACAGAGGTTTTTGCAATCTTTTATTTTTTCCCATTCCCCTGTTTCATACTCCATACCTATATTTTCCTGTCCAGAATTTCTAGGTTTGTTGCTTACTTGAAGTTCCAAGGGTGAAAAATAAATTTTCTTCTCCTCCCAACAGAAAAAAGTAATTTCCTGCAGCAGTACAGTGAAAGAAAGCTGGATATATAAAAGAAGCAAAAAAAACCCCCAAAAGTAAAAGAAAGCTTAAACCTATTAACAATAGAGTGAGGTAACATCTTCATTTTATCTGTATGTCTAATGAACATTTAAAACCAGAGATCAACTAATTACACATAACAACCATTTGTTTTGTAATAAGCCTATGTGCTGCCATACGAATAAATGTGCAAATGCAAATAACATTATTCCCACCCTGAGGTTTTCAACAATCTTAAGTGACACACACATAAGTTAATATAGATAGAACACCCTTAATATGGATAGAATTTTAAACTATATGTTTAAGGGGTTTGTTTTGTTTGCAGTTGAAGAAAGGATTGGTGCTGCAAAATGAGAAGTGCTTTAGAAACAAGTACTTTGCCTAAGAGAAGAAATCCAGGAAACCTTACTGTTTTCTAACACAGTCCTGGTCTATCCCATGTCCAACTTGGGCTTGCCAGTTCCAGTATTCTCCTGCATCCTCACCTCTCTGTAGCTACTTCTGGAATAAATTTTCCCTTTCTAAAAAGACTCCAGCTATTTTTCATTTCCCTCAGTTTACTTATTCTCAGATTCCCTTTCTGTCTCTACACAGAATGCCAGATGAACTCCATACCTCTTTTTGTCTTTTCACTTGGATAAGATTATATTGGGTTATAGAAATCCTAGACTAATTAAAACAACAAATTCACCACTCTGTTCCATACCACGGCTCAGCTTGCCTTATTTCTCTGATGTCAAGCTCCCCAGTTCAAAACAGTTCTTAATCTCCCGTCATATCTTACTTAAGACTACTACACCTACCCTTCTCATTTTACCTTTCAAAAACACAGCCTTTCCTATCCATCCACACAGCAAAGATCCCCCTGTTAACTGCAGAAACCTTACAATACTGGTATCTAGTCAGAATGCTGTAATCAAGATACTTCCTTTCCATTGCCTTGGCCATGTGATGTCTATTTTTGCCTCTCTCTGCTGCCTTCCCTCTTCTTTTGGATGAAACATAGTATTTGTCCTCACTTGGACAGAATATTTTCCTCCCCTTTCACTCAGTACCTTGAGGTCTGCTCCATCTTCCCCTGCTACATGAGCCAAGTCTCCAACTCACACTTCCTATATTTCCAAAGCATTATCAGTGCTCTCTGCAGTGCCCTTCAGACTTCTGATACACTTTCCAACAGCACCCATACAGCTTTTCTTCCTTCAAATCCAAATCTCCCTACTTGTTCTCATACATCTATAAACTTGTTTGCTGCTGTGTGCTGAGACCAATGTATTGACTAAATACTTTCTGACTGCTTAAGCATGTTGTCTGTCTATATTTTGCTCTTCTGCTTATTTTTTCCACTTGTTTTCTCATTGCAACACATGACTGTTGAAGCAGTAGCAGAGACAGTTATGAAAGAAGGCACAAGATTTAAATTTAAAATATTTTCCCTGAAAATCTAAAAAAAAAATGTATGGAAAAATACATTGAAAAATACATTCAACCTATAAAAATATCTATATTTAATCTGGGGATGAGGTGACAAAATATTGAGTATTTAGTCCTGCTTTAAGGTGAAATCATTGTACAAATATAGAACTGTTACAAAGACTTTCATTGCAGTGGTTAAGAAATATAGTAAAAATATCTAAACAATAGTTACACATTTTTGTGACCCAGCCTACAAATCACTAAATCTAAGTTAGCTAGACTAATTAAAAGAAGATAAAATAAATTTACCCTAGTATTATAAGTACTATTACTACTATCATAAAGACACCCACCTCCCAAGAAAGTATGTGCCCATTTATACTTCCCACATGTAATGAAACATGGACTTTTCAATTATGGTGAGGGCTATCCCTTGAGCTGTGAAAGAATCATTGGGCTGATCCAGACACAGGGAAACTTTTATCTGAATTTGAACTTTGCATGTCATGTTCATCTCTGATGAATGGAAAAAAGGAAAATAAATTCATTTTTGTCCTGAATTCACACACTATATAGTTTGAATAGCTGTAGTATGAATTCTCCCTTCAGAGAAAATATACTATAAAATACACATTGCTACTAACCTCTGCTGCAATCTTGTGGTAACAAATGTATACTTTATGTTTTGAGTTAGATTGGATTCCAGCTTTCCAAAAGTGGAAGGAAAAGGCAGCAATCTACTTTTCTACTCAGTTTTCAAGGTCTGATAAAAAAGTTGTAACAGGATTGTGACTAGGCTAAAATAAACATAGATAGCAAGGCATTGTTAGAAAAAAAATTAAACAAGTCTTTTGTAAGTTTGTCAGGAAAATATCACTGTGATAAAAAGTCTCCTTCTATTGGGGCAGAGGATTTTGGAGACAGGCACTGGAACTCTGCCTTTAGTGATTCAGGCTGGAGATACTTGACAATGGACCATGCCCGAGGCTTAGCCAGGCAACATGGGAGCTGCAGGGGGAGTGGCTGCACAGAGCTGCTGTTCAGATGTATTTTTTGTAGGACTCGGCCCAAATGTAAGAATTTGGTCTTTTTCAATCCAAATCTGTCTTGTGGAAGGGAAGTTGGGAACGGCCGTGCCGCCTCGCCATACAGCGCAGCAGCAGATGCTCCGGCTGGCGTGGCACCAGGGCATGGAGGCACCCTGCCCCTGCCCAGCCACCCAGGCACCTCAGCACCCACCCCACAGAAAGCCCAACAGTTCTCTGAGCTGGGACTGAGACCAGGTTTGCTGTCATAAAGACGACATAAAACTCAAAAAAAATCTTTTTTTTTCCTTAGGTGTAGGCTATCATTTCGATATGTGTAAGAGATTCTAATGATAGAGGCAGTCTCTGCAGATTTATCAGGGCTTTCCATTAACCTTTTCAGCACCTCTTTCTCCTCAGCAAGGCTTCTTCAGGAAGCAGCTAAGAAAGGAAATACTGCCAGCACAACTGTATGAAAGCCACCCTGCCAGAGATCCATGTGGGATACTGATGATCAACATTACAGCTTAAAAGACTTTCTTTCTCTGCAGAGAAATACAGCTGTGGTCCTTCAGGAGAAAAATGTTGCATAATTTCCACTTCTCTGCATGAATTTTTCTCAGCTGATGCATTGTCTGGATCTTTCTCATGCAGTACTTTCTGCTGTTTTTGAAACCTCCTACAGACATATTTTCATAAAGTTCACAAACCATAATCCAGAGAGAATACTGAACTGGACCCGCCATTAGCATTCTCCTATTAAAGAACAGGATCAAATGCCTTGTTTAGTGGTTTTCCATATTGGAGCAACAAAGATAACTGAACCTAGCTAGACTATAAAAATATAAAATAAAGCTAGAACTACAAATAACTTGTTTTCATAAATTTAGCCACATACTGGGCAGATGAATTTTGACCATTCTCATTTTGTATTTTTAAACTTTTCTATTTTTCTGATTTTTAGAAAAAGCATTTTGTTTAACTTTTGCTAAGGAAAAAGACCTCTGACATAATTGACTACAAATTCAGAAAGGTAACTTTAGTGCCCAGTCTATGTGTCACTTACATTCCATGCCATTCTGTTTTTCATATGATGTTCTTGCAGCCACAATTCCAGCTCAATTTTTAGACTAAAGTGATAATGATGCTTGTTTTCACATTTTCTGGTTTTGGTATATTTACAGATATTTTTTTTAAGATGATAAGAACTGTCAATCTCTTAAATTTAGAATGTATGTATATATCTTGTCATTAAAAACTTTATAAAAATCCAGCTGGTAGTGCTGGTAGTGCACTTAACTCAGTGTTAAGACTATAACAGTTCAAGATGCTGTGAAAATCCACAATAGCACTTTATTTTACACAAAATTGTATTGGCCACAAAATTGTAACTTGAAAAATGCATGTTATGTTTTTAATCTGGCACTAATTCTGTAGAGACCCAAATTCTCTTAAAAGAGATGCTCAATTACTATTTGTATATCTAAGCCCCTATGCAGACGTATTCTATTTTGGTGCATTCCTACACTGAATTTATTTCCACATTTGAAATATATACCAAATTCTCCTCTGCAAGGAGATTCAGGTGACTGGGAGTTTGGCTTGCACCCCTTTCTACTCTGCCAGGCCATAAGCCAATATTACAGGCTGCATTTTTTACTTTTCTGAGTCATCCAGATAAAAGGGAAAAACAGTAAAATTCCCTGCACCATGCACCACTCAGATAACAAACAGACAAATAAATATAAGCAAAACAACATCAATCTTTATGTATACATTAAAATAAAAATAGAGTCTTTCATATCCCATGAGTTTGATTCCTTTTTCGTCTCTTTTACTTTCCACTTCCCTGTCCTTACCCTGGTTTTTGCCCTCTAAAAGCAAGCTACCCCTCCTCTGTACTCCTGCAGTCATGGACGCTGTTCTTATTTCTGGTGAGAAGCTCTTACTCCCTCTCTGCCTCCCCAGTAATGACAACTGATGTCCTAAATATCCTTATAGCTTTCCAACAGGGAAATGTTCACCTTCTCCATCTAACCCCAGTGTGCCCCCTCCCTGGCCCATATCAGTATCTTCCCAACATCCAGCAGTCAGGGGGGACTGCCTCTTTTCCTCTATAACCTTAATTGTCAAATGGCTTTGTGGGACTCCAGGTGAGTAAAAAAGCAGCAGAATTAAGGAATTAGGAGAAGGACACAGGGGGCTGAGCTCGGGCCGGTGGCTCTGGCAGAGCTGGCGGGCAGCGGCGGCGGCGCAGCGCCCTGGCAGCCGGACACCGCCGTGCCCGGGCCTCCCACCGGGCTCTGCCCACGCCTGCGCCGCGGCCAGGGAGCCTGCTGCAGGAGGAGATTGCCACGGGGAATAAAAGAAAAACCTGAGGGATAAAAATGGATAGCTTCCAATTAAAATTACCATACTGTAATTTTGTTAGTTATCAGTGACAGACTAAAGTACATGGCAGCTTAACTGACAAGGAAATGTCCTTTTGGGCATAATACAGTGTACAGATCTTTGACTTTTTAGCATGCAGTGTCCAGATGGCACTTTTTTGCTTCATGTTGTGATCAGGAGACAGAAAGGCCATTTCGGAAACAGTGACAGTGAAAGCCAGGATAGATCAGAGGCACACGAGGCTGCCTGAATGTGTGAGGATGTATCGTATCATTGCAGGTAATCCTCACATGAGGGTACGTACACTACGAAGGATATTTTCTAAAGCTATTTTCTGGAGACACTATCAAGTGCACTTAGAGCAGTGGTTTGTGTGGCTGATTAGAAACCTACCCTGCTGTTGCTGAATGCCCGTTAAGACAAGGAACATTTTATTTACAAGATGTAAAGAAAAACGATTGCCGAATAATAAAATGTTCCACTACATTCCAGCATGCTATATTAACTTAGGAATGCTATTGTATATTAAAAAGTTATGCCCTCTTCATTTTTTCCCGCAGTCTTTACTTTAGAGATGTGCACAATGCTCTTCCCCCCACCCTACAGGAAAGATAATCTTTCTTCTTCAGCACAGCACAAATCCCGCGGCTAACTCCCCTTGTGAACCTGAGTGGTATTGACATGGGGGTGTAGAGTCAGGCAAAAAACCAGGCATCTTCTGATGAAACACATAAACTACACACATTCAAGAACAAAACAAAAATCTTCTAAAAGCCTGTGTGTAAGATAAGACTGCCTTGGGGGCAGCTCGAACTTGCGGTCTTGGCCATTTACTCAGGATTTTACAGAGCCATCTATTACAGTATTCAACAAAAAGAAGTACTTCAAAAAGCTTCTTTTTTTTTTTTTCAGTTGGAAGTACAATAATTTCTAAGTCAAAATTTGGAAGTGTTCCCAGTTTTTGGCAGTAAAATGATAATACTGGGCATATCATTTTAAAGTGGAATCTCATGGAAGTTAATTCAGACGACAAGGTCACTTTTAGACATTTTTTTCCCTTATGTTTTGGACTGAAAATAATTCCCAAATCCTATTATTTGAAGCAGGGGTACTTACCATAGCAATCCCTGCCTCCCCTGATACACATGCTACCTCTGAGATAGAGTGCCTTAAAAAAAACCCTCACAAGAATACATACCATGAGCCTCAGAATTTTTTACGCAAAGAAAAGAAAAAGTTGTACACTAAGCAATCATATAGTATACCTTTGTACATGCACTTTGAACATGAACTTTTCAAAAGTGTGAGTTTTCTTCCTTTGTATAAAACCAAACAGTTTAGGTGAAAAGGAGGAAACGGATGCTGGGCTCTTTTAACAGTTAAAATGGAGCATTTACTTCAGTAAAGCAAAACTGATAAACAAAAATCAATTTTGCCCCAATATTTCCTTGCTGTTTTGCACCTCAAGCCTAGGGCATGATGGATGCCCTGAACCTGTAAGTGCTACTAAATTATTATAATTAAAACACCAAACCAACCAACCAAACCCAGCAATGTATTTGCAGAGAATGGGAGGCTTATGGAAAATCCTGATTAAATTACTGCCATCAAAATAAAGAGGCAAGTAGGGCTCAGAGAGATCAAATTATCTCTAGATAAGATTAAATCAAGTCACACAAAACTGGAGATACTTCCATGAGAAGTATCACAGGTATAACATCATACATGTCACAAAAGTATCTCTGAAGATAATTTATTTATATATTTTTTACATTTGGAATCATTTGATTTGACAGTGCATATCTCCAATATTTGAGTAAAGCTTTAAAGTCCATTTATACCAAGTTTTCCTTAACACCCCTTCCTCTATTTCTCTCACATTTCCTCTCACACATAAATCCCATTCACATTCTATAAGCTGAATACTGATATACTATCAAAATGCAGCCTACATTTATCTAGAACAAAGTATAAACATTTCCAGTGTGTGTACTTAAGATTCATTTGCTTGCCAAATGGCTTTGTCTCCTTCCTTGGTTATTGTCAGAAGGAAGCATTTTGATTCAAATGACTGAATTCCTCAAGCTCAGGTACTGCTGATAATAGGATTTATGACAAGCTAAAAAAAGCAAAAAGTGATCAGAGACCCTTTTTTAAATGCCATCAGACTGCTGATTGAAGGTATGACTTCGAGGCCAGACGTAAGGATGAACACATGTGGGCATGTAGGAGATTGCCTGGACAGCTATGCTCCCATACACATGCCAAACTCCTGCTGATTTAAAAGCAAATCAGAGAGCACAATTTGGAGAGAAATAGTAAAGATTTAAGTATCTCCAATTCTTCAAATAAATGTACTTTTTTTTTTTTTTCCAGTGGAGGGCTATTCCTTTTTTCTCTAGCATATGTTCTATTGAGTAACGAAGCAAAGCAAAACAAAGTGAGCAAGCAAATGGCAACCAACCCTTTATTCTTCACATTGTTCCCAGCACTGTGCCTCTCACTAACTAGCTCGTACTTGCAGCTCTGCTCTGTTCACTATTGGCTGCTTTGTTTCTGTGGGAGCACTTCAATACATACCACACAGAACAAAAAGAGGAAAAGTAAATTCCAAACTGCAAGAATCCACCGTAGAGCATATCTAATGGCCATCTGCACTCATGCTTAAGGAAAGCAGAAAAGCACACAACTGAAAGACACTTTCCTCGATCTTTCCCCCTCTCTGCCATGTGTCATTTACGCATATGAATCCAATGCATCTCAGAGATGATTATCTGGCAGTGTCCTACTAATCTGCTCATCAGTTACAGGACAGACAGGCACATTTTAAGCATATCAGTTCCTCTGTGATTCTGAGTTAAACTGAAGCCATGAGAGATAGAAGACAAATACATTAAGCCAATGCAATCCTAAAAGATGATAAAAGCTTTAAGCAAACCACAGGAGCCAGAGCCCAAACGAGTGAACTTTAAAACGGTCTATGTTAAAATAATGAAATGTTTCCATTAAGTACTTTCTTATTTTAATTTTTTCTTTCTGTATTGATACACAACATGAACACATTCAGTATGTTTAACACAACAGTACAGATGGAAAGAATAATAACAGAAACTAATTCATTTTGATTTCTGCTTTACAAATAAGAGAAAGACTTGGTCTTCTCTGAAAGATTTATGAGGCTTCCCACCATAAAGGAGCCTGGATTACAGCTATGCTTACTTTATAAAATGAAATTCTGCCATTACAGGCAAGAGTTCATGGCTGTAATTATTTCAATGCACTTCCCAGTCAATGTGTCTTACACAGCTGAGCCAAACCCTCTCTTACATATGCAGGTCATTTCATAAGAAGTCTAAGAGCTTCAACAACTTTGTGTGACCTTGCATTGAATAACACTGGAAAATTGATTTGGCTCTAGTAATAAAAGACCGTCTGCATTATCTGCATTCTAATTATAATTAATATAACCAGGATAACTGCTGTATTATTTACGATTAGAGCTATAGTGAGCACAGTGTAATAATAATCTGCTACATAATTTTTTATTGATCTGATGGCTTTATTGCAGAAAAAACAAAATGCTACACTGCTGTACTACTAAAATTGCCTTTCTAGACATGTCTGTTTAGAGGAAGAATGTTCATTTAACATTTCTTTTATCTCATCAAATTCCCATAGATTTTAATATCAGAGAGAGTATGATCCTTGCTTGCACGCTTGCTTTTCTTTTTTTTTTTCTTTTGCAAAAGGAAGGAAAACTAGACTGATGAACGTGTCCATATTTTCTATTGTTCATTTCCTGGGAATCATTCATTCCTTGCAATTCTTCAGCAATTGCTACACATTTTCCTAACAGAACTGGGCTGTACCCCAGCAATGTAGAGCTCCCAGTTTCAAAAGAAAACGTATCATTCTACATAAAAAAATTAAATTAAAATGTTTAAAAAATTCAAACTTAACTGAATTAATTGAATCTTTTCTGAAAATACTAAGCCATCACTTAGAAGGCTAAATCACTGTTCAATGATCTCACATTTGAATTCCTTTTCCTAAATTCTGGTGAAATGGAAATGAAGGTCTTAATTTCATTAAGACCTGCAAAAATCTGCAAAAGCAGATGTAAACCTGAGTTTTGTTTTGGCAAAACCTAAATATGCAGTGGGAAAGCTCAAGGCATCATTTGTAGGAATGCAGTAAAATATCTGAAAATGAACACATTTTGAAATTTCAATGTAAAACTTAGAAACTGGATGGGAAAAAAAAAAGATAATGTTTTCTAGAAAGCAATTCCATATTGCCCTAAACTCTTTAACGCCAAAATAAAATTTCCTGCAAAGTTTGTTCTACTCATAATACCTCACTATGCTTATTTTCTGATTTTTACTCAGTTCCAAGTAAAATAATGAAAAATGATCTATAGATGAGCTTATTACTAACTTCAGAGTTAATATATACAAGTATAAATCTTGAGAGCTTATTCTCAGAACTTGTTTCCAGCTGCATCAAGACAATATCAGAAATTAATTACAATGTAAGATAGAACAAATACTTAGATATTTATAGGAAATTTATAGATACTTATGATTAAATATTATTTCATTAATAATAGGTGTGTTGATGTTATCATCTATGAAAGAAAGATGAATTCTCACTTTCTTATTCTTTCCTTGCTTGTTTTCATCTCCTCAGTCTATGCTTCTGGGTAATGTTTTCATTTGTTTGCAGCAGTTTCCACACTTTTTAATGAAACTGACTGCATTTAAGCTCTACAGATTCCTACCTAATTATGTTATCTTAATATATTATTTTATTTTAACTTTTAGAAAGAAAAAAACAATCAAACAAAATTCTTGCAGCTGCACAGGTATTTAGCTCTAATTTGTACTGCTCTCAAGAGTTATCCATTTAAATGCAGTGATTTGCCATTGAAACACTGACTTGAAATAACTTGAAATAGCTCCCATTACTAAATTGCATGATCATCCCACCAGCAAAAGGTTTAAATGGAACTAATTTTCCTCCCTAGGATCATCTTTGACTTCTCTGTTCAGTGGTCCCTGCATTTTTTTGCTTCTCTAATTGCTCCATCTCCAGCAAGTCACAAATTCCCAAAACTCCTTCCCACAGCATGATGTACAGAAACAGTATTTTCCTTTCCACCAGGATGGTTGTGACAGCCTCTTTCAGAACAAGCACATCAAGGAGTGCCCACCCAGATGTTTTCAGGTGTGGCTGTGTCTGTCATCCCTGGGTACAAACCATTCATATGTGAAAGAAAGAAAAATTTCTAAACTCGTTATTACTTAAAAAAACCCCAACTTTGGGCTTGAGAGCTATGTAAATTGTTGGTCTATATGTCTGCATGAAGGCTGGAGATATGTACTTCAACAAAATACTACCTGAGTGCAATTGAAGGAAAGATATAGGTGGTCTATAGACTGCTTCAGGATGCCCTGTGATGCTCTGCTTTACTTCATTTTCCTTAGAAGACAAATGAGCATTTACACTTGTGTGAGAGTGACACAGATGTCCAGAATGAAGGCTCTTGGAAAATACTTTGTTCCCTGATCTTATGCCAGTCTTAGGTGTAAAACTATGCCATATACAAATGGGATGCTGAGAAGGCTTGAAGTCAGAATCACATCTAGAGACCTGACATAGTCTGCCCTAGGAGCTAAATTCCAGTTCCACTGATGCCAAATTAGATTTTCCTTCACCAGGCTTTGGCTGGATTTGCTCAGAGATGTCCATTCAGGTTGAGCACCGATTTCAATGAATTTGGATGGATGCAAGAATGGATGGATCTTGACGTCTGGAATTATTCCAGACAACCTGCTATAGTATCTACTTTTATTATAATAAAAGTAATAATGCTAATCTACCTGCACCAAAAATTTGAGGGATTGTATGAATACTTCATTCACTGAGAGCATTTGGGTGTTTCTTTGCTTGAAACAGCTTTGTAAAGAAGGCAAGAAGAGCATCTTATGCCTATTTTTCTTACATCTGAAACTGTCTTCTGTCTGCAGGATGGAGAAATGCCAAAATTCCTTCTTTCAGCTGACTGCTGTGGGATTTGCTTTGAAATCTTTCTAAAGACTTTTTTTGTTATTATGTAATACCAAAAAATGAGTTATTGAACTACTCATTTTTATTATGTGTGGTCGTGGCCTATTATAAATATATAAATAGATGCTGGACTTTTCATAACATCTCAATTTTTTCTGTGTGCAGAGGATCCATTTATAAGAAGTAGCAGTTGTGTAAACTCATCCTGGCTTTGAAAGTCAAGCTGGGTTCTTTCTGTATCACTCATCACTGAGCATGGTGTTTCTGAGGACCAAATTTGGTCTTTTTTTAATGGCAGCTCTCAAAGGTATTCAGTACCCTCAGTAGGTTTCTACTGAGATAGAACCACTTAGAATTTATTAAATTGTTCTGAGAAGAAAACATATGGGTAAAATCCAACTGACTCTTTCTTTTCTGACATACCATCAGAAAAGAAGGAGTAAACCTTCTTCCCCAGCAAAGCCTACAGATTTAATTCTGCATGCAGAGAAGAGTAAGCAGATTATTGAGATTATTGACCAGATAGGTATTGTTAAAGCTGTTCTTCTGAGCAGAGCTATATATTAACTCTGTGAGAGCCTCACAAACCATGTATTATCCTTAAATATGTCAAATGAAGAACAAATACATTATTTGGGCTGGAGTAGGCCCACTTAATTAAAGTTTCTCAACATAATTTTCTTTTATTTCTGCCCATTTCTTAAGCATTACCTCTGAGGTTATATCAGAGACTTACCTAAAGAAAAAATTTGGGTTATGCTAAAAATATTTTAGAAATTTTGAAAACATGGTAAATCATAAGGTTAGCAACATTAAAAATTCCTACCCTTATTTGTAACAAAGCTGCAAAGAGATTCAATCTATAACTTAAGTGAAACTAGTTAAACTCCTCACAGTTTAATCCACAATAAACAGTGATGAGTTTGTTTGACTGTAGAGAAAGTATTAGAGTTGAAAGATGAAGAGATAATGGGGAAAAAAATCATGTTAAGAATATTCAGAAAGCATGTATGCTAATGCTACATTTTCAAACCATTTATCTCAGGAAACCAAAGGGGTTTAGTTCATGTTTCTTTAGCCACAAGCATTTTGTTCTGAAAATGGGGCTACAAAGTTTGCAAAGGTCTTAAGAAATATGAGTCTCATTTCTCCCTATTATTTCAGGCCATGCCGATGCCATTTTTCAGCCCATCCAAAAGGATGCCATTTTCAGGATATAACAGGGATATAGTCCATATCTTACAACAGAGATAAATGGCAAATCCTTCAAAATATGCATTGTTCTTAACAAAGTGTGGGAGTGCAGCCCCATCATTCCAAGACTTCCTACCTCAGTTTTTACCTGACATTTTTGTATTATTTGATGTTATTTCTCAGAATATTCTCTTCCATTAAAGAAGAGGCAGCTCTGTTTTTTCCTACACCGAACATAGAGGCTGCAAAAATAAAAAGTGTTGTGAGGTGTCCTTGTAAATGTAGCCTACAGAAAAAGTGTTTCTGGACAAACAGCAGCAGCAAGGTAAAAACACCTGTCTCCTTTGCCCCTTCCCTTAGTGCATGGCTGAACGTCAAAGTCTGTTTTTGGACTATTTAAAATGCTAGTATGAATAATAACAGGGAATTACTTTTTTACACCAAACTACACAAGGAAATTAAATTAAAAAAACCCTATGCTAATGCACTGTAAAGGTTGCAGTTACAAATCACAGATCTGTTCATGGATATTTCATGAGCAGAAAAAAGGCTAAATTTGTCAGATAAATTATTCATTGTGAATTATTTGCTCAGCTCTACACTTTGCATGTGCACTGTATTTATAAATTTAACAGGGATTCTGGTGGTACCTCAGAAAGCAGCACAGTGCAAATTCTGCATATTCTGATGCAATTTCCAATTTCTCTCCCCATATATGTTCTGTGTGTGAAATTCAACCCTCCCACACAATAGCTCCTTACCGAGGCTTTCGGCACCATTACGAAACCCACCCCCAGCTCCCCTCCCTAAAGCAGGCTGCACTACAGCCACGGCTGCCTGCCCTCCCCTGGGGTGCCTGTGGGAGCCAAAGGCCAAAGAAGGGGCTGCTGGTGAGTCTGTAAAAAGGTGTGAAGCTAAACTCAGTTCTGGAACTTGCTTGGGGAATGGGAAGGCAGCCTGTGAGTTGTGTGCAGGGCTGGCCTGGCTGGCTGCCCTTCTGCCCCACAGCCTTCCCAAAAGGCACACAAACACACTACTTGGCAGCAAAGCTCTCCACAACTACTGCTAGTTTAAGCTCATGCCAACAGTGGCATTCAGTGCATTTTACAAAAAAAAGTCACTGTGTTAAGTCCTCTTGATTCAGATGGGGCAAAATGAGAGATGGTAAGATGGCAGAAGAAACCTGGAAACATTCACTGCACAGCACAGCGTCTCCTCCAGCAAATGACTCAGGAGAGAGGAGGAAAACCTCTTCAAACAAAAACACCAATATAAGCGTTAAAGGATAAAACAACCAAACAGGCAAATAGATTCAGTCACATACCAGGTCAAATCTCTTAAATATCTTAAGAGAAAACAAGTGGAAGAGTATTGGTTTGTAGGTGAAAATTTAAATAAGCTCTAACACATAATTGTACATGATTGGCAAGAGCAGAATTTTTCATGAAGGGCAGACAGTGCTTTTAGAGAGAGATAAACACTTTTTTCTTTAGCAGGGATGCAGAGCCAGAGCAGGGAGATGATTTGGCAGTATATTGACTGCATGCTTTTATCCTTTCGGCTGCTTAAGTTCTAGGAGAAGTAACTTGAACAGGACTACAGTTTAATACACTGAGGCTTACACAGAAGGTATTATTTTCTCTTTGACAGGGTCCAGTGCTATTTTTACGCTGTTTGATAGAGAGCTGCTGTTAGGCCTCAGGGAAGGAATAGTGATTCTTTAAGTAGGGCTTTGCCTAACAGCAGCTTCCTCCCTCCTGCCACTTCAGCCACCTTCTCCGACATAGGAAATGCTCGACTCTCCTTTTACTTTAAAAAATACATGTCATTAACTATCTCTTTGGTAATCTGCCCAACAAACCCTGGTTTGTTTTTGCAGGACGCCTAACTCCCAACACCAGCCACTCTGTTTATTAGTCCCTTCCTCCCCACTCCAGTGCCCAGCCTCCCTGCCTCCTCAATCACATGTGTTGTTTCTCATTTAAATGAACAGTTGGATTCTTTTATTTCTTACAAGTGCTGGATTCGCCTTATCGCCCTCATTCCTTTGGGGGTTGCCAATTGGTTTTATCCACGGATGTATCATTTCTCATGCTTCCCTTTTTTCTTACAAAGAGAAAGAACCACTTCGTCAACAAGCCTCTCTGGAGTGGAAGATTAAAAACCTAGACATCACCTACCTTGCAGCGCTACTCCCAACTGGGTTGTGTAAAACTCAATTAAACTTGTCCCCATTGAATACTGCATTACAGTACATTAAACAGAAAATTCTTCAAGCGTGATGACAAAGCTTGAAACCTTGCCTCAAAGCTGTTCCTTGTAGCTTTCTTTAACATTTCAGTCTTTATGGTGGAAGTCTCCCGTTGACACAACTTTAGTCCAGCTATGAAAAATCACAGAGCCCCACAGGGATTAAAAGAGAAAGAGGAGGAGGGGGGGAAAAAGGGAAAAAAAAAAAAAAACCCCTGTCAAAGCTGGTCTTGGCACTTTCCTTAGTGTATCTATTGAAACTATATCACCAGCAGACAAGAACCTATGAACAACCTGACAGTTTAGAATAACAGTGTTCAGTCTCTTTGGTTGCCTTTCTGTATTTCCTTTTGTCCCAGAGAAACAGGTCTTCACAATCTCCCCCAATTAAAAAAAATTACATAATTCCCTAAGATTGGACCAAACTTTGAATTCAGGAAGGGTACAAGTCTGAAAAAAATTATTTCAAGCCAAGAATTACGACTTTCTCCTAAATACAAATGTTAATGCTTTCTGAGGAAGTGTGAATTGAGGTCCAAATTCAAAGCCACGTGTCACTGTGATGCAAATGAAATACCAAAAAAATGCTGCTAGTATTTCAAGTTATAGTTTCTTCTCCGTATGACAGGATGATAACAAGTTTACCAAAAATTTGATTCTACTACTGAGAAATAATGTGACCTCAGGTAGAAGCAAATCTGTGCTAAACTAAGACCTGACAAGATTTCAAATTCTAAGGAACTACTCTAAGGAACTCTCTAAGCTGTGAGTTGTCCGTGGTATAAGTAAGTAAAAATTTTATGTTAAAATTTCCCAAAACAAGAGTCTATGCTGAAAAAGGAAAAATTAAAAAAAAAAGGAGCATATCAAATGAATTCAGAAAAATTCCCACTTTTCTTACAGAAACCTAATGAAATATAGCCATGTTACATGTCAGCACCTTTGACTCCAAGTATATATAAGAGTTATCAAAAGTCTCACCAACTGAGTAGTTACATTTCAACAATACATCAGTATATTTCCAAATAATTCTTTATTCTCTTGACTTTATAGTGATAGATAAGCATTCAAATCCTTCCTAAATACTAAGGCTTGAAATGTTTACTTCTTACCTCCTGCCTTAAAAGCATGCATATTAATACTGAACATCTTACAGAGCATTTAAAAACCACTTAAAATCAAGAAAAATACTCCTGCATTTCAGTGACAAATGCTGTAAATCATACACTCACTATTTGGGCTGCTCAGACATGAAGAATACAGTGTAATTGTTTTTTTTTTCTTATGCGCCATTACTTGAGTTTACACTAAATATTCTGGCCAGGTAATACAAAAGGATTTTGAAGATGCCACATGATATGCAGACTATCACTCTGCAAAACTTATTTAGCAGTCTAGCTACATGTAGTTAAATGCTAAATTATCACCCATAGACTGCTATATAAATGCTGAAAAAGGCAGAATGATGCATGCCATTTTCAAAAGGGAACAAATGCAAATGTAATTAAGCAAGCCACATATCAAAATGCTGGGGTTCAGTTACTTCTGGCAGTTCCTTTTCATTGCCTGAATTCTACATGAAGTCTTATGTGCTTTCTCTCTTGTGTTTTAATTTGCCAAAGAGCCCTACTGCTAAGACAACATTTAGGAGCTATGATGAAAGGATGTCAGGGGACTTGTAAGTCCCTGCTGATTACTTACCCTGACTAGTGACATTTTTTTTGGATCTCTGGAGGGCAGAGTTCACTGTTGTTGGGTACATACAATTTATGGTACATTACACATGATAAGAAAGGACTACTCAGAGATGTGGCTCATTCTTCTTTAGACATTTCCTCTATGCACCTAAATTTCTCCAGAGTTAGAAGATCAGGAAAGAAATGAGGACAATGAATGACCAAAATTATGGGATGGGTCTTTTGGTCCCTTACATTCATTTTGTACCAGCAGATGCCAATGAAGGTAACTGTGATGCATAAAACAACAACAAAAAAAAAAGACAAGGTTCCAACCAAAGACTATATACTGAAAATATTTTAAATATACTGAAACATTAACAGCTGTTCCCTATGTTAAGGACATAGCCTAACTCGTTTAGTGCTATGAAAGAAGTCTATTTTTCACAGAAAGAACGTTTATGTCAGGATAAAGCAAAATAATATAGCAGCTCTACAAGAATACTGAGTTTAAAACTCAAAGTTTTCTTTAACAATATCATAGGAAAGTAAGATTGTTTCCCAAGTAATTTTTTTTTCTCAGAGTTCTTTTTTCATGTCCTTTACTTATGGTATTCTACAAAACTCTTTCACTTAGCAAATATTAGCCCATTTTCATGACACTTGACATATGAAAATAAAAAACAGCAAGAGGAACCATGCACAATATTTTTTATTGTGTTTCGTTGGGCATGTGCATCCACTAGCTAGTTCTGTGGGGCCACAGCAAATTAATTCATTGAAACATGAATCAGAAGCAACCTTTTATCAGGATCTGCCAAGTTGCTAGTATGAAAGTGATGCAGTTTGATAAATCAAGTGTTTGATTTGTAGCATTCAGCTAAAATCTGTTTGGGCCATTTCCAAAAGACAAATAGATTCAGATTTACTGTTAGAAACTGCAGGATCTCTCTTTTCCCCAGTATCCAACATTATTAATAATAATAACTAACGAATTAACTGACAATATTAGTGACTGGAGTCTGAGAACTCCAAAAGCAAATTGACTCAACGTTTCTCTAGAAAGAAAGAAGGTAAAGAAACTAAGTAAAAACAAATAATGCTTCTGGATATTAATGGGGCACTGTCACTCCAAAGCGCTCAAAGGAAACCTCTGCTAATCAGCTTCTATTGATTCCTCTGTAACATCAACGTCCCATAGATAACACATGGGACGTGATTCAGCCATACAAGACCATCACCAAAAAATAGCAGTTATGAACTTCAGAATTTTCTTCAATATCTTCAGCTTGAAGACCAACTCTTAGATCTCCTGTGAATCAGTTTAACAGCTGAAAAGAATCCCATTTAAGAAAATGCTAAGGAAAAATGTTAAGGAAAGTACTTCCCAATGGTTGCTTTTGGAGATGTCTCTTACTCAGGAACTGAATTCTCTCAGTAAAATTAGTCCTTTGAGTTTTCAACTATTCACATGTTTAAGCCCTGCAATAATTAAGGACACACTAGCACTAGAATCATGCTTCACTTTCCTGAATGTGTTCATATGTTCTTAAAGAGAAGAAGGTCATGTATCAGCTCATCACTTTTTTAGAATCTTCAAGCTGAATATGTTATAGAGTTTTTTAGGTGTAATTGATCCAAAATTATTTTTTCCTGCTTACCATCACTCTTTTAAAAAGGAGAGAAATGGCATTTTGGAAGAACAATTTTTGCGATGCTGTGGATAATTTTTAAAAGATAGCAAAAAATTCAAGCTGCTCAATGTCCAAAGTTAATCCACTTATGTCCTAGATTATAAAATTAAGATTAAATCAATAAAAGAGATTGCAGAATATAATTCCTTTTACTCATATTTCTATAGGAAAAAGGAAGAACAAATAAATAATGAATTTTAGGAAGTATATAAAAAATACAGAGCAGCAGAGCCACACCTACATAAAGCTGAAGATACTGTGGCAAGCTAGAATATTGTCGTGCTTCACTTGTTATGGTACACTGGATAAAACTGAGAAATAGCTGGCATGTACAAACCCAGCATTCTCTTGACTCACTGCAGAGTTTCTGATATTTAGGGGTTTACATAGAAAGTACATGGAAAGAGAAAGAACCATATTTAAAGAATCAGTCTCAGCAGATCTGTTGAAAAAGTGCAAAGAACCAGAAGTGGCTTGCATGACAGCAACAAAAACAGTTAATTCCTTAAACAACTAATAAAATTTCAACTTTCCCCCTAACTTAGCTAGTAAAACCCAAATAAAATACATAATACTTTGCATGACAAACAGTAAATTGCTCCTGGACCACTGGTCCACGAAAGACACGGGATGGGGTTCTGAACCTACAGCCAATGCTTGTTTAGCCCTAATTAATTTCTACTTTAGGAGGGAATGAAAGATAAAAGTCTCAAAGTCATACTTCAGACAACACTTTCCACCAAAGTAAGCCACTGAAAAATATCATTGTTTGTGATTTTATACTTCATTTGCTCCCATGATAAATATAATTTAATTGAACCTTAATCATAGAACTGGCTTAGCCTTAGCAATCTGTCAGTCTTATTTTAAATTTTCATTTAATTGTAACTTGAAAATGCGTTTAAACCTCACATAATTTAAATCCATTAAAATGCACGTGCAGTCACCATAAAAGTGAGCCTGTTCACATTTAAAAGAACAGATTATTAATAGAAGATGCATAGTGATCATTTGATGCCAGCCTTCTCATTTCCTAGTGTAAAACATTTACTTTTCATCTCATACTTTAAGTTCAATTGCCCATCTTATCATGTCAGTAAATGTCTTGTCTGGCCAAAACCAATGCTATCTCCCCTACATCTCAGATGCTTCCATTCCTACATGTCTGAACATTTGTTTCAGCTAAAGACCAACAACAATACTTCATCTTAGTTTTCAACTGAAGTTAGCAAGGCTTCACCAAGGGCAAGTCTTGCCTGACCAACCCAGTGACCTTCTGTGATGCAATGACTGCATCGGTGGACAAGGGAAGAGCAACAGATGTCATTTGTCTGGACCTCTGTAAAGCCTCTGACATGGTCCTCCACAACAGCCTGCTTTCTAAACTACAGAGAGATGGATTTGATGGATATCTTCTAGATGGATAAGAATATGGTTGGAAATTCACATCCAGAGGACAGTGGTTAATGTCTCAGAGACCTGATGGACATCAGAGAAAACTGGTGTTGCTCAGGGGTCCCCACTGGGGCCAATGCTATTTAATATATTTATTAAGACAAAAGGATTGAGTGCACCCTCGGCAGATTTGCAGAAGACACCAAGCTGACACACCTGTAGGTGACACACCTGAAGGATGGGATCCATCCAGAGGGATTTGGACAAGATAGAGAAGTAGCCCATGGGAATCTCATGAGGTTTAAAAAAGTCAAATACAAGGTGCTGCACCTGAGTCAGAGTAACCCCCAGTATCAACAGAGGCTAGGGGATAACAGAGCAGCACTGCTGACAAGGGCTTGGGGGTGCTGGTGGATGAGAGGCCGGAAAAGATCCAGCAATGTGCGCTTGCAGCCCAGAAAGCCAAACAAATCCTGGGCTGCATCAGAAGCAGTGTAGGAAGATCAAAGGAGGTGATTCTGTCCCTTTACTCTTCTCTGGTGAGACCCCACCCAGAGTGCTGCACCCAGCTCTGAGGTTCCCAGCACAGAAAGGACATGAACTTGTCAGAATGAGTCCAGAGGAGGCCACTAAGATTAGAGGGATGGAGCACCTCTCTTAGGAAAGGCCAAGAGAATTCAATTTTGTTCAACCTGCAGAAGACTTTGGGGTGACCTAATTGTGGCCTTCCAGTACATGCAAGGAGCCTAAAAGGAAGATGGAGAGGGATTTTTGGCAAAGCATGAAGCGACAGGCAAAGGGGAATGGCTTCAAACTGAATGAGAGTAGGTTCAGATTAGATATTAGGAAAGAATTCTTTACTGTGAGGGTGGTGAGACACTGGAACAGGTTGCCCAGAGAAGTTGTTGATGCCCCATCACTGGAAAGATTTAAGGCCAGATTGAATGGAGCTCTGAGCAACCTGGTCTAGTGAAAGGTGCCCCTGTCCATAGAAGGATGGTTAGAACTAGATGACATATAAGTTCCTTCCAACCCAGGCCATTCTGTGATTCTATGATTCATATTAGTCAATTCCTGTTAACCCCATGATTCTCAGTTTTCTTAAACATGTCTTTCATTTTTTCAGACCTTGAATAATTAGTGCACTGTTCTTATATGCTTCTAGTACATTATTTATATATATTAAATTGTAAAAGGAAAATTTCAACTTTGTGCTTCTACACCACCAGTGTTTCAAACAAAAATTCTTCATTCACCGAAATTAACTTACAGAGTCCTGCATGTATTATCTAACTGCATTTTGATTTTTTTAAACAAAAAAGTTACAATGGTTACTTAATCCATCTGATATATCAGAATAAATGTCAATTCTAGTGTTTCTAATGCAATTTAACTTTTCAGCATTCTTTCTACATTGGTTTGCATTCCATAAATTGTGTATTTTTCTCTCTGTTGTCTTCTACTTTCACCATTTTATTGCAAAACTAACATTCTTCTGTAATTTATAAAACTAATAGTAGTAATTTTCTTAAGGCTTTACAATGCTAGCTAGGACTTAGTCTATCTTCTTAAGTTGTTTTCAAATAATATTTCCTCCTAATGACTACTAACCAGCGATAGTATAATTGTTTAGAATAAATGGAGCCACCCATACAGAAGTATATATTGCAGCTATAGGAAGAGATTTCAGAAACTTCTGCAGCTTGAGTTAAATACAGGCTGAGGTGTTTAACTGAGGCCTGAGGTTTTGGTTTCTGTTAATATACATGTAAATGCATGTATGCAAGTATATATGCCTACATACTATGATATTATCACAGGAAATTATCTCACAGGAAATTTCTGCTCCAGAAACCAGCCTTGGTTCTTCATGCCACCGACCAATTCAGTCATGTGCATCACCACTCAGTAACAGAACATCTCTACTAAATCTGCTTTAACATCACAACTTGCTTCAAATATCACAATTTGAGCATGCTATAGCATGGATTTTTGGTTGTCAGCATCACATTGCCCCATATGCCCTGAGAGAATGAAACTGAAACAAGAAAGAAAAAAACAAATCTGAAACAGCAAAATTTTCCTTGTTTTTTCGTACACTGAAAGAAATGACATTTTAAAAAGGCTGCTACGTTCTCTCAGTGTTTGCAGTAACACGAGCTCATTCCTTAGATATTAAAAACATATTAAAGCAGGTGGCAACTTCTCCACACTTTCTTCAGTTTCTTCAGTTGGGAAGACTGAGGGGTGCCCCAGCCCTGCTGAGAGGAAGAGCACCTGTAGGCACCAGGAACATCCTGCCTCAAATGCAAAGAGACCTGCAGTGAGGTACTCCTGTATTTTCTGCCATGCTGGAGTTCTTTCCACAACCTTCAATCTCCCTTCTCTGCACTTCACTATACACATTTCATAATTTCAAAGAACAGGGTGCAATCACCCTTGCATCAGGAAAAATAGACATGGTCTGCAGTGCTGGCCTCAGCACCATGGTGCCCTGCTAGGAAGCCCTGCTCCTTGTGGCCTCTGCCTACACTAGTGAGCAGTGCTGGAATACCACAGGAGAAGGAGAGAAATGCTGACATTGATCTTTGGATCAGAGAGTACACACATTGATCCCTAGGATCAATAGAGAGGTCAGGATTCAGTCACACATGATCTCCAGCTACAGTTCTTAAGCAATTCCTGAAGACGGTGGAGGGAGATGTATGTACGGATGACTGAGGGTTACATCTTGATCCCATTTTCTGTTTAAGGAAACCTACACTTCAGAAGAGCCTTTTTTTTCAATTGCTTTTGTCTCTGAATCCATTTTCCTGAGCATAAAACAAATTTCAGTTTTCCTCGTATTGCAACACAAGCTATTCATTTCCTTTAACATATACAATGGTTTTAGATTTCTCTAATGTCAGGAAGCCTCCTTAAGCTCCTAAATTAACAATGAGAACAAAAATGAGCACAAATTGCTTTAACACAGAGTCTAAGTGTCATCAATAAATAAATTAATCAGGATCCAAAATATGGCTACGGAGTTTGAGAAGAGGTAACTGCTGGCTCTGCCATTGCCTGTGCAGGCAAGCACAGCAATGATCTACTGGACTCTCCAGAGCAATAGGAATAGGAGCTTAGGGACCTCATAATAAATCACTGGCTTGCAGGTCAATTAAGTGGCCAAGAAACACTTGAATTCCACCCATTGTGCTGTAATAATGGCCTTGCTTGTAAGCTGCTAGATGAAACACATCCAACATGATTTTAATGCTGCATTCCAGGTAGCCCAGCTCCACTACCCACTTGGACATCACAGCTGCACATCACACAGGTTTTGCTGGGAGTTTGGCACCTTGAATGCTACAGAAAGGTCTTCTCTTATTAGCACCAGGCTTAATCCATGTGGAGATAAGGGACAGAATTCTCACACCTCAGTGTCCATTATACACACAACCACCTGGAACGGGGAAGAATATATTTCAACATTTTTCAGCTTTTGCTTTTACATGGTACACCATTAGTTTGTCTTGTATCACAAATACACAGGAGAAGTATTTAATAGGAATCACTACAAAAGAAGCAGCAGATTAATCCAGCCCTGTTTCCTCAAATACAGACATTTTATACTCAGCACCAATGGAGCTGCCTGCAAAGAATGACCCAGTCTGATATTAGGCTTCCAGGTCATGGTTTCACCTTGACAACAGCTCTTTCATTTCAAGCTGTAACATTTGCCAGGATCCCTAAGGTGTTTTCATTTTTGTCAGGAAGTATAGGGGGGAAAAAAAAAGTATGAAAAAATGATAAATCTTAATTCACAAGCTACAGGACTATCTCTGTGTCTCCAGCACAAAACTTAAAATCCAATCCAGGACCTGGATGTGTATTAGGAGGCTGCAGATTTAAACCTTGTCCACCATGATCAAACTGGATTTATGGAGCATCATAACTCTCCAGACACCATCCAGCAGCTTATTAATTTAATAGACTCCTGTCCATTCCATGATGTTCCTGCCCTGACAGTCTCTCAAGATAAGGTGAAAGCCTTTTGACAGGACAGAGTGCATATATATTTTCTTCTGTTTTCTTGTGGATGGGGCTGTCGACAACTTGAAATGTGTGGCTCAGCAAATTTGGGGCTTTTTTATTCCCTCTTGCATTGTAGGGAAGATGACAGAGGTAATGGTACCATGAGCCCCAGGGGTCACAAGGTTATTGCAGTCCTCAATAGTTCCTGAGCATAATGGGTAAAAAGATAATTAAAAATGAAATGCATTTAGCATATATCTCTTATCCTGAAAATAATGCCAACATTTTTCTTAAAAATATTTCTAAATTACTAATTCTACTGCAATTGACTTAGAAAAATGAGGGAAAAATACATACATTGAAAAAAAAAAAATCTCTGCACTCTGCTTGCATTTCTTGTTGCCAGTGGTCTCAATGTATGAAGCAATGTTTCTTTTCATATGGTCACAGTGTGAAGTGCAGACTGGGCTTCTTTTCCACCCTGAACGTGCTGTCATAGGTGAGTTTTAGACTCAGTTAGCAGCTTTTTATAGTTTCAGTGGAAAATACATAATTCCATGCAAATCATGTCAGTATTCTGCCTATTTCCTTGTCTCCTCAAATGAAAAATAATTCCAAGTTTGAACTATGAAATACACTACACAGTAAGTGGTAAGAACATAAGAAAAAAGACCCAAATCACTATACATATGAGAAAAACTCATATAATTTGGCTGCTACATAAATGAAATGCACTAATAAGGAACAAAAGCATTTTCATATAAGAAGTGGAAATTTAGTTTTAGTCTGGTATTTCTTGTCATCTTCCCTTTATTATCTATATGCTTAGAATTTAAAGGGCATGTAATAATATACAGTGTGCTATTCTATGCATATCCATAAAGCTGCATAAAATAACCTTTTTATTGTTGATATTAATAAAATATACAAGGCTCTGACCTCTAACTCCCTAAAGCAGAAAATACCACACTGGATCTATTTACAAGGTAAAAATAAAATAAGGAAAAAGTACAGACCTGCTCTGTGAGTTCTTTGAGGCTGAATAGTGCCTGAAGTAAGTCCACAACACTATGATGCCATCAACAAGCCATAAGAATCACTAGTGATGGAGGCAAAATATCTTCTCCTTCTGTGTCCAGCAAGGAAATTATCAAGGCTATTTGCAATAGTTTCACTCATAACAATGCCATTTGGCATCCCACCGTCTCAACATCCCTGCAAAACCAAACAGGGAGCCTGACATCTACTTACCAATCATGCCCTTATGTCTGTATCCCTATTTTCTTCCAATGACTGTGAATGCAGATATATTATTCTACATAAGCATTAGGCACATAAATTATACCTCTCTTGAGAAATACTTTGCAATTTTTCAGTATTGTGTAAAAAAAATCCAAATCAAGCTCTTACACAGACTTTCGATATTAGGATGTCACGTGTTCTGTTAAAAACTCAGATTTTTTTTGTCAGTGGATACAAAGAAGGAACAAAAACCTTTAGCACCACCAAAGGCTTCAGCACATTGCATAGCTAATGGAGGCATCTAGTAGGACAGCAGATGCTGCAGTTTTCTGACTGTCCAGGTGGAACAGACTTAGTAAATTTACTCAATTTGCTTTTTAATAGTATGTGGAAAAAAGCCCCTTGCAATCTAAAATATATGCACCAAGTCAACCTTTGGCCTACTAAACAACTTGTTCTCTGACCCAAACCAAATTATATTCATATTCTAATGCAGCAGTGTTTAAACTTCTTATGATGTTTGACCTCTGTCTCATTAGGGTCCCTGATGCTGTATGTCTGTGGCAATGTACCATTACATTGCCTGAAGTTGCAGGGAAAAAAAAAGTGTTTGCTAGCTGAAAACTCTCTTGCTGGGGAAAACATGGTATCAAGGATCTCACAGAACAATCAAGAAAAATAATCCTGTCACCAAACAAAAATTTAAGTACCCTTCTGTTGCAACAATTGACTTTTCCGCTATGCTAAAAATTAGAACTTTTAAATTAGCAAAATTAATTAAAAACTGCCTTCAATTTTTTTCTAGTGGTTTTATGTAACCCTTTTACAATGTTTGTATTTTCAGTAAGTGGCACATACATCAGCTAAATAAGCCACCCTAGTATCAGTGAAATAAGTAACCAATTATGTGTTTACTGACTTATTTTATGTGAATTATGGAGCTCAGCAGCCAGTGGAAGCCCCAGAAGGGTCGAGCACAGCCCTCTGCCTCCAGCCCTGACTTCTGCCCTGCCCTCTCCTCTGTGCTGCCTTTCCTCAAGCTTCTATTAATAAATTAACGATATGACACAATTTCAATGTGGGCAGCTGTCATTTTAACCGATATCATTCTGTAAATCCACCCTAGCAGGCTTCTTCTCTATCGTGACTGGAGAATAGACTTTTTTGGGCAGCTTTCAAAAGCCACATCTGTTTGAGCAAGGACCTATTCCTTAGCTGTGTGGAGCAGCACTCCCCCGAAATTCCCTCCCCCTGCTCCCCATTTTTTTGTTCAGCAAAGAAAATGACAATTCTCGGATCTCACCCTTAGGCAACATCCTCCCTAGCAAGGATTTTGTTATAGTCACTCAGTGGGCACCGACTGTGATTTCACTTACGGAGAGATGGAGGCTTTTTATGGCACTCGATATCCTGTGTCCGCACCAGCAGCACAATTAACGGGAGCACCCTGTGGAATCACTTACGGAGATGTCACGCAGCGCCTGTGCAACCGCGCTGGGGCAAGGATGAGTTTTTCTCCTCCCGCATCCTCTCAGAAATAACGAAGGGCATAAACTACTCAGTGAGGCCAGGCAGAGGAGGAAATAACATCAGTAAATCACTAATGGAAATGCAAAACCAAACACTGCCTCACACAAACTGAGATGATGGCTGGCTTAAAAATGTGCGAGTCGCTGCCTGCAGCCACCTCCCATTTGGCAGCCATACCCGACCTCATCCCATCATCCCGTGCACCAGCACCCATCCCTGTCCCTCCAAGGGCCAGCCTGCAAAGCGATCCTTTCCTAAATTAGGATTTGCAGCAGGAGACGTGCCCCACGGCTGCCACCTGGCCGGCAGCATGCTCAGTGGGACGCAACGCAACCCGACCGGCCCAGACACACGTTACACATGTTGGCTTTCCTGCACAGAGTTATCCTGTGGTGCTCTGCAATCAATTACTGTTATACCACCATCATTAATAATTTTCTTAATGAAAATGATTCTGTTGATCTCCGTTGTATTTTAATTATCAGAGTTAAGCATAATTACACTGCAGCTCTGAGCTGGCATGTAGACTCCTTTAGGGCGCAATTTTGTTTTAACACACTGATAATGTAATTTTACATTGTGTCAGTTGTTTAGTTATTATCCAGTCGTACAATTCCGCTGTATTCCTGATAACAGATAATAACCTTAGCACCTCCTATATCCTGAAGTCATTTAAAAAGCAATATTGGAATTTCACAACTAGCTAACTTAATCGCCTTATGATTTTATAATTCTCACAGCTAAATATTTGTACGGACACCCTGTTTTAACAATGCCACTAAACATACGGTATCCATACATTTCACATAAATGGCTTAAATAATATTTAGAAAAATGTCTGTTCCTGAGCATGGCTTTTAGTCTTTGCAACTGTGGTTTTTACACTGTTTCTATTCTGGTCAGTCAAAATTTATTTATAAAATCCTTGCCGTTCCAGTGAAAGATTTGCAGTAAATAAATATCCCCGCCCCCTCCTTGCTTGTGGGAAGACTCTTAACTGTGGTCTTAGAGATTTTCCAGGTCTGGTGCACAACTCTGTTAGGCAAAAATGTTTCTAAAGTACACAATGTAGCAATGGTGATACAGCTCATGCATTAATACTTCCTACCACTGCAACTTGCTTGAATTATGCTGAAGCTTTTTTCTTTTAAAGAATATATATTTCTAAATAAACCTTAATTAATAAAATATGTCTCTTAAATCTCAGTTTCTAGGACATATCTCAAATTACTCAATAGACTTTCTGAAAATCCATTTTTGAAATGAGAGAATTTTATGATAAATAATTAAAACAAAAACAGCATTCCTTTTGAATGTAATTACTGTACTAAAAGTTTCCTTTAAGAAAATTGAATGAAATAATGGCATGTGCCATGAGTATCCAGCTTGTATCCGAATTTGTAAAATCGGATAATAATTAACTACCCCTAATGAACTGCTTTTCTCTTTTCTAACTTGTCCTAGTATTGGGGAAATTCAGTTATAAAAAACACAGGTAGTGATCCTAGAGTAAACTGAATAATTAGAATAGCCCTTGTTTCAAGTACTGAATATTTATTTCAAAGCTATTCACTTTGAATGTACTCTGATGTGTGATTTTAAATAACTGGTTTCTTTAGCTAAAGATTTGTATAGAAGATGACTTGTGATTGCATTGTAATAACTTATAAATATAATCCTATATGTGTGCATCATAAATAATAAGTAAATAAATATGCACATATATATATGCACACATATGCTTTGTTTGTTTTCCTAGGGAAAATATGAAGTATTTTATGCAGAGAAAGAGAGCATTGAAGGCAAATAGGGACTTAGCCAGCCAGCTCAAATTCTCTCTCAATAGAACCTACACTCTAGGCTCCTGTCCCTGCGATTATTCTGTGTGCAATATGTGGGTGACAACAGTGCTCACAGCCTCTAGTGAATTGGAAATCAGACTGAAATTCCTATGTTCTCCTGAAGGATCTGGGGAAAATTCTGCTCTCAAAGATATCTCTGTAATGAGCTAAAAGGAAATATGGCATGTGCTTCTGAGTCAGCAATTGATCAACCAGTACTATGTACTGTTAGCCAATTCTAAACTTATCTGCGTCTTAGAAATGTGCCAATTTACTCCGCTCATCTCATCTTGAGTTTAGTATGGAAAACAGTTCCCAGGTGACCAAATCTGCTACATGGACAATTCCACACATTTGTTCAGCTAATTGCTTTCAGAAATAACAACGTATTGCTAAGCAAACTAACAAAATTATACATATGCAACTACAACATAACATCGAATTACAGCTACATGCCAGCTGACACCGTTTCATTAGAAGTAATGGCACTATAGGAGACAGAAAGCTAACACAAATCAAAGAAATGTAATCTGGAATGATGAGATACAAATTGAAGGAAGAAACAGTATTCTATTTATTTATTTTACCATCTTCTATTTGACATTATTTTGTGATCCAAGCCAATTAATCTTTCTAGTAAAAAAATCCCAACAGAGCTCAATGCAAGGGTAGACACTTAATGACCGACAGAGCAGCCACCTCAGAGTGCAAAGAGAGGAACAGAACACCGTGAAAGCAAAGCATATTTACAACTTACTTCCTGCATTAGTTTAATGAAGCAGTAGATTTTTAACATGTATTTATCCTCAAATATCTTCAACTTTAGTTATAATATGCATCTATGGTAGAGACAATAGAATTCACCTTGAGTACTGTTTTAACTGTCTCACGATACCTTGTTAACCAAGTACTAAAATAACCAGCATGATCAATGAAACAAAGTCCATTACCTTTGAATGAAAATACTAATATTTTGGGTCAATCAGATTGCATCAAACTGAAGCAAGTCCTTACTACTTGAAAAAAAAATGTTGCATTTCAATAGAATAAATCCAACAGGACCAAAACTGTCTAATGAATTAGTTAATGCTTATAAATACTTTGAAGATGAAAAGTCCAACTGGCAAATATGTGCGAAGTGTTATTATAACTATAGAAAGAACATAATACTTTATAAGACATCATCCTATGGGAATTTGTAGGAGCTATGTTTTAGAGTGAAAGTAGGTTCCCATTCATTACATTAAGAATTTTTTGCAGAAAAGTTTGCCTGTGTGTATTCAATATTATGAATATTGTGCATTGTGAATGCAGCTCTGGATTCATGCAAAAAGCTTCAGTGTGTTTGATACTTTGCTGCTTCTTCCACTCGGGCTGCAATCAGCAAGCTGTGAAGGGAGGGCAGCTCAACCCTTTTTAGATCTGAGCCCAGTTCTCTAGTACTGCAGGTGTTTCAGGTTGTAGAATGAATGTGTTGACATTCTGTAATTATAATAGAAAGAATTTATAAGACCCTGGTGTGCGACTCATTTTTAACATGCAAATTCCCTGTTTTCAGCGTTTCAACTTTCAAAGGCTTGTGGCAGTTTAAAGGCAATCCTCTTATAAGTGTATAAATTGCAATGATTATAGGAACAAGTTGTAATTGTTTCTAGTAAGTTTTTAGGAGTCTTTGATGTTATGATTAGTGTTTTTGTATGTTAATATATTGATATGGGTGCTTATTTGCCTGGATGCTTGTATGCTGAAATGGTCACTAGGTTGCCTCAGCAAACAAATCTTTGATCTCAGTAGGTCTGTTTGGTTAGAAATAAAACCTAAAAGAAATTAAACAAGAACAGTGCATGTTCTAAAGTATTCACAAAGTGCTGAGATTGGTGATTGAAATACAAGTAAGGAAAGTCAGTTTTGCAACCTGATCTGTAGGGTAAATGCCAAACACAGCTACACTAAGTTATTTTTGTTCCCCGTATTCAAGTGGTGTTCTGTTTCTTTTTTTTTTTACTCATATTTTAATGATTCTGTAGTTGCATTTAGAAAGCTTTCACAGTGACTGCACCAGAGTGGTGCATAGTCCATGAGGCTATGAACTGAACCCAAGGCTCTTTGTGTTGTTTCAAGACGCAAGAGAAAAACCTGTGCACCTTGACCCAAAGGACCCATTAGATATGTAGGGTTAGATAAAGCATCTTTGGTGGGCAGCCTGTAAGAACTCGTCCTGACTTGAACAAATCTGAAAATTTGCATAAGACACAAGTGATATCCATTGCCATTCACCAACACACTCCAGTGAGGCATCATAACATCATGTCACTAGCCAGAGACTGGAATGTCACAGGTGACACCCCTGATATCCAGTTCCATTTGTATTATGCTACCATGCTGACATAAAGTCTTTTCATAGTCCAAGCAAATTCTTATTCTTCATATGAAACTGGATTTCAGTTAGTAGTCTACAATGTAATGTAAAATAGAGAAATGACATCCAGTATGCCCAAACAAAAATGTCAAAAAGAATTCACCTATTCAGACTGTATAGATTTCACTGATATTTCCCAGAGCACTGACTCTCAGAGAGACATGGATAGTATGTTTTGTGCCAGCTGATGTCCTTCAGTGTTTGTAAAGCATTTAATAAACTACAGGTACCATGTGGGGTTTTTATATCACTGAAAGAAAAAAATAGGCTAAGCCAGAACACGGAAGAAAAATGGGAACAAAAACTGACATTAAGGGGAGACTTAGTATTCATTTTCCTAGTATGCAACAGGTACATATTTATCTCAGTAGCTTACACAAGAAAGTAAAGAAAAAAAATCAGTTTGTATTTACCTTTGCTGTACACAATGCAGTTGTTTTTGTTGTCTTCTACTCCTTGCCAAGTCACATCCAGCAGCCACTTGGGGCCAGCAGTCAGTACCATAGGGACTGAAGCCTTTGTCTTCTGTAGGAAGGATGATAACAAACAGATGCCATTTGTTCGCCTTGATTAAGAACTTGAATAATAATGGTAATAATCATTTTATTTGCAAACAACAAAATCTCGAAACCCATAAGCCAAAGTCTTATTCCCCTGCCTCAGGATTTTTTAAAAGAAGACACAAGCAGGAAGCTTTAGTTCTTTCATTGATTGAATGGTGAAACTATTATCAAGGATTTTTCCGAATGATATTGGATCAGATCTCCAAGATTACACAGATCTCTGGTGGCTGAGAATTATAAAGGGAATGCAGATGACTTTCACAGCAAAGAGCCAAGTGTTTAGAAGTGAACTTTAGATACATTGTACCTCATTATCAATGGGATCTCACTATTTCCTGAAACAGACAGGAAAGAATTCAAAGAATTGGTATCCATTTCAAAGATATGTCCTGGGTAACATTTGTATTATCATAGGAAATTGTTCTGAATGGATAATGGAATTTTTTCCCCCTTTGCTATGTGTTGATGTGTGATTTTACTATGCCTGAAATAGTAATAATACTAATGATTCATTGCAAAAAGACTATAAAACAAGTTGTATTAATACATTCAAAGACTTAAAAGTAAAGCATGACATCATCACACCTGAAAGGCATGCAGGCAGTTTACCATCTCTTGTCTGTATTTCAGGTTCTATACTTAGAGAATTTTTTATTTGAGGCAATAAGGCAGAGGCCTGACATTTATTAACACTTAACTCCTTTTACTAATCAAATGGCAAAAATCCTGTGGGTAATCCTGACTTTGTCAGTATGTGGCACTTAGACTTCTATCATAGACAGTTCTCCTCTGTATCAAGAATAAAACCACAACAGAGAGTAGAAAGTAAAAAAGTCAAAACATAACTGTTCATTATTTTTTCTGGGATATAATTCTGTCCAAGACATTCCAACATTTTTATACTCCACCAATAATTCCCTAGTTGTCTCAACCTTTTTTTTATTGTAATATTCTGTATTACTGACCAAGATAAAAAATTTTAAGATACAGAAAATCATATTTTCATGGACATTCCAGATGCTTTGCCAACACTTATTATTGATAAGTATACTAGAAATGTAGCAAAGAATAAAACCAGTTACCACAGAACATATTACATTCACAAAATACACCTGAAAATATTTATTGAAAATAAGATATTGCTTAAAATATTTTAGTTACATAAGATTAAATAAATAAACCTAAATAGTTTAATATATTTTATATTTATTAATTATATTTAGTATAATATTTAGTAATATATAATAATAATATTTAGTAAATATAATAATATTTAATAAATATATTTACTATAATTACATTAATATTTTAATAACAAT
>WBNO01025205.1:0-25273 GCA_013400575.1 Peucedramus taeniatus
CTGAAAACAAACAAACAAACAAGCAGAACCCAAGTAGAAAACATGCAACAGCCGATAACAATTTATACCACTCTTCTTACTCTGCTGTCAGGAAGAAATACACTTCAGAAATAATAGAAAAGATGTGCTTTTCTTTCCAGACACAGTCACAGACTCAAGCACAGAGACTAATGCTTTTTTTCTCACAGTTCATATGGGTCTACAGAGAAACAAGCATCTACCTATTCAGAGCACATTCATGGAAAGTCAAACCTTTTAGACTGTCAGACTCTCTTAACTTTACATTGTAGTTTATTTCATAGTGTCTCATCCTCCCAGAAGAGGCAGAGCACATGCTCATACTCTCTGTCCTCCAAGGAGGTACAGCAGAGCTGCCAGATAAAGTCATGAGTCCCTCCTGGAAGTGACACCTCGGGTAGATGGCAGAGCAGCTGTGCCAATGTATGCTTCTCTATATCACACTGCCCCCCAGTGCTTTCAGTGGTATTAAAATATCTTATTTTTGCCACTGAGGTGAATATTACCCACTCAAGCAGCCAATCAGAGGATGATATTTTTTGCTTGTAAAATACCTGGATCTATATCAGACACAGTCTAGACTAAAATAAAGCAATGTTTTGTGAGCTGTAAGCACAGCACATTGATGCAGCAAAACTTAAGTGGCCTTGCATATGCCTTATCACATCCTTTCTGTACCCCTCCACTCATGCTTGTTACTTTGTTCAGAAGGTCCCTGGAGAATTAGGTTTGAGGGAGAGAGAGGAAAATGAGGAAATGAGATTAGGAGTGGGAAAATGTCAACATGAATTCCAGTTTCCTTTTTCTTGTGCAAGAAGTGAAGAATTTGGGACAGATCCCATTCCTACCAAGGCCAATGACAAATTGTCCATTGACTTTAATGAGAACATGGCTGATTTGCTTGGGTTTTATTGTTTATTATTTTCTAATTTCATCTTGTGGCTGGCCAGAAAGTTTGGGTTTGGTTTCAACTCCTGATAATAGCTTTCATACTGTTAATTTAATACAGAAAAATCCCTTTCAATCCTATATGCTCATAAGATTCAGCCTGACTCAAACTGATTGCATGTACTCTCAAAGCAAATCTCACAGTCAGGAATCAAGCTGTAGTACCTTTCTGTGGCATATTCCTTCTTTCTATTTTTCAATGGCTTAATTAAGAAGAAAACGATTTTAAAGAGTGATCTAGGACAACTATAGCAATTGCTACCTTATACTTAGTTGGCTTCAGAAACAATTCAGGTCTAATGGTTTTGCGTCCCTGTTTGGGCTGAATTCAAAGTGATTAACATCACCATGTACAGGTGAGATTTTGGGGAAAACAGGAAAGAGAAATTAGGCTTTTTTTGTAGACAAAGCAAACTTGACAAATCTGTTCTGGTTGGTAGGTGGAAGCCAGGAGTTTTTCTGACAGTCAAGTAAACTGCAAAACTCCTCATCTATTTCATTACTAAATTCAATATAAAATAACAATTTTACTCAATCCTTCAGATACTCTTCTTGGAGTGATCTATGTTTATGGATATAGCGGTATAGAGGGATGGACAGACAAAAAGAAAAATAAGATATTTTAACATGACTATTGAAAATCAATTTTGGGAAGTTAAATGTGCTTAGAGAAGTTAGTTCAGTTTTGAAAATCTGCTGTAATTCATAAGCCCTCAATACCACTTCTCACTCTATTTTTTTGGTTTTTCTAATGGCACTAGAAATTCTTGCAGCTTTTTAGGCTCAATTCTGAGAGAAAATATATTTATGTGCAGCTACTCTTACTGTTATTCCTTATGTTTCTCCTTACTGTTCTGTTTTCAGTCTGCTATCTGTAAAGCAGGGCACCAATTTCCAGCAAATTGCATAGACCATTCTGAAAATAGGTGAATAGACACTACTAGTGTTGGCTTCAATTTTACCTCACACTTAGACAATCAGACACTGCTGTGGGCCTCAGGGCATGAAAACCTAGCAAGCTGGGCTTCTGTTGTTTCAGAACTCTTGGGGTAACTTTGGGCATATGATACAGTAATACTGAGCTTGAAATGAAAAATAAAATCCCAAGTCTTGCCAGAATGACAGAAATTAAACTAAACAACAGTTTCACTTTCTTTCATCATTTAATCCTTGTGTCTAAATTTAGTGACACAGCTGAAGAAAGTCCAACAATTACATGCATCCCCTCACATTGCAAAGGAAGTATAAGAGCTGTGTCCTAAGTGTTGTTATAAAATTTCTCCTGATGAGCACTTTGGTTTTAAAATATAGGGTTAACTTATGCGCATTTGAATAACTGAGAGATGAGGACTATCAGAACACAGCTAGTCTTTTTTTGGGTAAATTTTTTTACATATTGATGCTCAAATTTTCAACAGTATTTTCACTTGTTTGTCTGGTATTGTACTTCTACCCATATGGATAGCAGATTTGAAAGAGGACAAAAAAGAAGTATGTCTGAGAAGCAGGTTTACTTAAAGTTTTGCATTATGAGAATGAACATTATCTTCTCTGACATATACGGAAACTCCGACACACATCTCAGCTCTTTTTTTTTTTTTTTTTTTTTCTGTCTTTCTACAGCAGTTTATGGCCACGAAATGACTTGTACTGGAGAGAATGAAAAAAAAATCTGGTAGCAGGTCTTCTAACTTCACTTCTCAATTAAAATTTCTTTTGGAAGAAAATCCAAAGACTGTCTCTAGTGTCATGGGAGAATATTTGTGTACAGCAACAACACAAACCTATGAACAGTTGAGTGTCTCTGAGTTATTTTGGCCTATATAGCTGTTTGTTTCCTTACATGGGGTCTTAGATTTTTCAAAAGGAATGAAGAAAATCCCACTGGCAAAAAGAATTTAACACGTGCTTTCCTTAAACACCTACAGCATAAGGTTAGTGGCTGTAGGTCATTGGTACCAAATGAGTCCTTCGAGCAATCAGCAGAGCAAAGAGCTCCACAGTACTGTCCTGTGAGCAGTAATCACTGCTCCACTCTTGTGAAGAAAACCAGGAAAAAGTAAAACAACTCAAGTTCTGAAATACAGAAACAGATGAAGCAAGAAAACAAATCTGCTTGATGAAAGCAAGGAATGTTGGCCATTGATAACAAGTCACAGGGAGAAGGGAGAGAAGCAGAAACAAACATAAATGAGATTGACAGTGAAGAAAAAGAGAGAAATTACCCTATTTGTCAAATAAAAAAAATAAAATAATATGAATGAAAAGAAGCAGATATAATCCTGTAAACATAATGAGGAAGTAGTAAATGAGTAATAAAGTCAGCTACAAAGAGCCAATTGTGTCTTCTGTTCTGATCTGGTGCCTAAAAAGCTTTCCAGGAAAGTACTCAGCCTTCTCTTATGAAAGCACATAGCAGTTCTGTGAGAGAGTTTAATTTATTTACAGGTTATGGTGTCATTTGTAAGAGGAGTCTCAGAAAAGCCTTGGATTTTCCAATACTCAAAATGAAATATAGAGAACATTTTGTTTCATTCTTGCATGTACTAAAAAGGAGAAGATTGGTACTGGGAAAATGGAAGTGCCTATGCTAAAAACATTGCATCCAATTTATTTCTACTGTTTCTTTAAATCACATTATTTGGCTTAAATTTATTTTCATCAATAACATCTGATTACAGCCAACAGTTCCACAATTTTGAAAATGTGCAAATTGTTGTCCAAATACTTTCAAGGCTTGGTTTTGCCACTTGCACTGGTGTTGAAAATTTTACAATCCACAGATGATTTAACTGGACCTACTAAACCATTGAGAGGTGTGAAATATAATGCTGCAAGAATAACCTTAGTAAAATCTTTATTTAAATGACTTAGGAAAGGTATATTATTGGGAAAAGGAGCCCAGAATCTTAATTCCCTTTTTCTCAGCACAAAAACTAGCCAATGTGCCCTACATTAAATTCAACATTTTTTTCTTAATTCATTTCTTCTGAGCTTCATTTATTTGGTCCTTTGAGGTACTGTCAAAACAAATTGCAAAGCATTGCATTTTAGCCTGGTCATTATGGCACTTTTTTTTCCCTTCTAATAATTTGCACTTAAAGAAATTGGCATGTCTCCTTACTAAGAGCTTCTTGAAGTTTTAGTTACAAAAAATTTTTGTCTCCTCAAAGAGGCCTTGCCACTAGATACAATTTATCCCACTTCCCTTCTACTCTAGCAGGTGCAGAATGCTAAATGTATACACTCAATTATCACATAGTCTGACTACATGAAAAATCCTATTATCATCAAAGAATATCATAATGCAGGAGGGCAACGGCAGAAAAAATATTTATCCTCTGAAAAGAAAATGAGATCATGAAGGTAGGTGACACAATTCTTTTACCCAATTTCATAAGAATTTCTTGTACTTGATCTTCTCTTTGAAACCCATGTAGCACTATTTTTCCTATGATGACTAAAGTAAGCTGTAGTAAGAGAGCCATTACTCAGACTCATGCTAGCTAGCTAAGCTTTAACTCACTTCTACAGAAGCTCATAAGGTGCTCTTCTTAATAAAAAAAGATGCCAACAGGGTAATTTTATTCATTGCCCTCAGAGAACAAATGATAGAACTTAACCTGCTGGTGAATATTTGTCGATGGTGAATATTAGTTGTAAATTCTCTTTTGTATCAATTTGTGAGATACAGGATATGTTATTAGTGACAGAGCAAACATATTTAGATTAAACTATCAGAGCTGCTGCTTTTGCCTGCAGGAAAATGTTCAGTGCAGGTAGCAGATCAGAAAGACACTTCCAGAATTCAAGCAATTGTGGCACCAAGCTGCTTGAGAAGGGCTGGGGATGACACAGAATCTGTCCTATACTGGCAGGAACATGCTCTGGTGACCTTCAGTGTTCCCAGCCTGAAACTCCTGTCAACTTGCAACTTGAAATTGAATAAAAGTGTATTCTATTTCAGTCCTTATCATGATGGAAACTTTTTTGTAACCTTTGGTAGAAACAAATAAAAAACATTTCAAAATCTTATGGAAATGAAACATATTTAAGATTGTTCTCTTTGTATCCTAAAACCTGGGGCTGTTCAGATTGTCAGCCTTTAGTCTCTTCCTGATTCAGAGCAAAACTTCACCTCAGTCAAAACAGTTTCTTCACAGACCCCATGGTAGGCTGCAATACCTACATGAAAATAGCAGTAAAAACTGAGGGACCTAGATATTTTTCTGCTCCATGACTATGTTTCTTGCATGGTCTGCTTATTGTGAACATGGTCTTAGCTTTTCTACATAAAGTACAGCTTAATATTAAAATAGACCATAGTTATTTTTGAAGTTATGGATGGTTTTGTGCCAGAAAAGACAGGAAAATGGTTATCAGTGGGCTATATTGGCCACATAAAAATCCTGTCTATTATTGTTGCAAAGAAAATACCAAAGCAGAGCATGGCTACAGATTCACAGAATCACAGAATCACCAGACAACTCAGGTGAAGAGGGACATCAAGAGGCCTGTAGTCTAATCTGCTCAAAGCAGAATCATCTTTGAGACCAGATCAGGTTAATCAGGACTTTATCCAGCTGTGTCTTGTAGACCCATAAAGAGCGGAGAGAACACAACCCCTCTGAGTGACCACTTGGCCTTCCTCAGGATCCAAATCAGCTCTGAAACCTACCCAGCAGTGCAGACAAAAGACAGCTATGCTGATGCTGTCATGTGTTTCATGTGCTGCCATTCCATTTACCCCATTCAAAATGTACTTTTACTGATCAAGGCCATGCTGCTCCTGCAGTGCCCAATAGCTACCTCTCCTGCTATGGAGATAATTCCTGTATATGTTAATCCAGTCACTGATTCATCCAAATTCTGTCTCTGATTGCTCTTTCATTGCTCAAAAGAACAACAGGAAAGAAGACATCCTACCAGGAAAAGCTATGGAGTTTATTTGGCAAAGATTTTAGAGCATATGGGTGAGATGAAAGAAGGCACAGCTGGTTTCAATTTTCTGTAGTGGAATTTAGCATTCAAAAGTATGGCAAACATTGGTAGAAAGAACAATTTCAAACTGAGTTTGGCATCAAACAGATGGATGGCACAGATTTGGGTCAATATACTTGCTTCAAACTCAAAACACAACTCAAATTTTCATTATTCATAAAAAAAGCAGCCCACCTGCACTCGTTTGTTGGTTTTAGTTCTAATCATGGCAATTTGTGGAGCTTTCATTTACTATTAATGTTCATATACTCTTGCAGACAAGTGCTAATACTTCCGTTTTACAACAGAAAATTAAATAGACCTAAAATATAAACCGCTGTATTTTCTTAACTGTAAATAAGACTCAAAATATTTCCCCTCAAGGAATTCACACAGAAAATATACATTTTGGTTCAAAGAATGCTGCTTAAAAGTAGATGAAGGATAGTACCTCAGGGCTCTTTTTTTTTACACAGAATTATGGTTATTGGTGACAGGCATGGAAAGGTTATTTTTGTGTGAGTGACTGATTGTTTCCAAGGAACATATTCTACTGCTTGGGAGGATAAAAGGCAGTGGGGCTGTATATGATTTTCTGAGAGCAGACAGATGGAGAAAAATTACCTAGTATCTATCTTTATGCCACTGAACTCAGTAAAGTTCATATACATCTTTTCCAGGTTCCCTGCATATACCTATCTTTTTTTTACCTTATTGTCTTTTCCACAAGCTACCCAGCCTACATCAGAGAGGGGGAAAAAAAATTAAATAATGTCACTTCAGTCCTAACAAATACAGAAACATACCCTGCAACATCCAATGTGGAACATCTTCTGGCCATTGTGGAAGATTTTCACTAATTGAAGAAATACAGATGGTTCTGTAATGGTTCACATCATCTAAATATCTATCTATCTAAATCACATCATCTAAATAAATAATCATCTAAATAAAGCATTATGGAAATTCTTCGTAACATTCTACCAGAACTTCCCACAAAAGCCATGTGAGGTGGAGGGAATTTCAGAGGTGACACCTGCTTCGAGATTTATTGCTCCTAGGGAGGTAAGGAGTATATGTTTTCCTTCAAAGCCTTGTTATTCTCAATCTCAATCTTTCCACTTCTGAAAAAACTTCACTTCCCCCCCTCCCTCGTGGAGGTAATCTCTGTTTCCATCTGAAGCTTTCCTCTCTGTCACCACCAGGCCACTTTTCTAGCTGTCAGGTCAATTTTGCTATGCATTGCTGATAAGTGTGGATTTCCCATTGTGCAGATTGCTAGTGAAATACAGCACATGCAGCTTCCATTTGTCCAGGGCATCTGCAATCTCCTGTTCATAGGAGGCAATCCTGTACTGTGTCCAGACTTCAGAGACTTCTTATTCCTCACTGGGAAAGCAGCCTGCAGGAGACTGCAACGCCTGGTATCCCAGTTTTGCTATGACTGCTCAGTATTTTCAAATCTTCCTGCTGCCCTGCAAGAGGCAAAATGCATCTTTCACCCTGGAAGTTGCCTCTCAAGCAGGATGAATCCAAGAGAGAAAGAGGGCTTCGATTCTGACTCAGGAGAGTATGCACAGATACCATTACTATTTGCTCCAGCTTAGGTTTGTTTTCAGTCAGCTATATATATAAAACTGAATACACCTAAAAAAATCCATGTTGTCTGCAAAAGACCCTCAAAGAGTGCAGATGAAAGGTTTGTGCAGAGGGAGTGTACTCTTCGTACCTTGTCAATGATGCAAACTGCGAATGCAGAATGATGAAATACAGTGCGACACTCATAAAAGTTTTAGTGTTACTAGTGGGTTCATTTCTTGTGCTTAAAGAAATGTGTTAACTTTAATAGTTTGTAATTAAATATCTTACTTTACTTTATTTGTATGTTGATGTGTAATTATTCATATATTTTACAGCCAAAGAAAAGTTTAAAACATTTTTAGAAAAATCAACATTGTGTAATCAAACACAACATTAACACACATGTCCTTTCATATTATGCATTCAGTGCCCATAGTTATTCTAGGTAATTACCTTGTGAAACCTTTCTTCAAAACATATTTCTCCTTTAAGTCCAAGGCACTTTCATTTAAGTTCCAGAAAAACTGGTATGTGGACAAAAGTGATTTCATTCCTAGCACACAAAGGGTTAACCACAGCCTTGGAGCAAGAGAAAGGCCTTTAAGATGAGTTATGAAGGAGAATGTGTGTGGGAACACTGGCTCTCTCTTCTGAAGAGTGGGAAGGGTTTGTATGCACTGCTTCTGGCTCAACATTACCTTGTTTGGTTTAGTGCTGGTGAGGATTTCCATGTATGAAAAGCCCCTTCAGCTCCCTGTAGTGGTCTCATCCTGGACCTGGCAGCCCACCGGCTGGCTGGGTCATGACAGTGGAGGAAAGAAATCTGTGCTTTAAAGACACAACCACAGTTACTTCTGAGCTCCACTCCAGTCTGTGCCACTGCATGGACTTCATAGAGTGCCATACAGCCTTCCACTGAAGGAGTGGGATAAAACAAACTGCTTGTACCCAGTTATAAAAATTCGGGTGCTCTGGGAACTGCTCTCTCCTAAATGCCCAAAACTGGCAAATCAAGTAGTGAGAGGGATCACAGACAGTCAAATTTTAAGTTCTGAATTACTGGTTATTGAGCTATCTTCTCATCCCTACACTTTACAGGAGCTCAAGCTGTGTTTAGTAAACTTGACATGTCCTTTAAAGGAATTATAGTATACAATTACTATAGTATAGTATATAGTTACTATAGCATTTACAAACTTAACCTTTACTTGCCTTGTTTGCTTAGAATGGGCCCCAATCTAATTTTTATTTCTTTTATTTTGAAAGGCTAAAAACATGCTGATATCAGTAAGTAATTATAGTTACATTCATACCTCAAAGTAACAGAAATGAAATATATTTCTATGATCTCTCTTGATAGGGCACCTGCAGATACAGGAAGGCATTCTTTAGTCATTAAGGACTTTGCATAAATTTCAGCACATGATGTATATATGTGTATGTACTGTCCTTTAATGGATAGTGCTGTATGTGAAGCTGAGCAACATTTTCAACCGTTCATGTCATTTTTCCATTTCTATGGTATTGTCTTTCACCTCAAATACTGCAAAGCAGTTTCCATCTCAGTCAATTGGGAATTAAAAAATTAATAATTAATTCCTTCTTCCCTTTCTGGGTGTTCTGTCATACTTTTAATTGTTTTCATCAGCTCCCTCTAGCAAACCAGGTGCTTCAGCATCTGGAAGGTGTCAAGCAACACCACAAAACTGAGAAGAAAAATTATTCTGCCAAGAATGAGGACCTTGAAACTTGATGTCATGGCTAGATGTTTATATTTACCCTTACAGAACTGCAACTTTTGATGTGCTATTAAAAAATGTTCTTTTTTAATGAAAAAGAAAATGAAAAATGGTAGAGTTCCTATTTGTTTTCTTAAATAATATTTCTTATCACCCTATTCAAGTAAACTGCAAATTCTGTTAACTCACTGAAAGTTACATTGCTGAAAGCTTTTTTTTTTGGGGGGGGAGGCAGGGGTTTGTTTGTATGTTTATTTGGGGGTTTTATGAAGAAGAAAAGAGGAAGAAAATTACAGAATGGAGTAAGCAAGTCTTCTAGATAAAATAGAGGTGTGAAAAGAAAAAAATAACTGCTGTGTTTGAAGTTCTATTACTACCTTGGAACATGATTTCTTGAAAGATCAAAGCATATTTTTTCTCTAGATGTCTTTATATTATTCCCTTATTTAATACTTGAAATGTTGTGTAGTATAGGTCGTACAGGGGGGAATCCAAGACAAAAATCAGTAATTATTTCACTTTGCCTGAAAGGATGCTATTTTGTTCTACTGGACTTATACATTAAAAAGTATCACTGGTGGACTCTCTGGGGACCTCTAGGGGAAAGGTCTTATCATTTTGACTTGTAAATAAGCTCTAAAGCTTTTTCATAGGATTTTCCTTTTCTTCAGTATCTTGCCTCTTGGCAGATACATGACATTCTTTCACTGCCAAATTCCACTTTGCTAAAAATGACTAAGAGGCAAAAATTGCCATCAGAAATGGCATGTGAAAGGCAGGGATTTTCTTTTTCAGTGTGAAGGCAAGTTAGCTTGAAATGGACTCTAGATCAGACAGCTATACTTTCTCTGAAAAGTATATACTTTCACCACTTTTTTCCCACAAAGTGTGTTTTCTACAGAAAATTATATCCTACCTTCTGAATGCTTTAACACGTCTCAGGTACTTTAAAGAGAAAGAGATCAAGTCCATATTCTCTCTCACATGTATTTATTATAACCTACATTTAGATTTCGGTACCACTACTTGCTAGCAATACGTAGGGGTATCCATCCCTTTCCACAGCAGTCAGGCACCCAGGGTGGCAGGGAAAGGGTGCCACTGCCCCACTGGTGAGGTCTGGCTGCTTTGGGGTGTCTTGTCTGCCCTCAGCCCCTTCCCTTCACTGGAATTCAGCAGGTCACTTCAGCAGATCCTAGAGCTGCAGCAGAGCGTAGGAGACCCGGCTCCCTCTTGGTGCCAGCTGCAGGGTAAGGGCTCACACAAGCCTCCATGGTGCCAGTGACAGTGTGCGAAACCAGGAAATCCCTCTTGCTGCCTTGGATGGGCTGAGACCCCGGCAGGGGGCTCAGAGAGCTTGGAATGGAGCCAAAGATCCCTCTGCTTTTGATCTTGAGCCATGGAAACAGTTACCAACTTTATATGAGGAATTACAAACCAGGGAAAGTAGAATAAAATAAGTAGCTTATTTTTAAGTAGAAAAATAGAATGTTAGAATTCATATGAGAAGTGTACAGGGGGGTCAAGATGGAGGAATCTGGGTGTGTACTGTCCTCCTTCCTTCTTCTTCATCGTCTCCATTTTCTTGGTGATGTTGGCACTTGGGGATTGGTTTAAGGTAGAATTTCACTGTCTAACATAGGTGATAGGTATTGGAAATTAACTGTAAATAATGTCTGCGTAGTTTATAGTATAAAAGGACAACACAGACACGGGGGCAGGCAGAGTGCCTTGAGCTGACCTGCTGAGAGCATCGCGGCTGGGCAGGGAGAACATGTTATAGATAAGAAATAATAAAAACTCTGAGAATGAAGACAAAGCGACTCTAACTTCTTCTTAAACCATCTGGCTGTGAAAAGGACTCTCGAGAAATTCCCAGGCAAGAGGGTTTGTGAGATGACAGCAGCAGAAATGAAGATGAGTATTACTAATGGTGCAGCTCAATCCTGGCCTGCATCTGCATTTTTCACAACTGGAGCCAAACTACAATCCACCACACATCCTGAGAGGAAGGCTATGGAAAAAACAGAACAAAGCTAGAAATAAGGCAGGCCCAGGAGCTCCTTTTCAAGGTTTTCTTTATATAGCTCCCACTTCAGCAAGCTGTGTTTGGATTTGCTGTTCATTCTTTTGCTATGATGGGGATAAATTACTGTTTACTGGTATCATCCATTGATTAGCAGAGAGTGTTAATGAAATGTTGATTGGTTTTAGCCTGAAGCAGGTTTTAGCATGTTATGGATCATTTCATCAGAACAAGATCTATTTGCTTACTCCTTTGTGGGTCTTGGTGGGGATTATTTTAGGGTTTTCTGTTTGTTTTTCCTCTGGCATGCTGTAAATGAATCAAGGGACCATTTTTACATTAATAACATTGTTTGTTGTTGTATCAGTGGCAAGCAAATCTGACTGATATTTATTTTAGAATGAGAAAGACAGCAAAAAAGAAAGCAAACAAAGCAAAATAGATATCAAATGTTTGTTTTATAGGAGGAAAGGAAAGTATATTTTTATATTTATGCAACTCAAGCTCTGTTTACAAATGAAATTGAAATATGTGTTGTTCTTGGTAGGTAGTTCTTTAATGATGACATATTTTCAACATCTTCCTGAAAAATGCAGTAAAATAGCTTAGCATTTCAGAAACGAAGGCACGAGTCACTGTGGAAGAAAGGTAATAAAAGAAAGGAAGAAAAAGAGAACATACTCCTGGAAGGCATAGTCTGGTAACAAAACATGTGCTAATGAAGTGCTAATAGTATTACTTAAGTGATAATATCTCTAATGATCAGGAAAAAAGTGGAGAAAGTAGGAAAATTTTTACTTTATCTTAATTTTCTGATTCATTTTATCATAACACTTCAGTGTCAGACACTGAAACTACTTGGTATTGGATGTAGCAGGATTTGAACAGACCCTTCGAGGCCAAAACCTGTCCCTTGGCAGGCAGGAGCAGGAGCTCCCCGATCTCCAGAGCTGGATGACAGCCACTGAAACCTTACCTGAAGGATCCAGTTTTTCATCTTTTAAGGAATCTCAATTCTTTTTCCCAGGTGTCTTTTGAGTGAGCTATTTCTGGGCCTTTAAATGTGGCATAAACATAGAGCTCCCTGTTTCAGGTGTATGTACCTGCTTGCTTTTAAATATAGGTAAAATGCTTGGAAATTTATAATTTTGTTCTTGTTTTAATATTTGTAGAGTCTGTTGCTGATTCCTTAGCATTGTTTCTAATAAGGTTGCAAGAATTACTTAGTATCCTGTGGATTGTGAGGCACCTTTCAAATGATAGCAAGCTCTACTTCATATTTTTCTTTATTCAATTGAATGGAAAAAGGATAAATTGTTTTCTTCTTTTTTTTTTTTTAATAGTAAATATTGCTTCATTGTTTTATCTATTCCTTTAAACTGCCTCAACAAATACTGGCAGGTAAGGCATTACCAAGAGAAGCATGGCATTGAAAAAGTAACTGACCATGCACCTTTGTAGTGATTCCATCCAGTGGGTGGTTCTGAGTCACTGAGATGAAAGCTGTGAAAAGTAATTTGGATTATTATGTAGTCTCACTGACTGTCTGATGTTCTGGAAAATTTCATTGTCATCTCCAGTTAAGGCAGAGATTTGAAATGTGACTAATATTTATATCTCTGCACTCACACACACATATATATATATTTACTTATACAGATGGTTATAAAGGTGTTTCCTAATATATAATCTGTCCTTTTTTTTCACCTTTGTACAACATTTTGAAATTATATCAAGCTCTTGTGCATTGTGAAACCATCACCATTGAGCTGAAGGGTGGCTCGTGAGCTTTCCCAGGCTGTCAGCATGTCAGCATGGATGTGGATGGAAAAGCCAGTGGGCACATGAAATGCCTTGTCCTTGGTTTGCAGCAGATGGGTCCTGCTGGTTTCAGTCAAACACCCAGTGAAGCCTGCACTGGTGCCAAAGGGGTAGGCACAGAGGGGCAAGGGGATGTGAGGGCTTCCCTGTCCTCAGCCATGCCCACTTTGGGCTGAACCTCTGTCACTGGGTTCTGGATTCTCCTTGTCTACAAAGCTGCCTGATAAGAAGTTGGTCAGCTCTTTGCTCATAATAGATAACTTCAAATTCGAAACGGTTTAAGGGTCATAGCAAAATACACAGCTGCACACACACACCAAAAGTCTTCCACAACTCATTCAGTTGTACCTCTACTTAGTTACTACCAGATCACATCCACCACAGTCATGGCAAGAACAACAGCCAGGTCATTTCTGCCTTGAGAATAATCTGAGGGATTTTTGCTTTTTGTTTTATTGTGGGTTTTTTGGGTTTTTTTTTGGTTTGTTGGTTGTTTTTTTTTTAATGAAAGCTTATTCAGTATAATACACATGTAACAGGAAGAAAAACCTTTGACTTTCACTTGCAATGTTTCTTTAATGGGATTGATATCCATTCCCAAGATATGTTTGTCTTGTGCATTGATCCTGCAACTCGAGCTTCTATTTTATTTTCATGCTTCAGCTCCACAATCATCTAAGAGATTCCTACATAAAAATGTCAGAATTTCAAATTATCCTGATAAGGCTTTAAAGAGATTAGGGATAAAATAGAAAAACTATTTATATAAGTGTTATACACACACAATCACACACACACATGACATTGATAGTATAAGGATAGGCAGAGTTAAAAAACCACCCTGCACGGCTGGCATGAGCAATCCAGTTCAGTGCTGAAATCAAAAGGTGAAATGCTTGAATGGAAGTAGAAGAAAGATAAATAAGTATTTGCAGGGATAGGGATGGATAGGAACTTCTACAATTTTTTATATTTTTCTTTTAGATAAAATGTTTTTCAAGCTTTTCCAAATGTTTTTTCCTTATTGTTTGGAATTATGTGTTTAATATATCTTTGGTAAAAACTCTATTTTACAGTTGGGAAAAGAAAATTTCCATAATTATGCTTAAAAAAATCTAATATAACATTTTAAAATTACAGTAATATATTAGTATACACAACTTATGTTGCGCGTAATGCAATTTATGATTAACTGAAATCCATGAACTTAAGAGCAAAAAAGACACAGGATAAAAATCTACTGGAAATAGGATGAGAAAGCCAGATGATGCTAAAATCTATTGCATCAATCTATTAATTAAATTCCAATTTATATTGGAAGATATCCAGATATCCATTAAATATCTGAGCTCTTGTATTTCCTATATATATATTTTTGCCTTATAAATGCCTATCATTCCTTCTCTGCTTCTTAACAGATGTGGAATATATATATATTTTTTTTCCAGGCTAACTACTAAAGAAATAAAATAAATTCAAGAAATAGCAATTAAATTTCTTTCCAGTGGAAATAAAGGAGAGAGAATAATCTTCAGGAAGAATCTTCCTGAGGCATCTGTATTTCTACCAAGCTGAGAAATGGGAATTTATGAGCAAAACATCCTGGTGAAAATTTATCTATCCTATTCTTCCTCTTTAATTATTATTTTTTGTATTGTGAATTCCTAGGATGTTTATTCCTACTTGTGCTTCCCAGATGGCTGTCATGCCATTCACATTTTATGGGGACTGCTGTACAGACTAATAGGTGTTTGGTGGGAAAGACTTTGTACCCAAACCTTGTAATCCAAATATGTGTGGGGTAGCAGTGACAGGGCACTTCAGAAAAACCAGGACTGGGGCCAGCAGTGTGCCAGACAAGGTGACATTTCAGGGGACAGGAAATGTGCATTGTTTCAGCTATTTATTCATGTCACAGCACAAGTCACCTTGTCTTACCTACGAGTCTGTAGGTGTCCATGTTACATTTCATTTACTTTGTCAGCTATTACCATTTGACACTTATGCAGAGAGGGTGAATTTTATGTCCTTTGTTCAGCATCTTCCCTTACAAATCTTGTTTATATGAATCGCTTTTTGTGTGGTCTTTCTGAGAAAAGAGCAATCACATAAAATCTCCTCTATAGTCTTGAATCCCTTCATGATTAAATCTTTACATTTTTAATCGGCTTTTAACTTTATTTTTTGTAAAGTGGAAGGGATTTACTTTTGCTCAGAAGTGCTCTCTGCTCATTTCATACCTTTTTCCACTCAGTGTTCAGTAAGTCAGTCACAGCCTCTGCTTTAAAGCAAGTCTGCCTTCAGAAACACTAACCCACCACGCCATTAGCAATTCAGTGAATCTTTCTGGTACACACATTATAAAACCCTCAGGGCATTTCAATATTATCTCAGACAAAAAAATCAAACAAACAAACTAAAAAACAAACCCAACTTCAGAGTATTTCTTTCCAAATTTCATATATTCCTACCTAACAATACCACAAGAATCAAAAATAGTCAGTTCAACTTTCTGCAGCAGAAAAAAGAGCAGTAAGATTTATCCTATATCTAACTTGGAATGGATTTTGTACCTATTCCAAAATATATATATAGCACTTTTATTTTCCAGATATTCTGAAGTCTTAACTAAAGTCCAATAAAGTAGTAGAACTGAAGAAAAGTGCCCAGATCTATTAGGATTTCAATATAACTTCAGGAAAGATATCAAGTTCCTTGAGTTACAGCATAACAGTTCCTAGTGCAAATACTTTAATAATGTGCTTTTTAATACAGTGTAATCCTATTCCTCAAATACTTCAAAGTTTCTTACTAAAATAATTTTCACATGCATAAGGAATGCCAGATAATTCTTAGTCTAACCATGGACCTAGCAAAGAACTTTTCCTTCAGGCTAATACATGATAATTCATACCTCTACATATAAGTATGTGTTATGAAACTCTAGGAGAGGTCCCTTTTTAATATTTTGAAGCTGAATTCTGAACATTGATAATCTGTGTATGACATAAAAGCAGGAGGTAACCTTCCAACCACTGGTATTGGAAAGGGAGTCCTGGTAACATCATTGGGAAAAAAAAATCTTTTCTCTCAGGTGCATTTGCCTTGCAAAAATGTGAAGACCAAGGCTAGCTTTAAGCATAAGAATACATATGGTTTCGTCAGCAATCCCATCACCAAAGCATCCCATCCCATCTGCTCTAATTCTCACTGGCTGAGTTTCCCAAGCTTGAGGACCATGCATCATGTAAGAGGTCACCTTGGTCAGGGCAGCTCTACCTCCACCTAGTTTGTCCAGGGTAAATCAGAAGGTGATGGGCAGAGCTACTCCATTTCCTTGCCAGGGAAGTGGTAACCATTCATTCACATATCATTACCCACCCTGAAAAGACATGGCACTTACTTTTTAATCCTTACATTACCAAAGAATTGCAATTACTCAAGATAGCTAGTTATACCCACAAACTTATATTCCCACATTCTTCGGTCTTAAAAGGAGTTCATTCTTTCCCTTCTTTTTTCTGTACTTTCCATTCCACCAGTAGTTGCATGCTTTTTTGCTTTTTTTTTATTTAAGGGATTTTTTTTCTGGGTTTTTTTTTTTGTTTTTGTTTTTTTTTTTTNTATAGAAATACTGCAGAAATATTTAGTTACATTATAGTCATGAAACACAAATTTTGAGTGGTAGAATACTAACCTGAATAAAACAAAATCTTGCTTTATTTCCCCAATTCAGGGCAACATAGAATAATTAGAAGTTATAATTTGCATTAATGCCCATTGTAACACAGTGTTATCATCCATGAAGGCTTCTGAAAAGTGGTTTGGTCATCTGCTTCCCCCCTGCCTTCATCTCTGCTGGACTGGCTTACAAGAACATGCTTTTCTAAATAGGTCTTTTTTTCCCTCAACAAGGCAACCATTACTCTTTTACAAAAAACCCTCAGAAGGGGGCTACTGGAATTTCTCCATCAGGAGACCCAATGAAAGAGCTCAGCCTAAAAAAGTTCATCATACTGAGTGCAGTGCCTGGAGACACATTTAGAAAACCCACTGGGGTAATGCAATCACAATAGGAGGTACTACAGAAAGGACCTGTAAACAGCATGGCTTAGCCATGAATTAAAACATTTTTTTGCCTATTCCATGTTGAATATCCAATTAGATTTGGGTCTAGTGTGTGATTACCCTCCCTTTTCTTCTTCTAGATAAAAGATGTGGTAATTTTTCTGAAATAATTAGGCCTAGTCATCACTGCAGCATTGTGTGATCAATATCCCACAGTGCCCTCCATCCCACATGGTTAACATATCAACATCCAAAGAAAATTAAATATTTCTTCATCCTTAATAAATGTTTTTGCTTTTTTTATTATTATTTTTTATGGTAGTGTAAGCTTCTGGAAGCCTTGCGAATATTTCAAACTTTATGAAAAGATTAGTTCTTAAGAGAATCTATCCTCTATGGTTCTGTGCAAAAGCACTGTAAAAGAATATTATCACAGTTCTCATCTATAAAGTATCTGATATCAAAATTTCTGAACCTGGCTAACCAGGAGATATTGGTACAAAGTCTAAACATGCTGTCTTCCCATGATATCACTGACATGATGGATCTTTCCTTTTTTTTATTTTTTTTTTTTATTATTTTTTTTTATTGTGTAGGAAACTGTGTTATTGAACAGGCTCCCCTTTCCATGAGATTTCTGATGGTATCAGCTGACTTCTTCTTGTGGCACTTTGTGGATTACCTAGGGTACTTGGATCAATCCAATTCCACCCCTCAATTCAAAGCTGACTGCCCTTGGCCCTTCTCTCTGAAAACTCAGGACTTTTTTTTCTTGCTGTTATTTTTCTCATGTCATCATCTCCAAATTTTTTTCTACCTCATGCAGATCACTGGCTCCTATAGGTTTCTAAAATCATTTTGATCAACTCAGTGGTTGGATTTTGGGTTGGGTTTTTTTTTTTGTTTTGTTTTGTTTTTTGGGTTTTTTTTGCAGTTGAAGTAGGAGGAAGTGGTGTTGTCTTGCTGTTTGAAGAACAATTTTTATTTATTAAAATTAAAAATAAAACCTATATGGAAATGAAAGCTGGTTTTGTATACATACTCTTTTATGTAGCACTCACCCATCTTTTGCAAGGTTGCCCAAAAATGGGAAAAGTCCTAGGGGACATATCTATTTTCATTACTATTTTATACCTGTGGATTCTCTGATGGTGTCTTTAAGATTATGGCAGTACTCACAAAAGTCAACATTATTATTTCTAAATAATTTATATAGAATATTTCAGAATAACTTATGACTATTGTTTCAGTACTTGATTGTTTCAGTAGTTGATTCATTGTCTCTCAACACCTGCCATACTGCCTTTGACTCATGCAAGGAACTAAAAGGTTATAAAATTAAATTAACATTCTTTAGAATATCCTTGTTAACACAATACCAGATTTTTCGAATTTTCCATGTTTTTGCTCACTAAAACACAGAATTCTTGTGTCTCTTTATATATTATGTTATTTATTCCTGCAGTGAGATTCCCAAACAGTTGCCATAGTTCTTTTCATTGTGGTAGATAAAACAATCCAAAAATGCAAATGCTATTCAAACCATGTTCTCTGCAATATTTTCTGAATCCTCCTGGGTGAAAGGCTGTTGTGTGAGTAAGTCTGTCCTCATTACCTGTGTCCAAAGTATGGATGCAGAAGATGTTCTTAGCCAGCAGTCTGATTATGCCAAATACCAAAATAGTTGACAAATTGAAATGTGATTTGCTACTGGCCTTCTATCAATCAGACGATGAGAATTGCATCCTTTGAGCAAACAATATTGTAGGCTATTTGCATGGAAATTAGATATTTTTAAAGCATTTTAAGCTGTTTTACTATTCATAAGAAAGCATAGGACAAAAGGAATGATAGAAAAACACTGTCCCTGCATGAGAATATTGTAAGTGTAGTGTTTCAGAGACATATCATGCAGAAACAAGTGATGATTTCCTGATGGGCAACGATATCAAAGGATGTATGAGGAAAATTGTAAGATTAGGCAATCTAGATATAAGATTAACATGATTTAACTATTATATCAGACATGATAGACTAAATTAATAGTGAAATATTAATGTAAAAGCATGTAATTTGAACAACAATTTGTTATTCAGACAGCAAACTAAAATTAAGAGACTGAGGTGTTTGTGTTCTATCTGTCATGATGAGTGTGCTAAAACATGTTCAGATTACTAAAAGAATTGGCTAATGAAATGTCAATGATCATAGCATTGTCTTTGAATATTCAGTAACAATAAAGAAAATAAAAAAATTGAAGTGTGGAGCTGTCTTTAGAAAGGATAGAAAAGTAGGAGTTTGTGACTTGAAGCTATGATCAGATTAATTTTGACCTCTATATTGAAGCAAACAGGTAAACTCTGAAAATGTAGAAGGAAAGCAAGTAAATGAATAATGTTCAATCTGGAACAGAAAACAAGTAAATCACATCTGGTAAATCTCAGAAGCAATCTGTGGAAAATATGTTTAGATGGAAGAACTGCAGAATGGATCCAGTGACTGGACAAATCTTCCTGACAAAGTATCAGTGTACCAGAATAGAAGGATGTGCAAGTGAGATTCTCCAGAGGTTTCATTAATAAGCAGGATGAAATAGAAATTGTAATAATTGCATTTGTAGATGCATCCAAGCTGGAAGTGGCTGCTGAAAGATGATCTGAAACTCAAAATGATTTTGTCAAACGGGAGACAAAAAGAAAACAAAATTCAACCAGTAGAAGGTCCTGTGCTTCTGCAGAAATAGTTGCTCATGCAGGATTGGGAATACCTAACTAAACAGCAAAAAACATCCTGAGTGAAATAGCAAATCATATTTAAACATGAATTGACAATATTTTATGCTGCAATATTGTGTTACAGCAATAAGCAGGTCCCATAGAGGGATTTATACACAGGAGTACATCTATAGGACAGTCAATAATCCTTTCCTTATACAGCTTTGGGAAGATCTCACCTTGTCTATATTCATCACTTTGAGACAGCCACAAACCAGATGGGAAGGCATCCATCTGGATGGATAATGGCCATCAGAAGATGGAATGCAATCATCATGAGTCTAGAAAGTCTGATGGCATGAAGAAAGGACAAAGGATCTGCGGTTTGAATCATGTCTAGAGAAAAGCAAGAACAGACTTAAACTTCCAAGATGCACCAGGAGACATGAAGCATGGGTAAATGCTGAAAGGATTTCCTGGGGGACGTCTGGTGTTTCTTTATCAATATATATTTAGCACCAGCTTTCAGCCTATCTCAGGCCTCTGATTCCAATTTGATAATAAACTGGCATGCATATTTCTGCTGCCCTGCATGTGTTGATTTTTATTATACAGAATACAATAGATAGATATTTATATATATATGAATAATTCACTCTCAATAATTATTTCAATAATTTCATTCACAGAAAAGCAAATCTCAGAATTTATCACTGTAGCTGACAACTACAGCAAGCTCACTTGAATACTATAGTGTTTTGAGTCAGGATTTCATCTACACCTTGGATGCCAAGTAGTAAAACTTGGCTATGGTGAAAATAGAATGAAATTTCATTGAATGAATTAGTTCTGTCTTCGCCTGAATTTAAGTTATTCATTCTTTACCCATGTAGATAATACAAAAGCAGAAAAAAATAAAGTATGGAAGAAGGTTTTCCAATTACTGCTTGACCTCCCGCACAGCTCTCAGTTTACTGGGAGCCAAGTACAGCAGTCAAGTGATATGGGACAGTTAAGTCTTTGCTGTAATTGTTTTCATAAAACTGGTGACAGGAATATGACCAACTGATGCTTCCTCTAGTCTGAAATCATACTGGTGCATACCATGGTTAGGTATAATGCTGAATTGAGATGCCATATATTATCCAGTTCTGAAGTCTGTTGGGAATAAACCTTATGAACTCGGATACTTGTAAAATCCTTCTGTCTACTGATTAACAAGAAATCTAACATATCCTTTGGCAGTTAAAAGAATGTCAGTTTTAGAAAAAAAACCCAAACATATAGGAACATGTACTATAGGATAAGGTTTAGGCAGTAGAAAATTATACAGCTCCATACCATATAAATGTATAGTATTTAATTTAAATAAAACAGTTTGACAGAATTGTTCATCGCCTTAAAGGTCATAGTCAGATAGCTGATGCAGTGAGAATCTGATGCAGATCCACAAAGTGCAAAGAAATCTAGCAGAAAATGATGCATAAAGGTGACTCATGCATCATAAGACACAAAGAGAAGGAGTTAAACAAGAAAATAAAACTGGGGAAAATCAAAGGAATAATGATTCAAAGAAGGGAAAATTGAAATTTTCTGAATGCATCGAACAGGTAAAATATCTTCAAGATTAATTTTCTCAAAATTAATAATAGTAAACATTGTTAAATATAACTAGGGAATTTTAGTCTAAAAGTTATCCTATATCAGAACTTATTTAGGAAAGTAAAGCACTACGTGTCTTCCTATGGCAAAAACCTGTGGCCATTTCTGCATTCTCTCTTGATATTCTGCTGAGATTTCTGTCTGTAGACTCCTCTAACTGTTACTTACCTCAGCAAAATCTTTAGTTTTGAATATAGAACGTTTAGAACTATGGATCTACGTATCCCTTAACTGTACTTAAAAATTTCAAAATAGAAATGTTTTGTAAAAACAAAAAAGCCTATTCAGTACTATCAATTTAGGATTTTTCTGGTTATTTCAGGAATACTTTTCACTTAAATTTTCTGTTGATCATTGAAAGCTTTGCTATCCCTAACCTTTGCAGAGGTTGAAGGTGATGACAACGTAACATCTCTGAATTGTCCATGGCATTTGATGGCACTATACCCATATAATTTATCCCCTGTTTTTCTAAGCCTTCTGATAAGCTCTATATCATGCTTCAGAGTAATGTGCCAGATGTAGAAATAATTGACAGTCAAGCCTCTAAATGAATTAAGTGGGTGCATTTCAGAAGCCCATATGGATCAAAAACAAAAATACACTAACTGACAAAACTGATGAATGGTTTAAAATAGCAGGAAGGGAAAAGATTAAATCTGCATTCTATCACATATAGCACAGTAACTTATGTTGACACTGGTTTCTCAAGAAATGTCAGGACACTCATTTTATCTGACTTTTTCTTAGATATTTTGGCAGAAGTTCTGGAAGAAATTGCATCAAGTGAATCTAATTGAAAATACCATCATAAAATTGATATTTTGAGCTCATCTGATGGCCTAGTAGTTGTAATATATTGGAAAAACCATCTATGTTGAGGATTCAAACTTTATTGCCACAACACTGTAAAATACTGATCAGCCTAATAATTCCTCAGCTGTTCAGCAAAGATGGTTGCATGCACTCATAAAATCTTCAGATACAGATGATTTTAGATCACTCAGTGGTGACAAATGAAGCAACTCCCCTTTCTTAACCCCCAAACCTCCCCCCACAGGTTGCCTGAGTACACAAAAACAAGAACAAAATACAGAGTTTTAGGTTTACCTTTAATCAAAAGAGTAATTGATTCTTTTGCAGAAAAGGGTAGAAAGTATCCCATTTGCTGCCTTCACAGTGGTTTCTTCACCCTCAAGGTGGATCTTAACTTGACAGTAGGAGACAGAGCTAGATGTTCCTGATGGCTGAGTTGCAACCAAAGGAAACAATTTCTGCTCCCAGTGGCTAATTAAATTTGGAAACTTCCTGCCTTCTTCTGCTCATTTTTCCAATTTCCCTTTTCAGGGATCTCAATATCTTTAGCTGCTACACTTGAAAAACTACAGAGCATAGAAATATTTGTAGATGATTTTTCTTAATGCCTGGAGACTTCAAGGAGAGGAGGGGGAAGGGGAAGGGGGACAGGAAGGGAAAGGGGAAGGGGAAGGGAAAAGACATGCTTCCTGCTTTGTTTTGATTTCAATTCAAGCATGATTAATTCTTACTGTCAAATTGAAGGCAGTTTTCAAAAGATACATTTTGTGAGTCACTGGATTAATTTCATTAACTTCACTTTGCATTAACTAGATAGTTTATGTCAAAATGTTAAAATAATATTGCTTCACTATGCAAGCTTGATGAAATGCTTCAATTAAAAGTCTCTGAGCCCCTCAAGAAAACCAGCAAAATAAGGAAGACTAGAGTAGATCTCTCTAGAAATGTCATATTCAAATGAAGAAATAGAAGAGCTAACTTTTAAAATTAATGACACCTTTTGCATCTTGCTTTTGAATGCATTTTATTCTAATGGAGACAAAATAATTAGAAGAAAATGTCTGGGTTTTTGAGTCGTGTGGAAAACAGTTGAGAGGTCTCCTGGTAGTATTACATGTTTCTTAATAGCTTCTGCTTTTCACACCTAGATTATCTTGTTATTGTGGGAATCACTGTTTTATTCTTTGTTAAATGTGTTTTCAGCTTCAAGGTTGAAGAGAAAAAAAGTCTGGATACATGAGTAGGTTCAAAGGTATCTCTGTATATGGTTAGAATAAATGCACCTACTTAATTTTTTTCTTTAAATTCCCCAAATCCAAGAACTCACAGGCTCTTTGAATATTTGGAGTTGACAACCATTTAGGTATTACTGTAATCTTGTTTTTACATTCTTAGTGTTTTGTCATATTTTAAAATTCTAAATACATGAAAAATCCATCCTGAAAAATTTAGGTTAATTTCTTGTCTATTACATTTTTGAGAGGCTGTTGATCTCATCATATTTTACTTAGTGTTTGCTCTTTATTTTAATGTGATCAGAAGGGCTCCAGAAGGAATAGATAAATAATCAAGATGGACAGTTTGCTGAGCATCTGCCAATAATTTGGTTGCTAACAAGAAATAAAGTAGCACTCAAGAGAAGAATGTGCTTCCAAAGATATTTGAATTGAATTCATGTTTTTCAGGTAGTTACTCAAGAAGATAAAGCCTGTTTTCCCTATAAATGTTCCTAGAATATTTCTAATTTTCATATATTTTTTCCTTAAACTCATTGTGCGTGGAAGGAGCTGGTTTTGAATACAGAATCTGTAATCCTAAAGCTGTCTCGTGTAAGCAGAGATGAGCTGCTGGTGGGGTGACAGCATCAAATCAGATTTTGATTGCTGCTCTGGTACCACTTCTCTCTCCCCACGGTTACAGATGTTCAGGGTTCTTTTATACTTCCCTTCCTCCTTTGTGTTTCCTCCACAGTCATTTCTGTGCATGCCATTTGCAAGCTCTGTGAACACTCACGCCACCTCAGGCAATGGTTACCCAGTCACCTTTGCCAAGGCTGGGCTTTGTAAGCACCCCCAAAATGGTTTTATTTTAAGAGAAAACAAGAGAACAAGCCCAGTGATACACATATTCTTCTCTGCTTGAGAGCCTGTTCTTGCCACTTTGCTACCTCTAATTTCCAAATATTGATGGACTTAGAACAAATATGCTTCAGTGACTTACTTCAAGTGTTATTCTAGGGTCCAGGTTTTTTGCTTTCTTTGTGGGTGCAATGTTTTAGTTGATTTCCTAAATGGAGGCTTTTTGCATTTGTCCAGTTTAACTGCTAAAGTTTTTTTGATACCTGTCAGGATAATGACTAAACAGTGTCCATCAAAGGGTATTATCCGGCTTGCAATATTCTATAATCATTGTAGTGCTGAGGAAAGAAATGGAAATTGTATTCCAAAGGACACTGTGAGTCTACCTGATCATCTTTTGAATGCTTTGGTGGCCTTCCAAGAGCTAGTTTGACCACTGTTCTGCCAAAAGAAAACTTGATTCCTTGCCTGACAATGTTTGGCGTGGAATGGGTTTCCATGGAGCATCCCCTCACTCCAGAAACATCCAGAATTGTTCAGAGCTAGCACAAATTAAAAGTCACCAATCCCTCTTTACATAAGGGGGCTGACCTTGAGCTAGGTAAACTGAGGTTTTTTTAACTTAAATTTACTCTTTTGGGAATAATCAGAGCAATGTTATTTCCATTTTCCCAACAAAATTTTATGTAAAACAATGGAGTGTGATGAAAGTGGCAAGGACCCATGAGGCCCCTAGTAAATCAGCAGGAACGTCAGTAATTGCAAGATTTAAAACTCTTACTTGCTTAGAAGAAGGCATAAAAGTCCAAATTTATTAGGTTT
>WBNO01025206.1:5304-277038 GCA_013400575.1 Peucedramus taeniatus
CTGAGAGTGCTCCTGTATTTTTGTGTTCCTAAATGCATCCTGTTGGGGCCTGAAAGTACAACTTGACCTAGTTACTAAAGTAAACTGTTAACTGGAAAGGTGGAGTAATTCCATTTCCCAAGTTTTAATTGTGTGTCTGAACTGTGGGGAGCTGTGCTGGTTTACTTACTGAGGAGCTTTTCTGGGTGCTTTGTAAATGACAAGGAAATTGTGCACACCTTCACAGCTGCAATAAAACAAATGGAAGCAAACTTAGAAAGGAAGTAGAACACAACATATGGAAATATGAAATATTCTTGTAAAAAGCCTAAATACTTCCAAGTAGCAAAATGTTCTTGTATTGATTTTGTACGGAAACAAAATGCAATTGGAGATAATAACTAAATACTATTGAATATAGCTATATGTATAGCAGTAATAAATAGCTGTTCCCCTGAGGATTTTGAATATGCAGGGAAATCTGACAGTGGTGCTTTACGGTTTTGTCAGATTCAGAGGTGGGAAGAGGTAGAGGTTGTCTTTGCCAAAGGCTGTATATCTACATTGTAACCACGCAGGCTTGTTAGTTCCCTGGAGATAAAGTGACTCTTTTGGCACTTTGTATACCACGTCATTTGGGTAGAAAGAGAGTTTTCCCAAAATTTCATCGCAAGGCTGGATGTATGCCCTTAGAAGATTTAGCTGTCTTGCAATGATGTCCTGGAATACTGGCCAGAAAGGCGCTGTCAGTAGTTATCCTCTTGCAGTTATCTGCTTCCAAGTGTGGATCTGGTCCTGCACAACTGAAGATTTTTTTTTTAGAGAAATTAGAAATAGTTTCTAGAAGTAACTTACATGTGTACATACATACACATATGATGTACACACATAAGTACACACAGTTGTGTTGACATATTCACTTAGTCTGCTTTTAGACTCATAGAAACTTCATAGTTAATAAACTTTAAGTAGTACGTGAATAATGAATACAAATTTGCTAGGGAAGAACTGCGTGTTGGTGATTGTCAGCTATAAGATTTGTAGCACAATGAACAAATGTTTGCTAGACAGGGGTGTGAATAACCAGGTGGCATTTAATGAAGGAATTGCATGAATGATTAATCATGCTAACAACACAGAAATAGACTGGCAATTTTTGTGTTTTAATAACTTGTTGATGTTTTAAGTAGTAGTTCATATTACTGGACAAAGAAATCAAATCTAGTATCAAAATCTCTCTTCAAACTTTGACATTAGAGTATAGGTTTTGAAAGGTGATTCAGTTTAATCAGATTTGTGCTTAAACTGTGCTTAGTTTAGTACCAAAAAAACCCCAAAAACCTCACAGTTTTATTAATCTGCTCTGTTTATACTATTATTGTGACTATGCTTAGATATACTGTTTGGTGGGAGGAATGTGCTGCACAGAAAAAAATAATTTCACATCCACTTTCTTCCTTAACCTTTTTCTGTGCTTAGCATGGGAGAGCTGTCTAACAGTTTTGGTTTTTACACGTGCTTCTCAGACCCAAGGTACATGCAGCAACTGCCCCGTTTGTGCAAGTGGAATGCTCTGGGACTGTAAATTGTATAAAGGTATCCCTATCCCCTGTAACTCACTGAAGGAAACTTGCTGGAGTTGGTGGCACTTCAGTCACTTGCTTATAAATAAATAAGTGTGGGTGTGTATTCTTACAGAAGGCATGTATTTACTGTACATATGGTATCTGTACAGCACATAATTTTGGGTAAATCAGATTTCTCCCTTCAGAGTAAACTTTTGGGTGACAGCCAAGGTGTACAGTCATCTTTATGTTGCTGATTTAACCTCGTTAAGGGAAAAGGGAAAGCTGCCTGCCTGTGCTGCTGTCAGTTTTCCTCTGCTGTTGTTTATGTATGCCAGAGTCTCCAAGTCCAGCTTTATGTCTTGTTGATCCAGTATGTGTACAGCATGTGTTCTGTCTACTGTAGACATTAATTTATCTCCCCATGTGTACTTCACTGCCAGAGTAGCACCTCAGCTCACTTTGAATGGGTGATTCTTCTGTACTATCTGCTTTGAGTGGGAGCGAGTGTATACCAAGAAGGAAGATGAATTGGCTACAAAGATGGGCACTAGTCCCCCTGCCCCCCCCAAGCTTAATAATAAAAAGAATATGGACCAAAGCCAAGTATATTTTGTACCAAATTCACTTCCTCTCCAGAATACAGTTAAATGAGAAACATCTGGAGTAGCTTGTTGAGTTGATTTTGTTCTGTGCTTTGTCCTGGTAATGGATTTGTTTTCAGAACTGAGCATTCTGCATGTTTCTTGGTGGATGCTAGTAGGCTTGGAAATATCACAGCATGTGGAACCCAGTAAAACATGAATTCCATTTGTTTTCCTTGGCTTCTGTGTGTCGTGATGTGTTCAAGACGATAGGGCCTGGAAAACTGTAAATTTTAGTTAGGTCTGAAGTATGAATCCTGAGCCTTGTCTTTGTGTTACAGAGGAAGTCTGGTAGCTGGAGGAAGGCTGTTCACTCTGTTCCTGAGGGTGTACTGTGCAGCCTATGTTTTGTTTACATTAGAGGTATGCTGACAAAGCTGCTGGCTCTAATACTGGACTTAATAGTTTTGTTTGGGTTCGCAGCTGTGTCTCGCTGGCCTTTCACTCTGCCTGCCTGCAACTCTTCACAGAATTATATACTGCAGCAGCAAATCCCACTCCAGTAGTGCTGCTGAGGCCAGGATTCTGGTGTATTTCTGTGTTGTCCACAGAGTTTGCCAGGCAGGTTGAAAAGATGGAGATAAGTGGATGGGCATCTGTGTGCTCTCATTGTTTAGTTACCATTTAAGGATGTGTGAGCTGAAATGAGCCTTATGACTGTTTTTCCTTCAGCCCCATTCTTGAGAAATTAGGGTTGGGGGGGTGAAGATGGGGTTGCTTTAACTTGTTCAGCTAATATGTATGGTTCAGAAAAACAAAAGAGAAAGAAGAAAAAATAAATTCATCTTCCAAGATTTTTAATTTATTCATAATGAATATGGAATAGAAACCCCTGAAATATGTGACTTCATGTCTTAAAAGATATGTTAAAAATTCAAACACTAGTTGCTTGTATTCTAATACTTGTATTCTAAGAAAGGCTGCAGTGGTAAGGGATTGAGGGATTATGTTCCTATTGCTGCCATGGAACCAAATCTATGCCCTGTGTAGTGCAGAGTACTCCTGTTTAGGACCTTGCTTGTGCAAAGCATGGCATCACAGGGACTTCTTTGAAAGGCAAGGTTTTAAAAAGATAGGCTAATGTCAGAGGGATAAGGAAAATTGCTAGAGAGAGAGGACTACTGGCTTTTTTACTGATGCACATATCTTTGAAGGAAGTCATCCTTCAAATTTTATTTGAACAAAGAACAGTTCATGGGGGAATTGTATGTCAGTTTTCTCTTTAGTAGCATTTTATTTAGCAAAGGAAGTACTTCTAAGTAGGTTTCGGTCCATCAGCCTTTTCTGTGAGTCACTGGATACTACTTGAATATGAACACTTAGTGGTCTAGTCAACAGGTCAGATACAAGCAAAGATTTTTCCAATCTACTCACGTGGACCTCAGTGAAACTCTTGACTGAGGTCACAGGTGAGGTGTGCAAGGCCGTATCCTGAACTGGTGGTCACAAATCGCTACTTACAGTTCCCTGTTTTGGAGTGTACAGGATTTCCCAACATCCAAGTAGATCGGAATTTGGTTTTACAGGGGAAAAGGCAGTGGTGTTGCCAGTCAAACTACACTATGAGTAGCTTTCACTTAACCAGCTCTTTGTTTCCATCTACTGCTCTAATTCCTGGAACTTTGAGTAAGGTATTTTATCCAGCTCATCTTTGTTGATTGGCTGCTTGGGGTGGTCTTTCTCCATTGCTCACAAAGGAAAAACAGATTTAAAGTTTGAGCACTGGAGGAACTTCAGAGCCTTCTAGGTAATTTGTGAGTTCTTGGTCTCTTCAGAACAGCAACTTAAGGTCATCTCACTTCTTTCTGTTTCTTTCTGGTTGATAAATGAAATCTCTTGTGGGGAACGGAGAGAATGAAGAGACATTGGGGTTCATAACCTTAGCTGCTGAAGTTCAGCACCTAAATCTGATAACTGGGATTCTCTTCTGAGTTTCCCACGGGGTGTTCTTCCTGCCAGCCTACAAGGTCATATGTACAGCTGGGTATTGCAGTGAACTTTGGTCTAAATCTGCTCTGGTCATGTGAAGAGTAATCTGAAACGTGGTTTCTACTCAGTCTGGCAAGTCTGTCAACCTACAGTGAGACTGAGCTCTTCAATACTTCTCCAGCTTTCATTGCCTCATGCTACACAGCACAGGCAGGATAGTTGAAGGCTGGATTTCCTCTGTGATGGCTGCTGTCTCTATAGGAAGGTAGAAGGCCCAGTTCCACAGTTTTTCATCTGTATGTTTCAACCAGAATGATTTGGCTGGCAGATTATTATGGTAGATGGTAGGGCAATGACACAGGTCCTTCTTGCTTCCTGGCACAAATGACATCGGTTCTGATCTTCTGTATCATGAGGAGTCTACCTGCCCTCAACACTGTCACCTTCTCTACCCTTGCCTGGGTACAACCCTCATTCTTCATTGCCCACTTCACAGGCTCTACCAAAGCGTACTGAATGAGGCTGTACAAAAGCCTGTGAGGCCTGAGGTCTGCAGTCCTGCAGTGCCTTCTAGGCTTGCTTTTCCATTCTGCTATGGCTACATTAGCTGCACTTACCACTTATATATGATTGTAGTGAAAAGATGTCACTCCATTTGAATGGCCTCTTAGCTGGCATTACTTGGAAAAACCCCAGTGCTGAAGTGAGATGGCACCAATTTTTACCAAGTGTGGATTTGGCCACTATTTGGCCCTGGCTTTGATCTGGAAGTGGTGTGAAGTGTGTTCTTTGCAGATGGCAAAATGTGGCGTTTCTCTGTATCATTAAGCTTAGTAGGTCTGGTGGGTAGAGCTCTGTTTACAATAGCTGGAAATTCATGTGGGGAAGATGGGTTCGAAAGGTCTGCAAATATCATAGTAGAGCTTGAGTAATGGCCCCTTGTGGTTTTCCTGTGTAATGGCACTGTGTTTTTCCAGGCATTTAAATTATGGGGAAAAACAGAAGTCTGGCTTCTGTTCAGATAACATTTTAAAATTTCTATCAAGCCTAAATTTTGAGTTTGTTCAGCAAAAATCAGTTATTTTTCAGAAGCTTTGGTTTTGGAAAATGCTTGAAGAAGACGTGCTGTAGAAATACAATTTTAAAATAAAATGGTAGTAAAGTATGCCTTATTTCTTAGACTTACATAAACATTTATATACCTTCTTGAATTTTGCATGCCAGCTTTGTGCTCCACAAGGAGCTTCTCCTAATGTGACTAAGGGTTAGTATTTTACTGTCTTATCAAGCTTCAGTAATTACCTGCTTTGACAACTAATGCAGCAGCTTGCCCCAGTTTGGATGGGTACTTAATCACACTGCTAACCATAAGTCCACAGTAAATCCCACTGCTGTTACTGGGGTTTGTACCACTTGTAAACATCACCTTGTATTATTTGGAGTTATGAAGTTCTTGTACTTCTGCATATGCTTTAGAGATTGGATGTTGCCTCTTCAGACTGCACATTACTGTTTTGGCATGAGGAATTTTGTAAAAGTACAAGATATTAAACACAAGATGAATACTCTGAGGGATGAAGATTTTTTCCCCCCCTTTTAGTACTTTAATGTTTCCTGTAATGAATCTGCTTACCTGGCTGTATAAGAAATGATATGTGCTGTGACTCACGACTTATTTTTGGCACAGGTACAGAATGGTTATGGGCCCTGGCCACACACTGACACGTGAATTGGCATTCTGGCACCCTTTGGCTGTTTTTGCAGCTGCAGTGAGACCCAAACTTTATCCCAGAAGGGGCAGTTACACTCACTGGATTTGTAAGGGAGCCCTGTTGCATGTTTGCAGACAGATTGAAGTTTCCCTCCTCCATGTGACTTCAAGGTAGGAGTAACAGACAGGAGGGCAAGCCATCAGCAGTATCACAGAACATGCTGAGTTGGAAGGGAGTCATCAAGACTATAGAGTCCAACTCCAGGTCCGGCATGGGACACCCCAAGAGTCACACCATGTGCCTGAGAGCATTGTCCAAATGCTTCTTGAACTCTGTCAGGCTTGGTGCTGTGACCACTTCCCAAAACCGTTTCCTGGTATCTGACCTAAACTTTCCCTGACTCATCTTCATGCTGTTTCCTTGACTCCTGTCACTGGTCATCACAGAGAAGGGATCAATGTCTGCCCCTCCTCTCACCCTCATGAGGGAGTTGTAACTGCAATGAAGTCTCCCCTCAGTCTCCTCCAGGCTGAACAGACCAAGTGATCTCAGCCACTCCTCATACTGCTTCCTCTCAAGGCCCTTCCCCATCCTCATAGCTCTTCTTTGGACACTTACTAATAGTTTAGTATTTTTTTTAGACTGTGGTGCCCAAAACTGCACATGGATTTGACGTTCCTGGTCTGTACACATCTATACATCCAGGGTTGCCTCATCCCAATTTGCAGAGTCCAGGACTTGACCTTGTTAAACTTTGAGCTGTTGGTGATTTCCCATCTCTCTAATTTGTTGCAGGGTTTCTCTGCCCTTAAGTTGTGCCTGTTCAAAGTTTGCAACAGCATGCTGTTCTAACCTACCCTAACTCTGCCTTTAGTTTTTTGGGCAGGCTGGTGGAATGCAGTGTTTTCAAAAATTCAGAGACCTAACTGCCTGTTGCACCCCTCGAAGCTATCTGGATAAGGCAGTCAACTTTAAGCTCTTAAAGTACTTGCTCCCAAGAATATACAGATTTCAGTATTAAAGGAGGGTAGAAATTTGCATTTTAGCTTGTGGCTTAGGGGTGACTAACATCTAATTCTGGTAAACAAACAAAAAAAAGCTCATATGCAGCACTGACATTGTGGTACATTTCAGCTGCTCTTTGTATAGCTCAATGTCTTTAACAGATGCTTTAACAGATGCAAAGGGCTGGACAGTGTAGAAATGTGTCTCTCATACTTGCAGATAATATGGTAAGCATGTGTCTAGTTGGAGGCTGTGGTAAAAGGGATCTCCTTACCCAGAAATTATACCTGCAGGTATCTCTGCTTAGGGAAGTCATCTTGTCATGAATGTGGAATATGCATTTGACATGGTGAAGTATGGCTGTGAAGTTGATACATCTTGATCCTATTGAGCTTTCCAAGTAAGACTAGTTTTTCCCCAAAGTTTTGACATTGAAGCCTGTTCAGTCTGTGCTTTAAGTACTCATGACTGCTTTTAGTTACAGAAATATATATATTTTTATATAATAAAAATATACTTGCACATTAGACACCAAGGGACTCCACAGGAGAATTATTTTCTGCTTGGTCCTGTAACACCTCATTAGAGTGGGGTTGTGGTCCTCAGACTACATGCCAGTACATCCATTTTATTCCAGTGCCAAAAAAGAGAAAAAACTAGGCTATCTTATTGATAAGCTTCTGAAAGCATTACCTGACTTTCAGAGAAGTATTTCAACAAGTGTTCTGGACTTGTTAGTAAAATTTCCAAATGAAGCCAGACATTCTTAAACTAACAAAATGCATTAGCCACTTACTATTTAGTTCACTGTTACCCTACAAACAATATTCTGTGAAGTCTTACTACTGGAACTGATACATTTGCATGGTTACATGACCATAAAAGCTAAGAAGAGCACAGCTTGCCCTTTCTGAGGTGTGTTTGAAAAAGGAGGGACATGGAAAACAGGGTAGCCTGGCTGCTGCAGAGACAAACATGCATAATCCTTCCAGGTTTGCCATGGTTTGCTTATGGTCTGTCTGGAAGAGATCGCTGCAGGTTCCTTTTAGAAGGCTTTGATTATTTTGCCCCCTTTACTCTTAAAAAGCTAGTTTTCTGTTATTTTCATAAAGACCTGAAGAAGGAGCTTCTGTAGTGTCTTCTTTTCATAAAAAGGCTTGTGGAACAATTGTCTTCTACGGAGTGTGTGTCCTGCATCATGTTAAAGGAAAGTACCATCACGAGCAAAATCCAGGCAGCAAACTCAGCATGATGTTGATGCAAAGTTTGTTGGGGTCAAACCCCTCTTTTCTCTCTCTTGTTCCTCTGATGGTGTAAAGGTGAGGGCACAGCAAGGTTGGCAGCTGAGAAAATAGAGGTTTCATACAGGGCCTCCCATATCTGTTAGACATGAGGTCACTCAGCAGGTGACCTCTGAAGTGGGAATAGGATCCAAGAAAGCAAATGAAGAGGTAGGAAAACCTGGCCTCACTGATTTTTTGGGAAGCAAGAACTCAAACCTCAAAACCTCAGCGGAAGGGCCCACAACTTTATTGCCCAATGTTTTACAGGAATGTGAGAATGCTGGTTTTGTTGGTCTTTCTTGGCATCTTCATATCACCAATCTTCTCTTCTGTTTTCTCTTAGTACAAAAAAATATGGCTTGGTATTAGGATAAAATCCTTAATTTACGAACACTCACTAATTAGTCAGAAAGTCTGACACCTTTTTCTATTTCCTTTTAAATAGCTCATGCATTTCCTTATCTCTGTAATAGAATTCTCCTGCTGAAATAACCAGACACATAAAATGAGTCAGAAAATGAAGTGAAGCCTACTTCTGTCTTTCTTTCATAAAAAGGAAGTTATTTTAATGTAGAACATGACCAACTCCATCTAAGCACAGGAAGGGCAAGGGAGGCTATAGCCTCTGTAATTAGCTCAGAACTGCTGGTAGGCTCCCCAAAGCTGGTTGGCAGAGCAGGGGTTAGCACCCAACATGCAAGATAAGATTTTGAAATCTCAAAATACTAGAAAAAGCAACAATCCAACATTCTTTCTTAAATGTGACCCTCACCCTGCTATACTTGCATCTTTGCTAAAGAGATGGAAGAAGAGCAGGAGAAATATATGTAATAGTTAGGATTTTTTAAATGTTGTTTTTAGGTTTTCAGTAGATCTGACACCGAATTAGGTCATTTATTACATAACAGAGTACCAGAGACTGATACTAACAGAGGTTCTAATGTGAAGGGGGTACATGGAAGTTTTAAACAGGATTTAGTTTCTGAAGCCCCAAGGAGATGTAGCAAATATTTGGAATTGTGGCAATCTCTCAGCGGTTTTGGATGCCCATGGTATAACCAGGATGAAGCCAGCATGAGTAGTTTAACAGAACAGGGCTTTGAAACCTGCAGTGCTGGCTGGAGCTGTCCAAACAGTTGTGGTGTCAGTGCAGCTGGGGCCAGTCATGGCAGTGGAAGGCAGTCTGTGAGGTGGTGCAAGATGTGTTTTTGCCATTTTGGAAGAATTTACAAATAGCTGTCCAGGCCATGAAGCTGGTAGGGTGCAGATGGTGCTGGCTGCCTTTGGTGGTCACAGCATGACAAATGCTGACTTGGAGTGAACAGAAAGTGCTAACAAGGTATGGGGAATGACAAGAACATGCTTGTAGGAGGGTGGCAGAACATGTTCCTAGTTTGTCAAAGAAGAAATTTTCTCTTGTGAATGAAATAAATCTCCAATGGTGGAACAAGTTAATCATGCTGCAACATATTAAAAAAAAAAAAAAAGTCCAAACAGTTAAGAAAGTCAGACAAAGATTCCTGGAACAAAGGCCAGTTCATAATTTGTGGAGCTCTGAACACACAGCCAGTTGTCAAAACACAGCATGTAATGGAAGAAACAAAACAGACCCCAAACAGTTGTGTGTATGTGTATTTTCTTTTTTAATAGAATGGTCACTCAGTGACCATTTTTGCTGTTCCAACTGAACTTTTATCGTACTACCTATTCTATACACTGTGCCAGTCTTCTGTGGTATGTGGTAAGATGGGAGTAGTTTCAAAAGCTAACAGTTATCTGTCCATGTCTATTAAATTGTCTAATAAATTGCAAGGCTTTCTATGCCTGAGTTACAGTCATTAGTGGATGTGTGTCAGACTGATGCTATTGCAAAAAATATAAAGATGCTGAGAGTGTACATACTTCCCTACTTAGTGTTTTAGCAGGGATTTGCATCAGCTCCAAAGCATCTAAATACAGTTTTCTGCTCTTCAGAGCTGCTGTTTAATCTGGTTTTTAACTTAGCAATTCTTCTGTTAGTTCCAGCTGTTCTGAAGAATAAGACTGGTTTTATTCAAGTCTGGCAAAGTCTCTTTGATTAAAATTTCACAAGTTTGTTGTATTAAACATTAAAAGGAAAAATAAACCACAAAGCACGCACACAAAACCACATGAAAAAAATCCAATCCCAAACTCTCTCTTAGGTAAAAACTCATTCTAAACAGTGAAAAATGTGATATCATGATTGAATTTTCAACAGTATTTGAGATCAACAGACTTCAACTCTTGCAGTTAAGAATGGATTTATCAAAAATACTCATTTGTAGAAAGACAGTATTTTCCAAGTTAGCTAGGCTAACTAGTTTTAAGGACTTGGAGTAAAGGCAGAGTGTGGCATGATGGGACCTATCACCAAAGACAGTGTCCTAAATTTTTATTTCTTTGTTTGGAAGCACCTCTTTGATTCACTCCTGTCTTGCTGAAGGGATGGTGTTGGTGATACACTTCCACAGGCAAGCTAAAAGGAAAATAAGGATAAGTATTTCCTTTGAAAAGTTTCAGGGCATAAATTTAGTCAGCAGTGCCCTTTATCTTTGAAAGAAAGCTAAACATTCGCACAAATACGTGAAGTCTCAAAATCAAGACTATGGGAAATGTATATAGCTTGTGTCATCAGTCTTGCTGATGCAGTTGAAAGCAAAGTTTTAAGTTGGCTTTGCTTCTTTTTCCTTTTGCATTATTTATAAAGTTAGGTCTGATGATGATTTTGTAGTCTGTGTTTGTAGTAGATGCCTGTACATTCTGCTGGCACCGTCAATAAACAATGAATTGTATTATCTGGCACACCAAGCTCTGAAGTTTTAAGTTATTCAAAAATGTTTTTGTTGTGAGCTGGCACATTCTCATTAGCATGTATCTGGTCAGCCAGGCTGAATCAGTCATGCAGGGAAAATTTGCAAACGGGCAGGCTTGTCACCTTCTGTTAACTCAGGAAAGAAGCTTGGCCTGAAACAAGTCTTGACTGGGAATTGTGTGGACAGTGTTGATAGCAGATGGTACCCACTTCCTTATCTCTGAAGGAACTCGGCTGCACATTGATGGGCCAGGCTGACGGGCAAGGACGTGGTTAGGACATCATTTTGTTACTCATTTGAATATGCAGAGGTAAAGAAGGGAGAATTTACTGCCTTGTATTGCTGAAGACTAACTGTCCAAACTTCAGTGATGGAGGCACCTGTCACTGCTTGGTTGAATGCAGTACTGCTGGGGAGAAGTTACGGGCACTGCTGTGATCCATGCATCTAATTCCTCCTTAAAATAATTTTCTGGAATTTAAGAGAATATTGCCTAGTGTTTTTATTGCTTTAAATATGAAAAAAAAATCACCTTTATTCTCATAACTTCTACCTAAAGCAAGTATTAACATGCTTGTTTTTGACAGGGAAACATGAGCTGAGTAGCCAACCCTAACTTTAATTTGCATGAAAACTGAAGGCATCACAAATAGGAAACAAAGAGCAAAGTTCTTTCGCTTTGGTGCTGGCTTTCATGATGTGTAGGAATACTGATATGTTTGGTATATAGGATGAAAATTTGGTTATTTTGAAATCAAAGAGTGTTTTTACAATGATTTAAGATAGGGGGAAGTCAGAATTTCATCCCAGAGATTACTCTCCCCAAGACTTCCAGGGTTTTCAACTAAAATGAGTTGAAAGGATGATGAGGGAATGGTGTTTGTGTAAGACATGTATTAATAATAGGACAGAATTGTGCTTTTTGCATGGTATTTTGGTCTGCTGTGAGGGAAATGGTGAAGATCAGATTTGATTGATTTTTTTTTTTTTGTATATACCACATCCTTTTTTTTCTGCTTCAGACTTTACTTGGTAAGGCTACACCTGCAAATAACTGAGACTTAGTCAGCAAGTTTGATGGCTGACCCTGACAGAGCTTGATGTTTTATCAGCAAATTAAAGCATGAAATTTAATCTGTATTTTCCTTCAGCAAATAATATTTCTGCATTGCAGAGTTGTGGCAGCTGCCCACAAATGAATCTTTGGTCTGTTGTCTAGACTTTGCTTAAGCTTTCTTTCAGGTTACATGGGGAGCAGTTAAATGCTTTTTTTCTACAGCAGTATCAGGGGCTATAGTAATCTTTTTCAGGACCCTGATTAGTATCACAGGAGACTGAAAGCTATGTCAAATAAGCCAAGAAATTTTTTAGGGGTGATCTCTGTGGGTAGGAGGTCAGGTCATTGGTTCAGAGGTGATAGAAAATCCATGGAAGGCAAAGTGGAAGGACTAAGGACTGTATATGCATGAGAGGGAATGGCTTTGCAATTGGCAAAGAATGGAAACCCAGCTTGAATTTCTCACCCAGGATACTTGCTTCTGGTACTTATTAATTGATTATTATACTGTAAGTAAACTGAAGGGTACCAAATAAACAGCCAACTTCATAGTTACACACTTTTCTTTACATTTGGTATGACCCTGTAGTATTTCAGGCTTTGACTAATATAGTGGGTCAACTAGCAATTTTATGTATATTAATATACATATTACTACTATTTAAAAAAAAAAAGAATTCAGGTTATTTTGCTGATCAATCTTGGGTGCTTTTTTTTCTGTACCCAGAATAGAGAAGTCATTGCTTCTCAGACACTGCAAATGATTGCTGGAGAGTATTTCAAATAGCAATCTTCCTGAATTGAAAAAGGAATAAAATTCCATAATGATAATTTGGCAGTCTGAGATAGCCTCAAATCTCAGCTGCCAAACTGAAATGGGTTTTTAATAGGAAGAGAAAAATTTAAGGCAGAAAATTAGCAGAAAACTTGTATTGTTAGGTGTTCACACCAGAAAATGTGACCTTGATGATTGTAACTGGATTTGAAAGTAAGTAATTATTGCTACTCTGACAGACAGTGCTCATAAGTGGGATAGCATCAATATTGTTTCAGTCACTCCAGTTTAATATAACGGTGCACATATTTAAAGCCATAGATCTGTGTTGAGTGCCACTGTTAAATATCTGACCAACATAGTCTGTCTGTCTCCTAGTAATTTTTATACAGAATCCTGAAGAACTGATCACCTGTTACAGGTCCATTGCCTTTAAATTAAATCAGTGCTGCCAGATGAACTAGCAAACGACTTAAAAAAATCACACAGGTCATTGTATTTTTATCATCCCACTTTCTGCCCTACTTTGAAGGTCTAGGAGCAGAATCATGAACTATGTCAAGGCTGCAAATGGCTGTTCAGCTGGTGGGTGGAGAGAGTGGTGTTCCCAGTCTGTCTGGGGAGGGAATTTATTATTGTTTTTCTAGTGCATAATGAGATGTTTTTCTGGAACATATCAGTAACTTCACATGCAGTAAACACTGTCAGCCTTTCTGCAGCTCTGTAGAACGCTTCCATAGCATCTGGAATCTGGAGACCTTGAGGAAAGTTTCTGAGAGCTAAAAAGTCATGTTCGGGATTGATTCCAAGGGGTTTTAAGTCAGAATCTGTAAGAAGTTATGGGTGCATTTGTTTTATTGTACATAGGATTACTGGTAACATCTAGTGCTGCTTCTTTCAGAGAAGCATGAAATTTATAAAATAGGTGTGTGAGTACTAATACAGGGTAAGGATTAGGCTAAAAATCAATACTGTGGTTGAACTAAGTAGTTCAAGTACTTAAAAAAGGAGGTATGTTACCATTATGAAAATGTCATGGATTGCTAAATCTTTATTGGATATGGGAGTACATAAATCAGAAGGCTCCTGTGACCTTTAGTTTGGTTTTAGACCTTTTTGTTATATTAAGAATAAATATATTAATGATAGGGAGAGAATAAAGAAGAGAGAACACATTTTGGTACATAAAATAACAGGACTTTTTCATTTAAACATCAATCATTCTCAGTGCATTAACTAGATTTTATCAGATTGTTTGACCTTTGCTGTCAAGGGAGTAAATGTAATTTTACTTCTCCATAATGAAAATAACATCAGGAAATATATGCAAGAATGCTTGTTTAATTTCCTTCTCCCTGCATTCTTTCTCTGGAAAACTATGAACTGTTTTCTCAGTCCTATCAAGCATATTTTGTTTGGTCTTGACTTTAAAATATGAACACGTTTGGTTTTACTTCAGGATAAAAAAATTAGGTTGGTTGTAAATGAGGTAAACAAACTTGTGTTTTTCACTGTTCAGGGAGTGGAGTTAAAGTACTGCTGAATCTTATGATTAGTGTTTATAGATTTATGTGTACGTCTGTATATGCATTTTGTCTTTAACACATTAATACGAACAAGAGAAAATAATTTACAGAATGGTGAATTTAACTAAGTGATGAATCTGTGTTCTAGAACTAAATTTCTGTTCCTGCAGAGGAATAGATCTGAGAGAACCTGAGAGCAATCTGAGAGAAGATGAGAATACTTGGAGCAATTGAGCAAATCCTAAAATAAAACTGTCATTAAAACAAAAGAGGAGAATCCTGGAACCGTTTCAGGCTCTTCAGGGAAGTGAAATGGGAAATCTGGAAGAGGAGAAACTTTTGAAGTAGACATACAGCCAATACTAAATCTAGCTAGTGATAATGAGAAGCAAACATGTTACCAAGTCCTGATGGTGTATGGCCCATCAGGAGTGGAAGCAGTGAAAATGATCCACTACACCTTTCCTCCCAAACACCCTCTTGGAGAGTGGCACATGCAGTACCAGCCAATTACCAGGGAAGGCAAAACGTCTCTTCATTAAACACATTGCAGATGTACTTCTGGTGTTAGCACGTAAATAAAAAGTATAGAGAGAACAATTCAGATGTTGAGAGAAAGTTTTGCTCTGAAGTAAAATGAGCATGTTGTAAATACATGTTTGACATGGTGATTTAGTATTAGTTGGCAAATATATGGTGCAGAGAAGACTGAACAGCTGCTTAATGGACAAGTGTAATGTATCCAACAGATCGTATGACTAAGAAAAACACAGAAAAATGAAAAATGTTGAATGAACAATTAATATTCTTTCAAATGCATTAAGAGATCAAATAATCCCAGTAAAACCACAGAAGTTGTATAATTAATTGGGGGTGAGTTAGTGAAACTCCCACATAGCCACACTCTCCACACCTCAGTTGTATGGGAAAACCGGGAAACAAACAGAAATCAGAAAACTTGTGATTCAAGATAAAGGCTGGGGGGTTTCTTACTGATTACCTTTGCGGGCAAAAAAGGACTTGCCTTGGGGCTAATTAACTGGCTGCCAATTAAATTTGATTGGGGTAGTAAGAAACAAATAAATATTAACCATTTACTCCTGTTCCCAAATTCAAACAACTTTGGTCCTTTACTCCACACTCCTCTGCCTGGCCCAAGGGGCACAAGTGGGATTTAGAAGGGGAAACAATCATCACATAGCAGTTCTTCTCTCTTGTTCCTTCCCTCACACTTTTCTACAATTCCAGCATGGGTCCTCTCCAGAGGCCATTTCCTTCAGGAAATGCCCGTGTGCTCTGGGCATGGGGCTCCTCTTCGGGCTGCTGTGTAGATACCTGCTCTGATGCCTGCAGCACCTCCTCCTCTTACTTTGGCTTATGCTCAGTTCTGTGCCTTAGTCCGTTGTATTTGGACTTGGTGATCTCAGAGGTCTTTTCTACCCTAACTGTGGAACCCTAACTGTGTTCTGTGAAATTGTCTCCCTGAAAACTGGAAGGAAGTAGGCAGTAGGGAATAGAGTTGTCTTCAGTGCTTTTGTGATATTGTTAGTGTACACCTATTTTGTGGGCAAGTCACAGAAGGTAAAGGAAGAGGGTTTTGTGTCAGAGAGGACAGAGTTTTGTTATTGTACATGTATTATTAAGTAAGTGGTTTTGGCACTGTATTACTCCTGTTTTACTGATGACAGAAGGATTCATAACTCAAGAAAAGTGTTTCACCTTAAGAAAGTTACGTGATCTTACAGACCCTCATGCATGAACAGACCAGAGTGAAAACATTGACTTGCAGGCACTCACTATTTTATTCTACTTGTCACTCAAGACTCAAATACTCCAGACACTGCACAAAACTTTAAGCAATATTATTGCCATTTTGAGGATCACGCGGCTTCTAAGCTGCACTTTGCAGACAAGTTTGCAGTGCAGAATGATTGCTCGTGTGGCAGCATGTTTCTGAAAAAGCTCTGATTTATGGACTTTGTTTTCACTTTTCTGTAGATACCAAGCTGGAGGCAACATGTAGCTGGTCTGGCTTTGGAGGATATATGAAGTGTTTGTGTTGTCCTGATCTCTCTTACACCAGTAGGGTACAACTTTTATAGACCAGGAATCTGCCCGGTAAAACCATCCCCAGGCAGGGTGCTGAGCTTTCCAGGGCTCATTCTTGCTTTTCTATGTCAATAAACTAAAAGGTTACAACACAATATGATCTCAGCCAGCTTTCCTGAGCCTCATCATTCTATAGACATGCATGTCCTCTCTGCATCTGTACAGTTTAATGGCTACATGAGAAGAGAGAATGAAAAGGATTACACAGTGGTAGAGACAGAAAAAGCTCTTCAACAAGAGCTTCAGAGAGAGTATTTAGTTGTATATCATTTGCTGTGGTTTACTTCACAATGGAATAATTACATTCATAGTTCTAGATGAGTGTCTGTTAAGCCATGATATGATATGATATGATATGTGTTTAATAGGTGTTACAAAACCTCCCAGCATTTCTTGGATTTTTTTTTTTTTTTGATACTCTGAAGGTTGGATACTTTTGTTTCTTGGCTATAATTTATAAAATAATTCAAGAAAGGGTGTAGAAGTCTTTACATACTTCTCTGGACTAAAGGTTCCTCAGGACTTGAGACTCTTGGTGTTTCTATGCGGGTTAAAATCCTGGACAGTTTATGGCCCATGAACAGCGATCCACATCTCAAGAAGGTACAGATTGTAACCATCCCTCTCTTCTGCCGTGTAGCTAGATTTTTCAGTCAGAGAAAATGTTGTTTGCCTTATAATCCTGCAGAAGTAGTTAATGTAGACTCTTTTTCTTTTTCTTTTTTTTTTTTTTTTTTGTGAAATGTGGATATAGCAGAGGGCAGTGTTCTGCTGAGAGAGTATTTGTGGCTGGAGCTCTTATCATCCCTGTTTTACAGATTTTTCCTACAGAAGTAGAATATGTTCCGTAAATTGAGTCTTTGATGTTTGTCTCTGCCTGGTAGATGGTACATGGTTTTGTGTTCCTTAGCATGAGGTTGGTGACTCCAGAGTCCAAGTAGTAAACTGATAAAAAATCAGTGCAGTCTGTTGTCTGATGGACATTGAGAAGAAATTACTGAATGGGAAAGATCACTGTACCAATTTCCCTTCCCCTTTGCTCCCAAGTTCATCTCTGATTAGGTAGCTGCTTTTGTCCCTGCTGTGGTACAACGAAAAAAGCTCAATTTAAATTCAAGAGGACAAGCATATTGGTAAACTAGAGCTTAGTAATTCAGTTGAGAGCCAGAAACAGAAAGGATAACAGAATTACAGTGAGCATACTTATGATACCCTAATTTTACTGACTTTAGAGTCAAAAAACAAGGCACAAAAATAATCTATCATTCAGTGAGAAAGCTGTGTCTGTGCAGGAACTAAAGAAATGCATTGCAACAAGACTGGCAAAAAGAAGCTAATGAGTTACAGCTGTATCTAAAAGAAAATCTTTCAGGTTTTGAAAATCAGCTAGTGATGGATGGATGGAGGCTGTTGCAATTGACATAGGGGTGGTGCCAAGTGAAACACATTTGTTACCAACAGGGAATAAAATATATGCTACTGAAACTCTTTAGCACAGCTTGGAACTTAATATAAATAAAGTGTATTTTAGAATTATGCCAGCAGTCATTCCCAAGAAACAATTTCCCTCGCTTTGATTATTTTTTGCCCCTTCCTTCTGCATCAATTTGTGCATACATACGTTTTTGTATTATATTTTAATAAAGAATTATGGTAAGATTTACTACCTTTCATGTCCAGGCTGTGGAGGCACTGCATCCAGGGATATGTCAGACACAGAGGCTCTCTTGAAGTGTAATAAGTCTCCATCCAGTTGGTTGTGAATAATCATTAGTAGTCAAAATAATTAAAAATTTTTTTTTGGTACTGAAGAAGTGCCTAGAAATTCTAGTTATAGGCTGGCAGAATTCTTTGTCAGTCATGTATGAACATGCCATAAGAAAATGGTAGCTGTCCTAGGGAGTTCACAGAACTTCCATCCTGTTGTATTATTTTTGTTAGATTTTACTTTTCTTTATTATATCTTGCAGAATTCTTCTCCCCCCTGCCCCTCCTAGTCAGAATAGGATTAAAAGAGAATAAACAATCTAGTACTGTCAGACATTATATTTTATCACTGTTTCAGCCAAATTTGAATTTTACTCCTGGTTGGTGCACTGTGATCTGAAAAGATGGATATACAAGGCTTAAATCAATTAGGTAACATGCTCAGTCTCCTGGGTTTTGGAGGGGGAGAAATAGTAGACAGAAAGGAAGAGAAAGTATTTTTTTTCCTCCTGTAGTACTTTATTGCTCTTTTTAGAGAAAAAATATATACGTAACTGAAGGAGTAAAATAATCTGAAATCTGACTTTGACTCTTTATTAATACATTGAATTTTTAAAATGTTGTTAAAATTCAGGTTATGTCCAGTATTTGCAGTGAAAATGTAAAAATCAGGACCAGAATCAGAGCAGTGATTATTGCAGTTTCAGAAGCTTTTAATATCTTACTCCATGGTTGAACTCCATGTGCCCAGCAGCTGAGACTGCTCTCTGTTGGTAAACATGTCAAATTTGAACGGATTGATAAAACTCATGATTAATTGCTGCTCTGCCATCCAGCAAGTAAAGTTTCATGTGGAATGCTGTCAAAACTGTCTACTAAAGGCTGTTAAAATAGTACCATTGTATTTTCTCTAACAAATCCCTTTGCATTATGAATGGGTGTTATGCTCAATAGACATTAAAGCAAATCTCTAATAGATAGATTGAAACCTTTGAAGAGATATGGCTGAGCCTATTTTGCAATGAATCTGTATATTACTTAGGCTTTACTTTTACTTTCAAGAGGCTTATTTACTGCTTAGATCTTTGGATTGCTCATTTACATCTGTGAAAGTACTGCATAGAATATTGATTGCTGTAATAATTTAAATTATCTCATTTTTTCTGGAATTTACTTCAGCAGGCAAATATAAAGTGATATCCTTTTTAAACAAACATGTCAGATAACTATGTGAATGTAGAACTGGATATTGTGTTGGTTCTAGATTGTGGGAATGCTGCATTCAGCTTATTGGAGCTGTCTCATGGAAATGAGCTTGAAACAATTACAGAATTAAAAATGAGATCTCAATGCTTGGAGGAGGTGCAGAGAATGATGAGTGAGTGTCACTACTGTGATTAAACAAATGTGTCTTTCTTAAGGTTTATATGAAGTCATGGAGCTGCAATAATTTGTATTGCTGTGGCTGAGAACACTCTTGGGAGGTTGGAAGTGTCGAAGAACTTGAAGAATTTTGATTTGAGATGCTATTTCTACTATTCTAAAAGTAAAAATGTAAAGGGGTGTGAGGGTGCTTTTAGCCAGGTGCCAGCGTAGATGGGTGAAAGCTTTTAGTAGTGTCTGCATATCAGCAGTTCATGGAATGTTTTGTACCTAAAACTTGGTGGGGGTTGGGAAGGAAGTATGTGATACAGGGAAGAACAATGGATTTACAGCCAAATTCTGCCAATGTTGGTCCTTCACAGTAATAGTTAAATGTATCTGCTGCCACATTGATTGAACTGAGCTGATTCACAAGATGAGCCGTAAATGCTCCACCCAGAAAAATTAGAGGGGAAAGAGGAATCAAACATCATATAATGCAATGTTTTATGAAAAATGAGGACTAGTGGTGGATGGTATTAGTGAAAGTAGAGCAAGATGTGTTTTCTGCTACCTCCAGTCCTGCTGTGGCCTGAGGAGAAAAATTTAGAAGCTTTTAGGACTTTGGAACAGGGAGCAGAAACTCAATCCACCAAAACGAAGAAACCAGGGGATTTGAAAAATATTCCTGAGTAATGACTCATAGCAGTTGAAAACAATTCTGACATTTCTTTTTCACTCTGAAGCCAGTTTTTATGGAGAAGTTTTAATCCAATATGCAGGCCAATTCATATAGACAGGTTTGGAACTACACATGCAGAAAGGAAGCAGAAAATGTCAGGAGTTTAAACTTTTATAAAGGCTGACAAGATAGAAAAGAGAGAGCAGTTGATAAGGGCAGCAATTTTAAAGAGGAACCTTATAAGAAAAGATTGCCTGAAGGTAGTCCAGAGATAAAAAGCTGATTTTTAAGAAAAAAAAATATAATGAATAAATCTTTCTAAAAGGAAAGAAATGGCTATTTTTAACTGCATATAACAGCAAGTAAACATTTGCACTTTAATATTTTAATTTGCAGTTTGAGTGACTATGCATAAAGACACTACAATTGCATTAGCATTTTATGGGTTCAGATTTCTAAATGTCACTTTTCTTTCCAAAGAACTTCTTCGTTATTACTTGCTTTTAGTTAGAAGATGTAAGATGTGTCTCCTGACATTACCTGTAAGAACCACTCAAGATTAAATAAAACTAAAAAAGAAAACGGATAAACTATTTTTATAGTACATAGCCTTGTCAACCTTTGTCCCAGCCAGGTCTGTCCTAACTGAGTGATCAGTTAACCTTTGCTTTTGTAGACTGCTTAGCATTTTTCTGTGAGAATTTAATCACTGGCCTTATAGGAAATGAAGTACTGAATTCCTGGACTGAATGCAGTATTTCGTGATTCCACGTTCTCACTTTTGCAGTGTATGGATTCTCCATTAAACTCTCCAGGTAACCTTTTTTAAATTAAGTTGTGCAATTGCTAACTCAGTTATCTCCATGGATATATGCAAAAGGATATTACTGGTGGCTTCTCTGGTTTAAAAAAAAGAAAAGGTGGAAAAAAAATTTTGACTGTTAGGTAAGTGAATAGCAGGTGCCCAATCATAGTAATTTCTGCAGCAGTTCCTGAGGTTTTCTACCTAGTACTTCTGGAATTCTTAGCAGATTTTTTAAATTTTTTTTTTTCTCCGCAGGTATTTTCCCTGGATATTTGCATAGGGTCATTAAGTTGACTGTGGGAGTCTTTTTATAGGATATGCTTTATGACAACAGTTATATTGTTCCATAAATGGCAGAATCCCTGACCTTATTCTAGGTTAATATGCAATCATCCTGCAAGCCAGTGTCACCCCTGAAGGCTGACAGATGCTCTGCTCACCCTCCTTGCTGAAAAAGATGCTTAAGTAATTGTGAACAGAAATGTATCAGACGTGATTCTGATGTCAGAAATACAGCAGATGTGAAGTACAGCCCCTCATGCAAGTTTAATGCCCCATGGTTTCAGATTTAGGAGTTGAGTGTCTTCTATTCACCATCAAATTACATAACTTCTGCTGTTAATTGCAGTTATCTGTGATGTTAACTTTTGGTGACTAGGAAAAAAACTAGTGCTTTACTGGGATATTTGGGTCTTTATCTCTCTTAAGTTTGCCATCCCTTTGCAGATTAGAGGAGTAATGGAAGGGAATAGGGTGGCTTTGCCAGTGAACTGTCATGTAATGGTGACGTCTGCAATATCCTGTCAAGAAGTTAGTGGCTGCTTTCTTGGGTTGTGAAGTTTTGAGCAGCAATACACATAAACTTTGCCTGTGTTGTGTTAGAATAAAGGTTGATAATTCCTAATGCTGAATTGCTCAATTTTTGGCACAGCAAACATTTTGGGCTGACAGAACAGATTGCTAATGCCTTCAAAACTATAAGAGGCGATTGTCTCACTCAACAACAATTTGAGAAAGCGTGCTTAAGTTTCTAACAATTACAGCTTGTTAATTATCTCTTTTTCTGAAACATCTTCCCTGGAATTCAAGTTTTGCAAGTTATACTGGGATGCTACAATCAAAGCTCACTAGTTGGAACCCAGAGTTCAGAATAACAGAGAGGTATGAAAGTCACCTTGGCTTTGCAGGTGGATTGTATTTTAATTATGGAGCCCAAAGTTCAGAATAACAGTTATGAAAGTCACCTTTGCTTTGCAGGTGGGTTGTATTTTAATTATGTATACTTTTCATCCAAAAAGTTTAATTTGAATTCCTAAAATACGAGGAGAATTTTTTCCATGTAATTCCCAGTTAGAGCAAAGAGGATTAGAAGTTGAAAAGATATCTCATAGCTAGATGTAATAAAGCTAAGTATTTATGGCCTGAGGGTTTTTTGATTGAGCAGTTACTCGATTGGCCTAGCTTGAGAAAACCATTAATCATAATGACCATTTTACAGTGTCTCCTTTCCTTTTTGGGCTGGGCTGCAGAGGTCATCACCTCGTCATTCTGGTCAGTGGAGAGGTCACATGTCTCCTCTTGCTTCACTACTGGCCCAGAGTACAAGCTGACACTGGGTTAACAAATGACCACTCTTCTCCTAATTATAGGAAATGTGGCCAGATTGTGCCAATGGACAGGGTTCAGCCTTACGGGAACATACAGACCGTGGCAGGACCCGTGGTGAAAAGCTAAAACAGCAATGGAAGCTGAATGAGTTTCATTCTCACCTGATGGAACCTAGAGTTTCTTAAATTATTCTGAAATATTCTTTTGCAGTTGCTTCATGTTTGGTATAAATGTGGTGCGGAGAGAAAATACCCATAATTCAAACTGCTCATAGTTTTGGTTTTTAGTTTGTTTTAGGACTCTGACCCCTTGAAGACTTAAATATAATTATTTATAAACTTTGCTAAATCATGCCATTAACAACACTTGGTTTTACACATTTGCACTATCTGTATAATCAAATGTGGTGTATTCATCCTTATATATTTTTGACAATGTTTGGTTCCAGTAATAGATCTTGAAAGAGGATATTAACCACACAATATTTTTGTGCATACAAAGACTAAGTATATTATAAGCATGATTTGAAAGAAAAAAATCTGAGTACCAGTTGTTTATGTACTTGGATCTGAGATGTGTAAGTTCACATTGGTTTTGTTTAAGCTTCTGACTGATGGAAACATATGGTAGGAGGAAAAAGAAGCTCAAGATTTTGGGTCATCTTCACGAGGTTGATTAGATGATCCCTAATCCCTAATTCCCTGTATCATATGTGCGCCTATCATCATGTTTTAGGAACGTAGCTTTCCAACAAACAGTCATCCTTTGAAAGGTCAAGTCGTGAGCAAACTAATGTGGGAGCTTGCAACAGCAGTGTTAGAAATGTGTTGTGAAAGCGTATGGGGCTGGCCTGTGTGAAGTGTGCTAAGGTGGCCATGTAGGGGCAGCAGGAGCTGGTGAACAGGTGGGTGGCAGTGCTGTCAGTGTGGGTGGGAGCACAGATCCTGTCCCTGATTCCCAGTCACACGGGCAGCCCCAGACAGGACTGGCTTAGGACCTGGAGTGAGTGCTGCCTGTGTGCTCCCAGTGCTGGTGCACCATATGCTGCTGGTCCTGATCCTGCAATTCCCCTCTTGTGTGCAGTTTTACTTTTACTTGGCTTGTACTTTTATTCCCTTTGCAGCAGTTGGCTGATAGCTCAGACCGAATTGCAATTTAACTTATTGTGCTCTTTGGGGAGCCAATACAGTATCCAGTCACCTGTAAATTGCCTCAGCGTGATGCAGGTTGTCATTTCAAATGGGAATTTTCCTATCTGAAAGGAACTGTGTGGATTAAGATTTCTTTCATTACCTTGAGAAACTTAAAAAGCATTTTTTTCCTGTAGTTTACTTGCCAGGCTCTGCAAGGAGGAAATACATGTGCAGGAAAATAGGCTGCAGACAATGTGTGGTATCAGGTGCTTTGGCAAATCTATTTTTGTGCTTCAGGGTGTATCTATGTGTATGTATATTTGTGTGTCTGTGTGTTTATGTGCCTGTGATTCAGTCAGCATATTTTCATATTTAATAACCTTGCAGTCTTACTTTTGAATTAAAATCTGCCTCTTAATTCTGATTTTTAAAGATACTCATATAATTCAGTGAGTTTACTAGCTGGCCTGGCTGGCTTTCACCTCATGTCTGTTCGTGGCTCTGACAAGACCAAATCAGTACTACTTTTACTTCAGTGAAGCCAGCAGAAGGACAGTGTAATGAGAGTGATTTTTGCATAGACTTACCATGCAAGTTTTATGGGGATAGGTTAGACCCAGGCTCCCCTGCAATAGCTAGCAGTTTTTAATCTGTGCTTTACAGAAAAGCTAATGATTTTGCACAATGAATATGCAAGTTTCTCCCACTATATCTGCCTCAAGATACAGAGAATCTCTGGAGTTATGCTTAAATGGGTCAGAATACACATCAATTGTTTGGGTTTTTTTTTTTAATCCAAGTAATAACCCTGTGATTTAGAGTAGTCAACATTCATGGGACACTATAAATGTAAAGCATATTTAAAGAATCAAGGAGGTGAGCCTACAGTTTGTTACACAGACTAATTCATGGCTTTGTGGTTAATGGCTAACTGAAAACTTTTCCTCTGAGCAATCCCATAACTTCCTTTTGCAGGTGGTGTGCCTCATTGAAAACTCCAAGTCTTAGACTCAAATTGCTGCTGTTTTAATGTCTTCCAGAAGAAGCAGTTCTCATAGCAATTTTCTATCCCCAGCATATCCAAATTCAGTGGCTGCTGCTTTTTTTCTTCTGTGCATTGTGTATTATGTATTGTATTGAAGAAATGTTGACAGCAAATGAATCCTCAAACACTGGGATGCATGAGTTGCTCTCTGTATGCAGTAAGTCTGTGGGTTTGGAGGATTTTTTTTTTGTAGGGGGCTTTATTTTTTGATCTTTGGTTTTATTGCTCTCCCATGTGCTGCTGTCTGCTGCATATTGCTTCTCCTCTGCTGCTGTTTTTCTTGTAGATTGTTCTTAGGCCCTGCCTGACCACATTCACTTTTAGTCAGCTCAGAACACTTGCAAAGACCTTATGTTCATGTAATTCTGCCATCTAAGGTGTAGTTTTCTGTATTTACAAAAGTGTTTTCACTTCTGTGCTCTTCTAGACTCAAAATCAGACTTGAAGTCTCCTGTCTCTTTATCTTTTTTCCAGAACTGCCTATGTTAGAGTGCAGCCAGCACATTTTGCACAAGGCTTTGGTTTTATCTAGGCTTCATAAAAGATGATCAAGCTAGCTTAGAATCTAGCAAGCTGAATAGAGTGGCCTGTGCTGTGCCTCTATGAAACTTCAGTCATAAATAGATAAATAAATATACCCTCAACGTTTAGACCTTCACAACTAGTGCAAAGTTGCTTGTATTTCCCACTATTCTCTTCTGGTTTTCCTTGTTTTCCATCCTTCTTTAGTAAACAGTCATCCTACACAGCTGCCATATTTGTTTTACTGCAGAAACCAGGAGAACAGGGCCATCACTCCAGAGTTAATAAAGGTTGTGGCTTCTTTCAGTTCTTGTGTTTCTCAAGCCGCATCTTTGCTCTCCTGGTCAACTTGTTCCTAGCTTTTACAGGTAGTCTTTTGGTTCTGCATATTTAATGAAAACCATCTGCTAATACTTTATTAGTCAACCCCATGTCCTCCAAGAGCTCAGAACTGCTGAATTTGCCTCAATTCTGCTTACATATCTCCTTCTGTAGTGGTACTCATATGCTGCAAAGGAAGTGTAAATACCATTCTGTTCTAGGAACAGATTTTAAAGACTTGTATGTTCTTGTTACATATACGGTGAGCCAGCTAGCAAGTCAAGAAATACCCTCTTTCATTATAGTGCAACCAAGTGCATGTGCAATTAAATCCACAATTAGAAAGAACGAAGTTCCCTGATGTACCTGCATCTCACTGAAATGAGGCCATTCGTTAAAACTGAGATCTTTGAGTTTAGAATGCAGTTTAAAAGGTTGAGTTTTTAAAATGTGGATTCGTAATTGGATATACAGTCTTCCACTCCTGGGTCACCAGTTCAAATCTATCCCAGGTCAGTAGTCACTGAATCCTGGTACCATCTAACAGCTGGTGGTTTATGTGAAATGAGTAGCCTGTCTTACTTCAGTTTGTACTGAACAGGTGTCCACATTGCAAAAAAGTTACTACAATTGTTAGCTTAGCTAGCAGTCTTTGTATGAGAACAAAAATTTGAGTTGTAGAATAAAACTGCCCTGCAGCCCTTAAAAATGATTTCTCCAAACTGGCATTGAAATTTATTGGGCAGAATGATACAGTTTATAATTCTCAGTTTATAATACAATTTATAATGTTCTTTTCTTAAAATATAAATAAGGGTAGCTAGAACACTTACTGTGGTTATCAAGATGTCTCTCTCAGAAACTGTAGTTTTCTAAAAAGGGAACAGCCTCATTTAACTATCTAAAGATCAGAACTCATCTATTGCCAATAAAAAGGGTTTTTTTATGCTCTGCAGCATTACTTCTAAGCTTAAAAAAGCTAGTGAATGAAAATTGAAGGGGTTTCCTTGAAATTATGTCCTGCTTTGTGTTGTAGTTATCATCTGATATTGTCTTCCAGATCTTTTTTAACAGTCCCAGTCTTCTATTGGAACAAAACTATAGTGATAGTAGTTTGCTTATTGAAAAGCAAATAGAGGACATTAAAGCATGATATTTTCAACAGATATACACCCTTCCTGTAGGTGAGAGAGACTTTGACAGATGAGAATCTGAAAAAATTACGAACTTAAAGAGTCACAGCTGTATAATTTAATAGTTTTGTCTTGGTCACTCAACTTAAGAACGTGACACATGGACTGTGAATTTTTTTAGAAGCTTCTTTTCCAGTAAAGTCCCTGTGAGAGTTAGGAGCTTTTTCCTCCCCCTATCATTTTGTCCCATTGGAGCAGAGAGGAGATCCAGCACTGGGGGTGTTGGCAGGACCTCTGCGTGCCCAGGGAGCGTGCCCTGGCTGAGTGAGGCAATGTGCTGCTCGAGCCAAGGCCACTGCAGGGTGCCAGCAAACATCACCCAGCTCTGCCCAGCCTCCAGCATGGTGAGTCACACACCAGGGCTGGTGCGCTGGGGAACAGGAAAAATGTCAGGAGGACATGCAGTGAAAGGTGGCCTCACAAGGGTACAATGTTACTCAGTTTTTCTTCAGCCTAACAGGTGGCTTGTCAACATAACTGTAATTTTATATAGAGGTATTCAGAAGCTTTAGAGACATAGACTATGGCATTTCAGTTATGTCCATGCCTTTGATACTGGCGCTGCAGTGTTGGGAATGGTATGGCACTATTTAAACTCGGTGTGTGTCAGCGTTGGCTACATGGTTGTGTGCCTGGTGCCAGCTCAATTCTTTCTTGTGTCAATGACTGCTCATGCTGTGCATGTGAAAGGCAGCTGGAGTAGTAAAGCTTGGGTTTCGCAGATTTGTTGATAATATGGATGAGCACCATGTTACAAACATCACAGTAAAAAAAGCCCCTTGCTAATGCATGACGTTCCATCAGCTGAACAGAGGAGTTTAATAAGTGGAGAGATAATCACACATGGTTTAAAGTATCACCTTTGTTAATGGTTCTGGTCCATGTGGGCTCTGAGTCTTTGTGTTCTATTTTTGTTGTCTTTCAAGAGGATCAATATTACATTCTCTGAAATCTTTAGGAAGAAATAAGAACACTTTTTTGATTTGAAGGGTGGGTTAAGGAGTATTTTAAATCCCTGGATTATAACAAGCCAACTAACTTGAAATGTTAGATTTTTTCAAACTTGTAAATGATATTATATTTTTTTAATTTTTATTCTGACAGATGATTTCTTTCTCATCTTACTTAGATTGAGTAGCTCTACTGACTTTCTTAATTCCTATCAGAATGCATGACAGGAGAACATGATCACAAGCACTTTTACTTCTGCCACATTTTCGTTCCTGTGATAGCACCAAGGGTCCTTAATGTGTTTAAAGTCTGATTACATCTCTGTAAAAGAAATTGATTAGCAGTGAGCCTGATGTTGTTTCCTTTATGGGGAAGAAACTTTTTTTTGCTGGTGTTATCAGAGGCACTTGATGCAGGCTATGCTGCTGTGCCTCTTTTATGAAGAAAAACTGTGAGATTTATATTCATTACACTCTGCCTATCAGCCTGAAATAAAATAATGTTAATTTCTGATTTCTGCCAGTAGGTGTAAATGGAAGTGAAAAAAGCTCTTCTAACATAACAGCTCGTTATGATTTCTGTGGCAAAAACTGTTACTTGTCTGCTTTAGCCTGAAAATTTTCATTTTCGTCTGAACTGTGAATTTCCTTGTTTAGGTGAAGGTCCCCCAGTAACATTAAATAAACTTAAATTTTTTTACACTTTAATGGCTGTTATGGTCTTAAAATCATACTGCAGAGGAGATAGCTTTCTACAGTAATATCTAACTGTAATTACATTAGATTGCTAATTTGTAGCCACTGAAATAAAAAGTAATCAATTCTAATGCTTAATTTTTTAATTCATTTGCTCTCAAATTTTGCTTAGTGGGTTGCTGGTGGTCTTCTGTATATTCTGGAGTTGCTTCTCCCTTTTCACTTGCAGCTGCTTTGTTTGATGCCTTGGAAGCTGTAAATTAAAGAAAGAGGAGTGGTTGCTTAGATCTTCCCTAGTGGTGCTTGCAGCACTAAGTGCAGCAGGGGAGTGACGTGAGAAACACCACCCCTTTGAAATGGAATAAAACCCAAACACCTACTTGTTATCAAGTTTAGAGCTTCAGAGAGGAAAAGACTGGGCTTTCTTTGGGTACACTAAAAGCAGAACAGATGAGGGAAAAAGAGCAGTGTGAGGGTACATGAATATAGAGAGAAAAGTCAATCATCCTCACTGATTAGAACATCATGATGTTTCTTCTTGTCTGTTTAAAGCACCCTATTAAGGAGCAGGAATGCCAAGGGGAAAGATAAATGAGCACTTTAAGCCTGTGGAGAGGAGCAGTGCTCAGTGCTGTCTTCTTACTCTCTTTGTGATGCAGCAGCTCAGCAGTGAGAAGAGGAGGATGCTGAAGCTGCGCCCCTGCCAGTGGATATTCTCTTCCCACTGTGTGGAGTGGCCTGAGTGCCCAAAGATGAGAAACAAAACTGTTGAGTAGGAGACAGAATAAAAGACAGATACTCCTTTTGACCCTTATGATACATGCCAGAGTGGTGACAAATCCTAGGTAACCCTTTTTCTTTCACATGGGGTGTTGGACACTTTGTCTGGTGTTTGCAGTACAATGTGTAGGATTGCTCATTGCTGTGCCTGTCAGACTTTTTTTTTGTCCACAGTCTAGGCCTGTTGTTCCTCACCATAGCTACTGGATTCTGAACCTTCAAGTCAGCAGAGATCAGTGTTAATTTAAGAGATAAAATAATATGTCACTTAACTAATTTGGGTTTTACAGGAACAGAATAATAATTTCATAATTTGGTGCATATAATAGCAGCCCTTAAAATGGAATAAATATGATTTCCATAGGTGGTCACATCTGGGATTACTGATGATGTTAAGGAATAAAAAGCTGGAGAAGTATGAGGTTTTCAGGTAGGAGTGTGGAATGAACGATCTATTGAAGCTTTTGCTCCTGACTGATCAAACTGTTACTTTCCTTCATAAAAGAGAAGATTGTGTCTGGATGTTTGCCTTGTGCTTGCCGGAGGTATAATATTTATAATATGCAACTTCAGCTTTAGTGAAAGAAAACATCTGCCATAGTGAAGAGCTGGAAATTTAGGATTCAAACCCCCTGAATTATTGAATTCTGGTACAGCAGCTTCTAGAGAAAAAGAGGCTGGTCAGGAACTAAGAACAGACAGAGGATTACAGGTTGATGATTTATCTGGTAATTGAGAAAACATTGATTTCTTTGAACAACTGCAGTGTTTAGCACTAACACAGGAAATAATTTATTATTATTAGAGCAATCAGGAAAGTTGCAAAAAGGAAAAAGTGCAGTCCATAAGATCAGTCATTGAGTTCTACAGAATTTCAGTGGTTGCCTAAGATGGTGATGTAGGCTTGTTTTCAGACCTAGCCTTTTCACTGCACTGTTCACCTAAAAAGGCAAACATGTTAAAGGAAGTATTTTATGTATTTTATTGGTAAGGGTTTTTTTTGTTTGTTTGTTTGTTTGGTTGGTTGTTGTTGTAAAGACAAGAAGCAATATGGGCAGGTCTTTATTGTCTGTTTAAAGGAATGCAGACAGTTACCTATCTAATCTCAGACCTTTAGAAAAACCTGTAGGGACTCTTTGTCTCATGTGCTGGATTTCTGAAGATGTCTTCAGAAAGAATGGCTCAGTGTGCTTACAAGTTCCACCTGAACAGGAGGAAGAACTTCTTTACTATGCAGGTGGCTGAGCACTGGAACACATTGCCCAGAGAGGCTGTGGAGTCTCTGTAAAAGGAGATACTCAAGAACCATCTGGACACGATCCCGTGCCATGTGCTCTGGGATGACCCTGCTTGAGCAGAGTGGTTGGATCAGATGAGCCCCTGTGGGCCATTCCAACCTGGCTGATTCTGGGATTCTGTAATGCCTTTTATTCAGTCAAAAGCAGCTCTCTGTCTGCACCAAACCTATCGTGTGGAGGATTATCACAGAAAGAGCTTGATTCCTAGGATAGTAACATAATAAACAGCAAGCTAAGGAGTGAGTCTGTATTCCCACTGGTTTTCTGCCCAGCAGATATTGATAAGCCCTTGTGTGACTCTTTGGTAATGGTTAAAAGGATGTGACACCCAAAACATGTGGGTGCCATCCAGCTCCTCCACCTTCAACAGTCCTTTCATCTGATGCATCTTCTCAGCGAAGGTAGGAAAGGGGATTGACACTCTTTTGTCCATTTTATTTATTTGGCGCATTATCACCTTTTTTTGTGAATTCAGTATTCATATAGACTGTCTTACTTAGTACTGTTCCTCAATCTGTATTAATCACATGGACTGTTCTCCATTGGGATCATTAGGGGATTACCCTGCCATAAATCTCCTGCAGCAAATGTTTCATGCATAACCACTGGTAGCAAGTACATCCTGTATGACTGTTGAAATAAAAATAGGTCTTATTGTCATAATCTATTCAGCAGAAAATGGATACTATAAGGATTCTTTCTTCTTAGCATTTTGAAAGAAGATAAAAGCTTGCATTAAAAACTCTGAAAATTATTTCATGTTATTTTAAAGGTAAAGGAAATACCAGGGAAATGTGTAAATGTATGTGAATGTTTTCTTTACCCAAAATCAAAACAGTGGGTCACAATTCCTTGTGCAATTAGTTATTATGCACTGCTACCATACATTGAATATTATATGGGTGAAAAATGACAGTGTAGAGGGACAGAAGAGACAGTGGTTGTCATCACAGCTCTTGGCATCTGATGAATTCACCTTTTAATGCATTGTCTAGAAATCCATGTGTTTTAGTGAGAATGGGGAGAACCTGGGTGGGTGGCTAACTTTCACTTCACCCCAGGAGGCCATGGAAATTTCATTTATTTTCTCATATTGGTGACCTAACTAATAAAATTTTTGTTCTGTGTGACTATATAGTTTTCACAGACTACTTGGTATTGCTCACATCTGAAAAACTAGGAGTTTTTGATGTTGGATTTATCAGTGTTAGCCTTTGACAAAGAGGATTTTGTAAACAAAGCTGTACTTAAATCCCTGCGGCAAACATAAATGAATGCTTGAAGTGGGGGTTTGACTGGAAGGTCATGAAGACATTTTTTGACTGCTGAACTGCATCAAGTAATCTGTGTAGGTTTTTGAAAGATGTCATCTGTACAGTTCTTTCATCTAGTAATCATATTAATAGTAATAATATTGCTGGAAATAATTCAAAAACAGAAACTGAAAATATTTTGAAAAAAAGGAAAATTAGGATTAAGAATAATGATGATAACTTCTTTAAGATGTTTCTTACTGTGTGTCTGCACAGTGTGTATCAATTCTTGCTTCAAGAGCTGTGTCAATCTGATTTTCTGGTAATGTCATATCAAACTTCTCTCATTGAAACAGTTTTCCCTTGTCTGCCATGGCTCAGATAAAAAGGTCTATAACTGAAATTTTATACACTTTTTTTCTCTTTTACTTGTTTGCAGTCTGGAATCTACAGTTCACAGTCATTTGGATACTGTGCAAAATCCTGTCTTGTCTTTTGTAGGCCAACTTTGTGCATCCGTATGATTTGATTATTGGTGTGGCACTGCTGGCAAGATGATGTTTCAGAAAACTGAGTTGAACCAATGCTTATGTCTAAAGCTGTCTGTGCTGCTGTAATACTTCACATTAGAATATGGATCTGATAAAAAGTACAACTTCAAGGTGCTTGGAGATGGATCACAGATGCATGAAGATGCCTAACTGTATTGCTCCTCAGTTACTTGATCTTTAAATACTTACAGGTCAGAGGAAATGAAGATATGTTTTAGGCTTGTCTGTGTTTGAGTCCTGGGAAGCCCACTTCAAAAGCTGGGTCTCGAAAAGTCTTTGCTTTTATCTGGAACACACAAACCCCTTTAGAAACTTTCTTTATCTTTTTGTTTCACTTGACACCTACACATCAGCTTAGCCAGTCTGCTAAATGGAGATGTTTAAATCTTTCCTTTTATGTATTTCTAATTGTACTTTTTTTTCAGAAGGGTCAAATTAGAACTTGCACACTCTGAGCTGTGACAGTGACAGCTGACAGGACCGTCGCAGCTCTGCCTCTTCAGGCAGACAGTTGGAAAAGCATCTTTTGAAATGTAACCCTTACCAAATTTCTAACTCTAAAAATGCATCTGCTAGACAAGTTTGTGTTTACTTTCCCATGGATTGTTTTCTTACCTTAAATATAAGGGATTCTGTCCATTTGGTGGGATCATATAAAGCTAGTGCTTTTTAAATAAAATTTGTGGGGGTGAATATGGGTATGTCTATGTGTGAGAGAAAGAGACTGGAAGGGTTGGGAAGAGGATAGCTCCCTGAAATTTGTAAATGGTTTCTTTTACCCTCATATAGAAGAATACTTGGACTTTTTTCTTATTTTACCAGTTTTCCTACTCTGGTAACATTCTAAGCAGAATTGCTTCAGAGTATTATGAATGCATTCAAAAGCAATAGCGTGCTGTAAAATTAGTATATCAGTTGAACAGATCCGGAGTTAGCATTTTAACTATTATGCAGTTCTAGCATCAGTCAAAAACCAGTGGAGTTTCTCTGGGTGTGGAAAGGGAAAACTAAGGGTAGAACTTAAATCTGGGATTCATATGTATATAGTGTTGCTGTACTTCAGCATTAGTTTCAAAATACGCTAATGAAACTAGAGTAACTCAAAAAGAGCAGGCAGAGTCAATGGAATGCTTTGTTTAGACATATTCTGTTAGTCCATACAATGCTATTTATGTAGGATCAAACTTTGCTACCAAATACTGCTTCACTTTTCTCTGTAGCAAGGGCACTTCACTTATGAATTACAGCTGTTGAAACCAACTCTTATAATAACCAAATATGGTGGGGTGGTAGGATGTTTAAAATTGATACCTAAGCCTGAATAAACTTTCTGGACTTTTGAAATTTTTACTGGATTATAACCTGTTGTTTTATAGCATGAAAAGTAATTTATGGTGGTTAAAATAAGTGATAAATGGGAGTTTGGAATGTGCTGCTCCTGGTAGGCTAAGGGTTAGATGTGGAGGTCAGACAAGCTGTACAGGCAACCTTGCCTTTTCTGTAGAATGCCTCAGTGCTTCCAGTTTGAAACAAGCCAAAAATCCAAACAGGCCGGTTGACTCAGAACAATTTAAGAAATTGCTTCAAGGTTCTTTTATTTTTTCCCAGTGTAAATTTTAATTTTACAGCTATTACTGCCTTCTGTTGTGAATTTCCCAGCCTGTTGTCTGTGGTAGCATCATCAAAACAAATTGTGGACTTGGATTTTATTAAATGCTGTCATAGTACATTAGTTACTGTTTGGGAATGGTAGGAAAAAAAGACTGTAAAGGCAAGTTCATCCTCTGTGCTGCCTTTCTCAGGTGGAGTGGTGCTCTAAGTGTGTGCTGTCCAGTCTTGTTTAAATTAATATAAGTGCTACTAGGCTTTTTCCTTTTTCATTGGTAATGAAAATCTATTCTGTGGCTTTTTCCTTGTTTATCTGTATCCAGCAGTCTTTTGGATTCAGTCCTTAGTGACAGATGTTAGAGAAGAGCCCCAGACAGACAGACTGGAGCAGTTCCTTGTACTGACAGAGGAGGACTGGCTGATCTTGCAGTGGAGGATGGGTAGCCAGCCTTGCATCCTTCCTTTCCATGATGGAGCTCATCATGAAGCAGCTGGTGCAGGCTACAGGCTCTTGAGTTAAGGTCTGTACATGGCAGTGTCACATCCAGTGGTACCATCACCAAACTGCTGAAAGATTATTTCAAGGTTGGTCTCATTTTAATCTAGCTGAAGTGGCAGTTAGTCAGTTTTCAGTCTGTAATGAGCCGTGTTGATTATTTCTTCAAATAAAAGTATTTCTGCTTCAAAAAACCCATTAATGGATCACATTTTTCTGGGTGATCTTATTTTTTGTAAGCCAGATGGGCATAAATACCCAGGCACCATCGTTCTCAGTGCCTAGATTCTTCAGAAAGAAGCTGTTGATAAATACATTTGTATTTTAAAATAATATTTCAGGTGATGTAGCAGATACAAATGACTCAGTTTTATTTGTATTTAGTTTCGAAGCAGTCATGGAATTTAGTTTCTTTATTGTGATTAAATGTTTCAATTCTAGCATCTGTGTTATTTAAAATACTGGTACTGGGAGGTACAGTATGAGATGGAAATACTTTATTTGGGAATTAAATGATTCACTAAATTACAGAGTTTAATTATTGAAACTCGTAGTTTCAATATTTTAAAAGTAACATTGGTGGGGTAGCAATTATTTCAAAATGGTATTTGGTCTGCTGTCTTATGTATTTGTTACATTATTAATTCCTGTATTACTGAAGCTAGTGGAACTCTTTTGTTCTGCTCTTAAGTGTGTAATGTGAAGCCTGTGAAGTTCAAGGAGTCTTTTATCCCAATGGAATATCATCTCTAGGATATTAACAAAATAAACAGTGAGGCTAATGAATTTTCCCCTAAGTTCATTCTTAAAACTATTTCTTAATTGCAAGTAATTGTTATGCAGCCAGTTTTACATTTATGGTAATTATGCTTTTTATTGAACTTCTTATGTATTGTGAAACAAACATGCTTCAAAGCATGGGCATTATCTCTAAATGCTAAGTGGAGACAAGCCTCATACATGGAAAAAAGTAGCTTACCCTATAAAATATTTTAAATTAAATGCTGAATGCCTTAATTGCTTAACAAATGTGGGCTGAATGTGACTTAGTTCTGAGTTAAGACTCTTCTCCAAATACAGTATTAACCACCAGCAAAATCTGGTCTTGAGTCATAGATCCTCTAATACTGTACCTGGCAATACTTATATTAGGATGCTTGCAGTCATAGCAAAACATCATCTCTTTCCATGGCTCCTGAAATAAAGATCCTGAAGACCCCATCCATCAGCTTGTCTTTGTACTAAAAAAAGTGAATTAATGAAGAGTGGGACCAGCACACAGCATTAGGAGCCAGTGGCATCTGTAGGTTTGCTGTCCAAAATAGTCCAGACAGTGAAAGTTAACAGGCTGTGGGTTTCTGAGCAGATGTGGCTGTTACTAAGGTGGGTGCCCTCTGAGAACATTTCCCTCTAGCTGTTCATACCCCATGTCTTTGGCTTTACTGGAATAGAATTAAGAGGAGATATAATAGGACCTGGGCACCTGTGCTGAAGTCAACAGTTGTTTGCCTTCTGCTTGTGTGGTTCCTTCAGCAAACCTGTATTCATGGGGTTTTTATAATCACTTTTACTGAACAGGAATGTTCACTGTCAGGACAGGTTTAGTGCAGGCAGCTACTGCCATTCTGCCTCAGCTGCATTGCAGAGTGACACTTTTCCAGGATTCTGAGGGCAGTTCATTCCTCGTCGTTGGCCTCCCTGCTCAGGCTGCCAATAAACTCCAAATTGTGATGGTGGTTTTTGTGTGGCTAACAGGTGTTCCTGAGGAATTGGACCACCAAACCATTTTACACAGTAAGGGACAGAAAAGAGTGAATATTGCTGTATATGTAAACGTATTGCTAAGTGTATTTAGTGTTTATGAGTTTTTATTACACCATATTATGAGTTTTGCAGAGAATGTTTTTAATTGACACAATAAAACATTGCAGTTGGTTATATATTATGTGTGAAAAACTATAAGGCTGAACTTGTGTGACAGGTACTTCCTGTTTGTGAGCAATTTTCCCCATTTAATACACTGTAGGAATAAGTTTGATACCAGGAATGCACAATAGTCATGAAAGGCCATTTTGTAGCAACCTACCTGTTTCCTCTTGTGTATTTCCCTGGTGCATACCGTCCCTAGAAATGAAGACCAGTGCATAAGGACCACCCAGAGAGATATTTCTGTGAGGTTTTGCCAAAGGGAGGCAGTGCACTGCTGGCTGCATTCTTCCTCAGACTCCTCCATTTTGCCCAGGCATGGAATGGGGGACAGTCTGTCTTGTGGTTAAGGACAGACTCAGGGAGTACATGGCCTTCCTTGGCCCTTGATGCTGTAAACCAGTTCACAGCTGATAGCATGGTGTTCTAGTGTTTGTTCAATTTTATCACTTCATTGCTATGGCATTTTGAATGTGTTCCTAATTGCTCTTACAGCCCTCTCATGGACCCACAGGTTATCACTGTGTGTTTACATCAGCCAAATGGACTGCAGGTATGAGTCAGAAAAAGTGCCTTGAATGTTCTTGTCACACTTGCAGTATGCTGGAGAGAGCTGGAGGAGCCCTGGTTTGGGCTTCAGAGATTTGTACATTTTGTGTCTAAGACAAGGTTAGCCATATGAAGCATGTTGTAGGAATGAAGGATTAAAATGCTTGCTTTTATAAAACTTTCCCTGAACTTCTAGGCAGAAAGATTTCACAGCCTAACAGAATTTTATTTAAAATCTCAGTTAATTGATGACTAAGTTGCTATGAACAGCTTTGGGTGTTGTCCCATTAATTCATAGCTGTCTGATAGGAAAATGACAAAGTATTTTGGAGGATGCTGGATTATGTGACAGTGAAGTCATTTAAATGTGAAACTGATGATACATGTTCAAAAGTTGTGCAGTGTGTGGCATAGAAAATAGCCATTACTGAGTTCTTTTCTTGGCCTTTCTAAATCTGCTCATTTGGTTCAAGGGAGTTTGCCCACTGCTGTCCTTCATTGGGCAAACAGTTGTTTTCAGAATGTGAGACCATAGTGAATTGCTTTTCTTTAGTTAAGAGTTTCATCTTCTATTTAGCTTCACTGAAAATCAGTGTAGTAGTGCTCATGTCATATGGAAGTGGGATATTGCCTTAGCTGACAATGTACTTTGAGATCTCTGGGTGTAATATATAGTGCATAATGCTATATGGTTTCTAGTGAATATTAATATAAGGATTTATGTATTTGTCTGTGAATTCAGCATGCTGTGAAGTTTGTTCCTTGAAGGTTCAGAGTAGACTTAGAGAAGTTATTTCCTTTTTTAGCATGTAATTACATTTCCCCTGCTCATTCTCTTTTTGAACTGAACTATTTCTGATGCATGCTGTTAAAATAAATTAGAAAGTTGCAAAGATATTTCTTCAAGTAGATATATTTATCTTTTTGCCAAAAAGAGTTCTGTTTCATAGATTTACTCCTGGGTCTTATCCCACACATAAGGACTGGGTCATAATTCCTTGAGTACACCGAAAATGGGATTTTTAGATGTCTCAGAAGAACTCTTAGGAGGTATTAGTTGATTAACTGAGTTGAGGAGAACTGCCAAAGACTTTTGAAATTCAAGAAGCCTAAATTTTTGTTTTTATTATTTTTAGAACTGCACTGGGGTAAGCCAGTTTTCATCTTGAAGTATATAGTTATATTATGATGGTCTATGAATGAACTTCTGTTTTTCACAGCTTTTTGTATTAGGCTCTAGTTTGAGATAGCCAGAGGTTATATTTCATCTTTCCCATCAGAATTCATCTGTAAATGAGGTTGCAACTTATATTCTGGTATGATATATATTTAAGTGGAGGTGATTTACTAATATTTTTATCATCTTGTAGACCAGTTTAATGTCCTTGGTCATGCTTTGTTTGTTTTATTTCCCCCTTCCTTTTCTGGTTGTGCCTCTTGCCAGGAGGCTGAATGCAGAATTTGACTGAAAGAGATGCAATGTAAGTGTTGTAGTGCAAACCCTCAGTCTCGTGTCTCAGAGTACATTTCAGATTTCTTTATATATAGCACAGCCTTATGTGTTAGGTATGATTGCTAGGCAGTGGTTTGTAATCCACATGCCTCTGTGAGGTTTAATAAGGGAAGGAATGTTTTGACTGGACTATGCAGTAAGAGTGCTGAATTTTATGCTCTCTGTTATAAATCAGAAAATCTCTTTGGTCACACAGGCTACATGTACCTAGAAAACAGCAGGTTCCCATGCTGGAGAAGACTTGAGTGGGGGAATGATCAAGGCCTAGTGCTGTTCAGGTACCTTTTTTTGACTTTTGAGTCCATGCCAACTTAGCTGTGTGAAGTTTAATGGTACATGGAGGTGACCAAGAAACAGAACTTATGTGTGTGTCCTGGTGTTCCTTTGTCTGCACCATCTACCACCAGAAATACCATTTCTTACTATCTCTCTCAAACCCAGTTCAGCTACCCAAGCTGTACAGTGTAAGTTAGACTAGCTTAGACTGAATTTCTCTCTATTGCAGCCTTCCTCAAATCTTGTCTTCCATTTATGCCACAAAATAGTTGCACAGACAGCAGCATGAAGGCCAAAAAGAGACCTGTTCAGGGCAATCTATCCCATATTATTTACACAGTCTGTGTGAGGGAAGTATCTCCTTGTGGGTTTTTTTAATAGATTTTGAAATCTTTTCCCCCAAAACCAGAGAGTTTAGCCAGAAATGGCTGAGCAACAGAAGAAGCTGTTTAAATAGTCAATATAATGGACATGGCAGTTGCAGGAGAGATTTAGGGGCTTACAATTAAGTTAAAAGTCACAAATGTACAGCGTTTTAAATTTTTATGTATTTCAAAATAATGCACTTTTTCTTTCTCCTGGGATCCATTGTGGCAATATGATGTTCTGACCTTAGGGCCCTGATACCTCAAAAGGCAGTTTGATCTGTATGCTATTAGATCCTTCTCTTCATTATTCTCACATAATGAACTGTTGCAGGAAGTACCGGACTCTCTTTAGATCAAATTCCTGATCTGAAAGGTGACGGGAAAATCTTCTGTAAATCAGTAAAAGGAAAAAACAAAATACCTTCTTTTAAGCAAATAATTGCACTGGCTTTTGTCATAACAATATATGCATAGAGACAAAAATATTTTAAAAAACATTTTTTCAATATCTAGCATTTATTTTACCATAAGTATATAAAAACTGCAGAGACATCTTAACTCTAGCTTTATTGTTCCTTTTTTTAGTACTTACATATCTTCTTAAAAAATGTATATAGGGCAGACTTCCATAACAATATAATACCTTGTTACCTAGGAAAGCGCCTTTTTTTTTTTTACTGTTTCAGATAGTCTTTAAATAGTACATGGTATGAGCATCATTCTTATACATTGCTGTTCATCTGTGTGTCTGTACTTGGCGTTGCATGCACACATGAATTTCAAATGAACTTCTGAAAAGTAAACCAGTTTTCATTATTTTTGGTCAGCATTCTGATTCTCAGGATAGCATGTAGCACAGCTCACACATGGTCTTGTTTTTGAAGCTGTAAATCTCTCTGGAGTGATCTGGTCTCTGTGGCTTTCACCAGCTGAATGGAACCTTGTTTCTGCTGAGCACTCTTTTGTGTTGGTTTTATCATTATGTGCCTCTTACTTGTTAAAGGCTTCTAGAATGCAAAAGATGAATTTTGTCTGGGGGACTGTTCCATATGTCAGAAATCATTGATGAGAAGTGTTCAAGTTTGGAAAAGTGTGCATATATTTTAAGGGAAGCAAAATGAAGGAAATGGTTAAAGGAAACCTGAGGCAGAGCAAGTACATGGAGAGCTCTCTGTGTATTTAAGGGCAACTGTTGTGTCGGGCCATGGTATGCATCACTGCTGCCTCTTGACAGGTTCACCATGGAGAGACACAAATTAAATTCTTTTGGTTGCAGTTTTGAAGCTAAAAGTGTTTGACTGGTTCAGCCCCTGAATGGTGTTTAAGGAATAAAGGGAAAAGAGCAGGAAGTTCTAATTGGCAAATTACTTCTTGTTATTTAGTTTGGCTTCCAAATTGGAAATTACGATAATGAGGAGCTTTGTGGGCCTTGCCCTTGAAGAGGACCAGGCAGCTTTTTGTTCAATTCCCATTTAATGTGAAGATATTCAAGGAACATATTGTAGCATTTAAGCCATCACTTTCTATTAAACAAGTATTCTAAAGTAATGATTTTTAAATCCCTCTCTGTGGATGGCTTTTGTGATTTTAAGATGTCTAAGTGAAGTGTAGATTGCAAACAAGAGCTAAAAGGATTTTCTTATTATGTAATAGTTAGCAAAGTGACTTTCCATATATTTCTCAAGATGTAATAGAGAATACAGTGTTGTATGCAATGACAGGAGGATTTCATGTGAACATTAATCTCAGTAACTTGAATATATTAATTCTATATGTAACTTCCCGTAATTCTGATTTTTATTTTGTTTACAATTTCTTAACAACAAGTGCTGTAGTTGACTGAAGTCAAGGTAACTGGGAAGGATCTGATTCTGGAAATACATATGTTAAATTGCCATTAATATGTGAATTTTACCTTGCAGATCAACTGTTTGGTGTTATATATATTCATTAACACAAGGAAAAAAGTCTGAAAATAACAAAAAAGGAGATGTGAAAACTTAGTTCTCTGAGAGATTAAAGTGAGAGTTCTTATTTTTTTAAACATGCTACTACCAATAGGTTTGTGGATATTTCTCTGTTTGAGGAACAGCAAAAATCCAGTTTAGGGGTCTGCAGACACTGGGCTGGGATTGTATTTTGTGACATGCTTTCATTCTTCCTCTTTGGTGCTTTCTTAGTGCAAATGACTCATTTCATTTTTTTATCTTTGCAATCTTGTCTACTTTTTGTTCTGTAGACAGGCTGCATACCTACTTGTTAAAAATCTCAAGATTTTTACCTCCTGAGCAAGGAAATGTTTTAGACAAATCCATTACTAAGTTCAGTTCAAAATCTAAAGGCAGAAAGTATTTAGTGATGATGCTTTTAATGGAGCACTAAATAATTTTATGCTATCAAGAACCATTTCACACATGCACATATTTTCTTGCTTATGGCTCTGTAATTGACCCTCTTGTTAAGTTGCAAGCTCAGAATAAACAATCCTAACTAGCTGACTTTTCACTTTTCGATGTTCACATTAATTAAAATGGTTAAGTAGAATACTGGAAGGGAGTTAATTTGTTCAGCATGTTTCCTTCTGAATTGGTTCCTTTCAACCCCAAATTTAGCCTAAAGCAAATGCACTTACTGCCATTTTTTAAAACCTCTTAAAACAGAGGCATGGGATAGGAACACAATTCCTGAACTCCAGCAATGATGCTGGATGCAGTTCTCAGACTGTCTATTATTGTTTTGGTCTGAGTAGATGACCAGTGGATGATTCATGGTCTCACCCTCCTGTCCAGCACAGAGAGCTGTTTGAGAGCAAACCCACAGGCAATTTACTCCATGGTTTTTCTTTGGTTTAAGCTGCTTCACGAACAAGAAAACCAATTCATTAAAAAGAAAAATTTGTTGTGTACGCTGTTTAGTTGCACTTCTGTGTTAATTCATGTGAGCATATAACTGTGGATCAATGTATATACAAATTCATGTGTACATTCATGTATGTGTACGCTAATCAAGTAAACAACAGCAGCTTATAGGAGTAAATTATTTAATTATCTGCGATGTGGACAAAAATATTTGGAATTAGCCCTTAAAAAAAATACGGTAGTTAATATCCCCCTTAAAAATGTGGTAGTTAATGTCAACGTTTCATAGGCCATGAAGAGGCTTCTAGGTAACCTGTTCTGACCTCTTCCTGTATATCACAGGCAGTACCAGAGACCATAATGAAAATATTTTATTCCTCTGGAAACTGGATGCTGTGAGCAGTAAGCAAGAGCAACAAAGGCATTGGTAAACATCTGAGCTTTCTGTATAGTTCAGGTTGAATAGAATATATTCCAGTGGCCCCAGGGAAAGCCTCTATTCTGTTCTGGAGGAAGGAATAAGGAAATAAACCAAAGGCCTTGCTCATCTCAAACAGGGAGAGTCTTTTCATGTTGGAATGGTCTGATAATCAGTGATGCCTTGAACGTGTGAACTGGTCACACACCAGTCAGGTGTCATCTCAAAGGCGGATTCCTGCTGCAGTTTTTGAACAGTGGGGCACTTCATCTTCTGCCTGCTTTGAACCTGTGGCTGGTCTCTGATGGTCCTTGGGAAGGCCTGCCCAAGTAGAGGGAACTGACCTCGCCAACATCTGGCTGAAGCCCTGGAGCATGAGATTCAGCCACACTGAATGTCGCAAAGTGTTACAAGCATGTGGAGGTCAAACCAGCCAGTTTTATTCTCCCCTTTTGGCACTTGCTAGATGGAGATAGGCAGGGAGTGTCATAGATCAAGAAGTATTAAAGCTAAAAGCTAAAAGGACAGCAGCGTCCCTGCAGCTGGGCCCCTCACAAATAGGCCATTGTTTGGGTTTGGTATTTTTTTTCTCCCAGGAAGTGAAGGATAAAGATTTCTTAGATATTATACTCTTTCTTAGAAGGTTTCTTTTAAGGTCTTATAAAGTTTAAGATACATGCAGATAAAGGTAAGGATGAGTTTAAGAAGACCGTGTTTTAACATACATAAAATACTTGAGAAACATTGTGTGGGGAGTTGCCAATTTAATTTATCTTGGCAATTCTCACTACCAAATCTTAGTACAGCCTTGGGTATGATTATGTCCTGCTGTGGAGCACAGTCATGATTAATTAATGACACTAAGGATGGAACATAAAAGTACTGCTCAGTTCTTCCATCTCACACATTACTGGATCAACTTCCGGGTGATATGCCCTTTCTAAATATTTTTTTAAATTGATAACAATAGTTTCTGTTTCAACAGAAAGCAGCCTAAAAATAACAGGGGCATGCAGGTGTGGGTTTCTGAGCATAATGGGTTTAGACATCTTGGATGGTGTTTGGAACACCATACAATCAATAAACATATTGAAATATCTTTCTGTGCTCTCACATATCCTTGTGACTTTTGCTAAAGGAAGAAGATGGAGCTTATTAAAACAAAAAAATAATAATTCTTAGTTTTTGAAGAAAATATATTATGTACCAGGTGCAATTTTTTGTAGACATTAATGGAAGAACAAGGGCTAATGACACTTAATATCAAGGAAAGCTAAGAGCATAAAAAAGTGGCTTGCATATTGGAGCTTAATGCTTTGAAGAGAAGTGGTGTCTCTCTATTTCAATTGTTCTCTTTTCATGACTGAATGCCTGTCAGGAAAATGTCTTACAGTGAAACATGGGGCCCAGTACAGAGGAAGTTCATGCCAAAGTTGTCCAAAGATGAGTAATACGAAATAATTCCCTAGCTTTAGTACTTTAGAAACACAGTGTGCATAATTATTTGTACTGTGCTGTCTGTTTTCCATTGTAACCCAAGACATGATTATAAACAATAGAAAATTGTTATTTTAATCCTCTGTTTAAGAGTCACTTACGCTACACGTAACTTTGGTTCTTGGTTTCTCTTCAGAAGTAATGCATGAGGAAGATGGAATATTTCCTGTTTCTGCTGAAACAAAGGTGAAACGGTCAGACAGTTGTCATCCTGGTAGATTTCATGTCTCTTTTGCGTAATTCCAAGATCTGAATGCAAAATAGAGTAAGCAAATGATCAGCTGTCATTACGATCTTTGAGAAGTTAAAAAGAATAGTATCCTTGATTCATGTCTATATCTTTGTCCTGTGACTGTTATAAATGAAGATGGTTAATTCTTCTTTCAGTAATCCTACTGCAACTTGAAAAGCAGAAGCACTGCAAACATTGTAAATGGAATTTCACAGGGGCAGCGAGGCAACAGCACAATGTCTCACACAACAGGCCCCTTGGTAAAGTGAAAGAGCTGTCACTTGTAGTTTATTGAGTGAACCACACCACAGTTTTGGAGCCAAGAGGATAGTTTTTTTAATATAGCTTTAATGATGCTGTATCATCCTTCATAAAACCCTACCATTTACAGTGTGCCACATAAGCTTCTGGCAGGGAGGGAAGGCGCAGAGGAAAGGTAACACAATTTGTGCTTCCTATTCTGGGTAGTGTATTTCTTGTATTACTTATTTTACTGTTATTTTTCCTTGTCTGTCTTACTTTTATTTGCTCTGTCACTGAGAGTAAATTCCCCTTTCCTTTTGTCATGCATCTTTATTGATTTTGTCTCATAATTACACATGAATACAGCCATAAATTATGGAAAAACAAGGTTTCTAATAATGAAGTCACTAGAGATTAGTCTGTCTACTTATGGTTCTTACACTGAACATATATATTAAATGAAAAAATATGCTAACCACATTCCAAAAAAACAACACTCAGGTTTTCTGTCTTAAGTCCTAAAAAGTTGTGTGGCTTAGTCAGATAGCTTGGTAGATAGAAGAAAGAGAAAGGAGTATTTTCATCCGGGAAAATCTCAATGAATCACCTCCTCTCTACCTTTGGGAAGATTATTATATGTCTATGTCAAAGAGGAAGAGAAGAGCACAGAGAACTACAAAAATTGTAAATCCCCTTGGGAACAGGCTTATCCATATTTCCATATTTATTCAGATTTCCTGGAGGCATGTGGCAACAAAAGACAGTCATGAAACTGAAGCAGAGGCAGGAGCCAAGCACAAAACAAAGCCCAAAGCTGACATGGTATATACCCTGTGGAAGGGTTTAATTACAGGCACATTCCACCACAAAAATACGTCACAGATGTAGAATGCCTGTGTGTTACCAGCACGGGAATTTTCATCAGCTTCTGCTGGCCTTTATGTCACCAGCATTGCCCAGTTCCTCATGGACACCAAAATCCTCCTCCTCTTTATACTTTTCTCAGGAACCGTAACTAGTTAAGGACTAAATACCTTACAGTAGGATAGTCCTTTGGCTCTTCTCAATCTCAAAGGTCCCAACTCAACCCTGTATTGTCTGCATCTATAAACCTAAAGACACAATATTATGTTATTTCTCCTGTGCTTTCATGCTCTTCTTTTAACTTCATGCTCTTGAAGACATGTATGTTGTGTTGTAGTTATTCCTTGGATTGAATTGTTGAAGAGCACAGGATTTCTATTCCATCCTTTTTTTTGTCTCTGAAGCCTGCCATCTGACTCTCTAATTCACTTTCAGGTTCAACAGACTTCTCAGGAAAACTCACTTTTAACTTTTCATTTGCAGTGTAGTGCTCTGTTGAATTTTCATTGGTTGAAAATAAAAGTAAAGGAAATACTGACTGCCATACACAAATACAAAAATGATATTTTATCAAACATGATTAAGAATATTAGTTCTATACATAAAATTATCATAATAATTTTACAGTATCCTCGATTATTATTGTTATTATTAATAATAATAACAACCTAATAAAAAGAATGTATTCTAAAGAGCCAAACAAGGCCATGCAGGATATCATGCTTCAGAATGTCTCTCTTCAAATGCCTTTTTTCCATAGGAATCAGATCAAAAGCAATTACACTTACTTTGTTTTTTAAACGCATTATGCTATTTTTTGCCTTCTGATATCCTCTTTGGCAGTTGTTCTCAGTAGGAGTTGAGAGTTCAAAGGAAGACAGAGCTATTTTGTCAAAGCAGATCTTAGTGATGCAGAAGAATTTGAGTGAAATAGTTTTTCTTGCTGCTATGCTAATAAAGGTATACAAAGAAGCTGTAGCATGAAGCATCCTGAAACGTCACACAGGTTTATGTTACCCTGTGATCATTGTGTTAAGCTAATACTGCAAAGGGAAAGAAAAGGTGCCAGAACTGTTTAATGTTAGGGATCTTACTGCTCACATTTTATATCTTGGTTAAATTGTTCTTCAGGCCAGTTTTATAGTGAGCAAAGTTTGTAAACTTTGCAAAACTGTTTCAAGACTGCTGAGGTTTTGTGGGTGTGTGTATGTCTGTGTGTACAGACAGGTTTGCCTATTGACTTTTCTGTGTCAGTACTTCAAAGTGGAATTGATTTTAGATAGAATATAGATGAGATAATGGAGTTTCCTTCTTTTTCTGACATCTCCTTACTGGTGTGTAATTGCCCAGTACTTTGTGTTGATCAATTTGCAGCCTGAAGTGACAATGCCACTATGATGTGAAGGCTGTGTAAGTCCTCAGGTGGTAAAGGACAGTTCTTTTCTTCTGATAACAGGCCATATAATTTCATCTGGTAAATATATATTTAGACAATGCTTGATGGCTAAGTGCACCAGTGTACAAAAGGGAAAAAAAAAAAGGTCTTAATTAATGGTTAATTCATCTCACTTAAACATTCATACTTTCACTTTTTTCTCAGCTCTTGGTTCTAGCCATGCATTTCACTGCTGGAGTAAATGGCTGTCTAATCTGAGGAGTCTGTTCATGTGTAGCTACTTATAAACCATAATCAGGTCACATCTTAACCTTCTCTTTGATAAAATAAATAGATTAAGTGCTTAAGCTTTTCGTTCTGAGGCACATTTCCAAGCCTTGACTAATACTATTTAGCTGTTCTCTGAACTGTCTCCAAATAGTCAGGTTCACATTATAAAATTGATGCTAGTACTGACCTCTTAATTTCAGTACGAATCTAACTAATATTGTGTGATGTACAAACATTACCCCAGTATATGTGTAAGCTAGAATGGCTTCAGTTGCAGCATCTGCAGATGCTCCTCTTGTGTGGGTTATTTACCACAATCACGGCAGCCTCTTTGCATTCATAGCTGTCTGTGATAACATTACCCTGCCATAACTCTGCCCCTCGTGCTTTGCTCATGAAGATGTGACTTCGCATTTGGCAGTGGTCCAGATTTTTCTCAGGAAAAATGTGTCTGTATACAGTAGTTGATTCAATCCATTTTCTCTCAGTACCTGAGAGCTAAAACCATGCCATAACAGTGGACGCACTCTAGTTGCTGAGTATTAGCAAATGGATTCCTTTAACTCTGAGGTGCTGGAAAATTCTGTGTGTGATCTAAGCAAGTAGGGTCCAAAAGAAGCCCTGATAATGGTCAGGTTTGGGAGATAACTGAAGCCTTTTTAATATTTAAAGCAAATGGAAATACAAGGCTAATCTCCACAATGCAGAGTTCTCATTCCTAACTGAAATGGTTTTGTAGTTTGCTAAGTACCATTTCTGCTTGAAGTTCAGCAACAGCAAGAGAAGTTTGCAGATGCCTGAATATTCAGAAGCTGAATTGACCTGATTCATTGGCCTGATTCTGCTCCCAGTGAGTTGTGCTCAGCTTTAGAGAAGCCCGTTGTGATCAATGGCAAAGGCAGTTCATCAGGCTCACATGGAGCACCCACACATGATGATTTACCCTGCTGAGAAGCACAAATTGAGTCTTACACCTTCAATGGATTCACTCCAAGGCAGCTCCTGTATCCCTGCCATGCATACTGGATCCTTAGGCTCTTTTGAAGATACAGCCTGTGCTGTAATTGGAGAATAAGAAGTTTCTCCTGATATCTATGCAAAGTCAAGTCCTTTAAAAACTATTTAAAAATGTTCAGTGATCATTAAAATTAGTCTTTTTGAATATTTAATCTTGATGCCAGGTGGGCAAATAGGCATCTTATACGTATGTTCACATGCAAATATTTCCATGCATAAATACACACGTGCACGCAGTGCAACTTCTGCAAAAGTAACTGCTTTTATATGATCCATCATAATGCCAGTGAGTTCCATGGACAGCTTTTGTGGAGCTGTTGTTGTCATAGCACTGTGATTATGCTGTATTTGATATTCTCAGTGTGGGCAGAGGTGACAATGACTTTGAAGTAAACACTTAATGGTGTTTAGTCAGCTGTGTGTTAAATGTTATGTATCATCATACCTTATTGTTTGGAGATTTACATTCTTTCTGGTACTAACTTGCAGTGGCTTGGCTTTCAAAGAAGATACAAGTAAACAAAGCATGTTTTGTACCAAAGACCGAAAGTGGAATGTGTATGTGAAATATTTGTTTGTTTTTCATTTGTTGGAGTAGGAGAAAGTTTAACAATTGCAGTGGACTCACGTTAATAAGTAACAACATGAAGCTGTTGATATGTGAATGGATGGAACTACTACTGGGATGGAACTAAATTTATTGATTTGTTCAAATTTAATCATCTTGCACAATTGAGGTATGGGACTTTCTCTCCTTGTTTATAGGGTTAAAATCAGAGCCAGCAGAGTTCCTCATCATCTTTATTAAAGGATTTGTTTGTGTTGTAGTGGAATGTTGTAGTGGAAGGATAACTTTTCAGTTACATAGTTAGTAGCAGGGAAATACCAGCAACAAGAGTATCAACAAAAATTGAATACAGATAGAATGATCTATGCATGATCTCAATTTGGATGGGAGACATGATATTTTTTTAAAATTACTATTGAGTGTACTAAATATCCTGTATGAAAGAATGATTTTCTGAACTGTAATATGACTGTCTTTTCTAGTCTCTTACTGAAAACTTTAATCCCCTCTCAGGGAATTTAGAGTGATATAGCTAAGTGAAACACTGAAATATTGATTAAAAAGAACTGTTTCCTTTGTTGATTAGCTGAAAGCATATCATTTTACTAATTTCTGTCAGTTAGCCCTGGAGCGAGGCTATGGCTTCCCTTGTGGCTTTTGAAGGTGGATGATGGCTGCTTTTATACCCAGATTTTGGATCAGACCAAACTGCATGTGGATAGAGAAGGGCCAGATGAATCTGAAAGTAACATTTTCTGCAGTGTTTTGAAAGACCATGTGTTTCCTATGCATTTTTTTGAGCTCTAGTAAGTTTGGGTTTATTTTTGCCAGACCAGTAAGAATTTGGATTGAAAATTATGTATGTGTTGCCTCTGGAGGAGTTGATCTTTCTCTGCAGAAGAGACACACACCCCCTTTATGACACCAGCTTCTATCATTTGAGGCTTGTGTCCTTGAAATGATACTAGTCAGGGGGAAGCTGCTGGGGAGTTCACAGATACGAATAGTGTCTGAAGCTGTAGGCTTGGCTTCACTTGTGTTTCAGTTTGTTTTGGCTGCTGAACTGAGTCTCCTCAAGAAGATTTAGCATCTTTCACTTCGGAGGTGTCCTGGCTTTTGGAGTAAAAGACTAAGATGGCCAAAGACTCTCTGTCCTTGTCCCTCTCTCACAAAATTGCATTGTATGTGAGTGAGAAAGGAAATACTACCTTTCAAACACAGTGGAATTAACAGAAACAAAACCCCAAACTGTTTCGGCTTGGGAAACTAAGCTATAATGCAAGTGTATATAGTCAAGCTTCTAAATAATATGTCTAAGTAAGACATGCTTTCAGAACTACTCTGCAGTCCTGCAAACCTTCCCTTTTCCATGGCAGCATAGGAAAACATGTACCAGGTATTTGCACTTTGTTCTGGTCCTTAGCTAGGTACCGCGCTTCTTCTGACGGAGGTTTCTGTTACAGTGTTGCATCCTGAAGGAATGTGCTCTCTTCTGCTGAGGATAAGGTACTTGTTAAAAAGTTTGCAGTAATAGATTTTTATCCTTGTGTTCATTAGTCATGCAGATGCACTGAAGTCTTTCCCCAATGGACAGTGCTCTGCTTTCTCTTCCTTCTCACTGCCTAGGAATCAGCAGTGAAAACTTAGGTTTACAAACCCCTTGGATATACCTTATGGAAAAGAAAAAGCTATTTCCATCAACTTTACTTAAGCTCTTCTCAGAAAGTATGATCAGGTTTTTTCCCCTCACTTTCCTGTTCTTAACACGACACCTTTTGCTTACTTTATTCTAAATATAGACTGAACCTTAATCATTGAACTATTCGTTCTGAGCAGCAGTACCAGAGAGAATAATAAGGCTGATTTGCACACAGATTTCTTGCTCTTTTTCTATAGTTCTGACAATTTACTTTGTGGACTGCATTTGAAATGTAAGCTTTCATAGGGTCCTTTATAAACCATCTGAACCTCTGGTTTTGCTTAAAAAAAAGTCCTCTTTTTACAGCAAATTTTCTTCCTATACTTAATGGTAAACAAGTGTGTATGAAACACTTGAATAATACCCTGTTATGCAAATTATAAACAACAATCTCTTACATAAATACCTCTTCTAGAAGAAAAGGGGCATTTTGAAGTGAAAAATGTGAGAAGTAAAAGAATCATCCACTAAGTCTACTAGCTTTTGGTTGAGTGTTGCTTGATTTATATAGGTTCTCTGTTAAGAACCTTTCCCTTTTGGTAGTCATGCTCATAATGGTGATATTTTCTGACTTTACTGATAAAAGGATAGGGCTTTTTTTTTTTTTTTTTCAATGTGGAAACCAAGGCTAGTGTCCTTGGACTACTACGTGCCAATAATAGTAGCAGTAGTACATCAGGTGATGATGGCAGCTCTGAAGGTTACCATAAGTTTTGGTGCTTCAGTAATATAGAGAAGAAAGAGTGAACCATCTCTTTTCCTTTGTGCTTTGACATATTGCTGCCAAGTTTTAACCCACTGTTCCTGAATACTGTTTTCATTCTTATTTTAAAACATTAAAATCTGAAGAACCAAGTAAGTGTAATAAGAGTAAGAATATTTGGAAAATTTTATTCAGATTTTATTTGGCTTTTGGCACAAGGCAAAGTCTACATGCTTTGGTATGAAAGGTGTTCGTACGTACTCTTAAATATTATAAAATTCTTTGCAGCATTCAAGGGGATTCATAGCACATGGTCTTTAACCATAGAGGTCTTACTCCAGAATTTTATTCTCTGTGGAATTACTTAGGCCTTTTCCACATGCTCTCTTCTAGAAACCAAGGAGCTGATAAGTGCACTGCCCTTAGCCCCTTATCCAAATCACAAATGCTGTTCTGCTGCTCTCACTAAATGGAGAGAAGGCACTGGACAGGTTGTAGAGATTGCAGATGAGACTTTCTTGTCATGTTTGCTTGATGCTGTTGGGTGTTCATGCAGAGAAGTGGAGCCATGGTGGTACCATGGTTTGCCTGGCTGTACCAGCTGGCACACAGGGAAGGTAGGACCTGTCAGGCTCACCTGCTGCTGCTCATGCTGCAAAGAGCCAAGGCAGAACCATGACATGGTATCTTGAGTTACAGCTGTGGCTCTGCCTCATGTTTTCCCCCTTCTCTTTCCCCCTGTCTTTTCTTATGGAGTAATTTTGATTATTCTTAAGTAAGTCTAACACTGAAGCTGAAGAGGTGACTAACACTAGTTTTATTTGCTATTATCCCAGTATATCTTTATTGGAATTGAGAGTTTTGTTTTCATAGTCTCTGTTGTCTGTAGTTTTATGGCAAGGTGGCAAGGATCAAGGATGATAATCATCATTTTCCTGGGTACACGGTAGGCTTTGTTAGAGAGAGGTGCTGTTATGATGTGGTGAAAGTTGAGAAATCTGTGAAATCCTTGCTTTGTGAAGGATAGAGTATTGCTTCATAAATTGACAGCAGTTTCATTGATAGTCACGTATTTATTTATTAATCAGAAGACCACCAGTTACATGATCCCCCTAAGAGCAGCCATAGAAGAGGGGAGGTTTGAATTTGAATTTGTCAATATCTAGGGCTCCAGGGTGTGGTTTAATATGAATTATGTTCTCATTGTGATGTGCTAGACCCAAATACTGCAGAAGTACAAAAGTCGTTATCAGAATCTGTTTTACTGCGATGCTTCAATAAAATGTGGCAATCCATGCAACCTGTGAGTATCCTTCTGAGGACAGAATATGGTCCTAAGACTATGAATGCATCTTGTGTTTAGATATCACAAACTATTTGAGTTTCTGATTACACTGGGTGTAATCATATCCTCTTGATGTGTGTGCATGTAGACATGCAGTATACGTTTACTGGGGAACAGAGTATGCTCTCCTTGCTGCACACATTTGGTTTTTGGTATGTTAATGGAAGCCTTTGTATAAATTGAGTGGAAAATATGAGTCATAGTTTCCTTTCTTTCCCTCTATGTACCTTGTACAATAGTAAGGAAGGCATATTACTGTTTGGTACAGAGTGCTCTCCAGAATGGACATTCCTTAGCATATAGCTTCCTCTTGTACTTGCTGCAGTGTAAATTAATTTATCAGATCATCAGGGGGAGGGTGGAGGAAATAAACTAGTAATGAAACAGTTAAGCAGTGACTTCTGAAGTGTTATTCTCTTACTTGTGTCTGTAAAATGCAGAAGTTGTAATTCCCCATTCTGTAACACCATATCCAACAACACTTATTTGACCTCTAATTTATCCTACAAAAAGGTGAGGAAAAACTCTCTGCCCTTGTAAAATGCTTTATTATTTAGTCTCCGCTGACTTCTGTACCACAGGTGATGATCTTGTAGGTGCCAAGGTGTATTTCATACATGTATAGATATTAACATTTGTACTTGTGACCTAGGGACTCTTCTTTCTTTTTGAACTGAGAGGTTAACTAATCACCTTAATTAAAATATGATGCCCAATGAGTATGTAAAGAAGCAAAGAACAAAAAATACTCTTGTGGAAAAACACTATTCAAATTACTCCTTTTACAACTAAACCAAATCCTTCTTCCAGCTCTGTGCATCACGATGAATTGCAGTCTGTGTGGAAAACCATTGCAGGAGTTGAGCAGAGCCTGAAGCACCTGTGGCTCACACTCACTGTCTTTGATGCTCAGCTCTGGCAAAACAAGTCAGTCAAAAATACTGCTTTGTATGCTAATGAAAAATATTTTACAATGCATCTGGAGATAGATCCACTAGAGACTTTCTCCTCACCTTGTTACTTAGAGTTGAAATCATCATTAACATCACAGGAAACATATTTTTCCTGAGGAAAGCATAACCTGAGGTAGCCCAAATATGGTTACTGAGGCAGTCTTATCTATCCAATTCTCAGGTGCAAGAAGCTTGAAGATAGGGCCAAAGCCAGAGTGATTTTTTTCCACTACAAACTTTACATGACAGAAAGGGCTTCCTGCGTATCTGTGTTCTCATTCCTCATTTTGTTTTAGAAAACTATTATCTATTAAATCACAAAAGAATGTAATTTATACATTGATACTTCGATCTGAATCAATCAGCTGGTTTAAGTTCTGGACAGAGATATCTGTGATGGAGTTTTCTGTCATAACCAGAATCTTATTTTGGTGATGACAAGGCCATAGACAGCAAAAACCACAAAGGAACTTATCTTTCCACCTTCTGTGCTTTGCTCGCCACTGGGATAAGTGCAGCTTTCATCTGCTATTGGCGTTCTGGTGAATGCTAAAGTTGTTATTCTCCCTCTCATTTCTGTCTTGAAATATGCTTACTGAAGGGGAAACAAGAACCAACCCAAAAAGGCCTCTACAAATGCATACAGAATGCAGACATAAAAATATGTAATGTAAGTAAACATAACGTGATTTGGGGGGGTTGATGATGTAGCAGTTACAGCTACAATTAGTCTTTTACTATTTTTACTGTTCATACATAAACTTTATCATTAATTGGAAATGCTTTTTAAACATCATTAATTTTAAACCAGATTGTGAGCTCTTTATTCTTAGTGTTGAATAGGAAGTCATTCAGTTGAGTGATTTTATTGAATGTGCTTTTGAGAAGTAGAGGCTTGGAAACAGACTTGAGAAAACAGTAACAGACAAAAAATAAATAATAATTTTCATTGTGTAATATTGTTGGCTTTCAAAGGAGTTTATTTAAAAACAGAACATGTGTTCTTTTAAATCAGCATCTCTTTGGGGTTTTTGTTTCTTTTTCTATTCTTTTTTTATGGCTAAAGAATTCAACTGAAAACCAGATAGGCAATGTTTAGAGGTTGGGTGGGGGATTTGCCAACAGTAAAGGACACTTCAAGGTAAAAATACTTTCCATAAAGTAAAAAACCTTTGTATCACCAAGGAGCATGCCAAGGAAAAATAAAATGGTGATCATGGAAACTGCTGTGCTGTAGTTCTATGTAATATCAAGCAGGAGAGATCTGTTTTGCACATTCAGGCAAATCTCCTCTAATAGCTACAAAAAAACCTTGGTTCTTTCATCAGGAGGTTAAAGTAGGACTTGTCTTCCTGTTCTGGTAAGAAAAGTTTTATCCACCCTTAGTTGTTCAGGGAAATAGATCACAGGAAAGAGATTATTCACAGTTGTCCAATACTTCTATTGCATTTCCTTTTAAAATTTTGTCTTTTTGTTTTCTCTATTCATCCAGTATTAAAAAATATGGAACTTCAAATGTCATCTTGTGATTGCCTTTATTTTTCCTGTCTTTCTGAGCCATTTTTTTATTCATTAGTAAACTTGTGAAATCATTTGACTGAAAGAAATAGGACATTTTTCGATTAATGTGGTCATCAGCCAGGAAACTAAGTTCATTGTGTGTCATGACTAAATGCTTATTCTCCAGAGTTCTGACTTATTTTAGATGTATGGTTATTTTAATGCATAGCCTGACTAAAGGATGTTTGTGGAAAGTGCTGTCTGACATTTTGGGTATGCCTCCAGCCCCAGTAATTGATGATTCACCATAGAGAAGATTATTCTCCACAAGCATATTTGACAGTTGATAAAGCAGAAATTTAGGAGAAGAAATTTTTAGTAATTTATGGATGTCCTTTACTGCATTGGTTGCCATTTCCTTAAAAAAAAAAAAAAAAAAAGGTGGAAAATTATAGTTTATTTTCAGGTATGGGGCTCCAGACTTTCAGGAGTAAATTTTTACAGGGAGCAGGAGTAATTCCTTAGAGAAGATTCAAGTGCAATAATAGCTATCTAACAAATCAGAGAAACTGATTACAATGTTGCAGTGAGCTGAGGAATTATTTCTTTTTGTTAAAAAAGTACTGGTTCTGTTTTGAGACTAGGATCAAGTAAGACAAGGGAAATGGGAAAGGTGAGAGAGTGGATACTGATGGCTGAATGGGGCCAGCAGGTTGCTCAAATGGAACTATGAAGGAATCCTTTCTGCCACCAATATTTTATTTTATAAGAATGTTCCTGGCCTAGCTGTTACTATGAGATCTGTACAGCTTTATGTATACATAGCCTTTGATGGAATTGAGAAAATGAGCACTCATACCTTAGGAGAGATTTTATAATCACTATGAATGATTGTTATTTAAAAGATTCTCTGTTACAAGAATTTTTATTGCTGTCTGTTTCTTCTCACAGAACCTGAAGTGAACCTAAGTATATTTTATTTTAATGTACTTTGTGAATTTTAATAGTTAAAACTTGATTTCACCACCCTTTTATTTTAGTTAGGAATATTAAATACACAACTATAAAGCAACCAGAAAAGTAACTAAATTAAAACCTTGAAGGGATGGTTGACTTGAGACCTTAAATAATTCTTTATCCTACTTTGTTTTGGCTTTTTTTCTCTGACTCACTGACATGATACATGGATTCAAGTTAACTTTTCTTGTTTTGATAGTTTGAATATGGTTTTACTGATCCAGTGCAACAGTGGTGCTGCTCCCTCTGCAAAGAAAAAAAGACCCCAAAAAAACCCTCCAAAGACACAGACATACACAAAACCCCAACTTCCACCCCCGCCCCCCAAACATCTATCAATCAAACAAACAAAAACCCTACAACACAAAAATCATGAGAAAAACACCCCAATCCAGCCTCTCTGCAGTAGCCCTCTGTATAACCCTGTCTTTCCTGGTGTGAGAGGTGGGACAGTGATGAACAGGGTGGCTTGGATGCTGGAAGAGCAGCACAGAGAGCTTCCTGGGCTGTCACTAGGCATTCAGCTAAGCTCTCCTGCACTGGATAGACCTTCTGGGATCTGTGGGCAGGATGCCTGCCTTTCCACTGGCTGCCAGGCTCGTGTGGCAGTGGCAGGAGAGCCCTCCTTCCTGGGGCTACTTCCACAGGTGGTGGGAGGGTTGGTCTCTGAAGTCCCTACCCTGGGCTGGTGGTTTTTGCTGTCCAAAAGAGAAAGAGAAAAGTAAAATTCATGTTCTGCTGAAGGTGATTGTCATTTTTCTTGCTTCTCTCTTTTGCCCACTGTTTGCCAAGATGCCTGGACCCAATCCAGTGTTTAATGAGCTGTAATGAGATGGAGCTTCTTAGTCTGGGTTTTTCCTTTTGCAGTTTTTTGAAGTGTTTACCTGGGAAACTATCTGCTCAAAGTCTTTAGATCAGCAAGGGTCAACAGACAATTGCTGAGGCCAGCCTTGGAGCCTCATGGGGAACTGCTCTCAAGCTGTCTAGCTTCCCTTGCCCATAGAAAAAATCTGAGATGAAGAGCTTATTTAAACAAAAACGCATATTACTGCTCAATGGCAATTGTATCTGAAGGTCTATGCTTTTCTGCAGTCACTCAGGCTTGCACAGTGTCAAAAAATCTGTGTAATGAAACTTAGAGCTGTTGAAGCAGCAGGTTAATTATTTCCAGAACGCAGATGACAAATGATCTCAGCTGTAGACTCTTTTTGACTGCATTCCCTTTGCAGTGGATGAATGTACAAAAAGAAATTGCAATAATCACTAAACCACCCATTCTCTCTGAAGAAAATGGTTGGAGGAATTGTATTTGGGAAGAGAATGGGGAAATAAAAGGTGGTGGGAGATTATGACCAAGAATTGCAGAACAAAGTTTTGTTAATACCTGACTATCCAGGCTTTTTGGTATGGTTGGAAGGCAGTGAAGGTACAGGTACTTCTCTCCAGTTCACCTTGTGAAAAAGCTGGTGGAAAATAATTGGGAATCTGCAGCTAATCCATCTATTAGTTTTGAAGGTGTAGTTAACAGCCATAGGCAGTGTTGTCACAAGTTAAGTTATTGGAGTAGCACGTGTGACAAAAGATTGGTGTTGAATGTAGTCTTCAGTGGTCAGATATGAGTGTAAGTAAGGACTAGAATAAAGGAGCTCTCTCTTCTTGCCAGAGAAGTAGTCTGTGCATCTTGAAAATTTGCATTTGTAGCATATTCACAGCATTTGCTCAAGAGCTTACTTTCTAAAGTAATTAATCTCTTTGAACCTATAATTTGATGTTCCACTTAGTCTTCATGTAACCTCTCAGTTCCTGGATAGCGTAATCTACAGGAAAACATAAAATAAACTGAAATCTTGTAGATAACACTGTCTGGAAAACAGAAAACTGTCTTATACAGCATCTGGAATGATCTGTTCCCTCAAATTTATATGTGGAACAGAGTGTAAATCAAAGCTATACAAAATTTTTCAGCAGAGCCAAACCAAAAAGGCTGTAACAGAAAAGCTACCGGAATTCATCATGAGGTGCTTAAATCAAAGAAAGGTTTTATGGAAGAATTCTTTGTGAAAAAAATCGGGAGTTAAGTATCAAAACTCTGCAAAACTTGAATGTTTTCTTCAGCCTAATTAGATTGCAGTTTCACTGACTGAGCTATAATTTCTTGTTTAATGGAATGACATAAGAGAGGAAGAGGATTATGAATACAAGTTGAAAATCTCTTTTCAGTAACATTATTGCCTTGTCAGGCAGCAAGACTGTATTTATCACACTTTCTCCTTAGAAATATTATCTGGGTGCTGAAGGTTACTGACTTAAAATTTTGCAGAAACAGTCTTGACTAGCATTCTAATTAGGATGAATTGTGGCTATTTTTGTGAATAGGGAGAGCTACTAGAAACACATTCCCAACTGGAAATTAATTTTCTAAAAAATACGATTATTTCTTTGATGCTTGTTTTTATTTTGGAGAGGAGAAGCTTGTTGATACATTTGCTAGTTCATTTTGTTGACTTAAATTGTTAGCAACTCTACTGTCTGAGTGTGGGATGGTATTTGTGCCTTTTCTTTTTCAAAAAGTAAGCAAGGAAAAGTATGCAGATAGGTTTTGCTTTTTTTACTCTTTGTTGCAGGAGCAAATTTTTATGAGCTAATGGAAACATTTTGAGCATATTTTTTTTTGGTAATTTAGTAAACATTTAGAGTTCTCATTCCACTAGAAACTATAAGACATTAATAAAAATGTAATGTGACAGCTTAATGAGGCAATATCTACTTCACCTGCTAGTCATTTCTTTCCCCATAAAAAAACTTTGGTAAGTCTCAGACTTGATTCAGTTTTTGACAGCAAGCTTTATTCACATGTTTATTCCATTGGCAGCATTTGCTTCAAAATATCAGAGAAAAGAAAGAATTGAGTATTATTTATGCTGTGTACTAGGCAGAGATTGTAAGGAAAAATATTTGGCATAAGGCTTCACTTATTTTTTATTTTTGAAGCTCTTCACTAACAGCGTTTGAGCATCAGAAGGACAAGATATTTTTTTCTGTGCTTCACATGAAAGCTGGAACAGAAATTAATTCCTGACTTTTATTACTTTTTAGGTGGACTTGTGTTGATATCAATTCTGGATTTGGTTAGGGTTTTTTCTTTTTTTTGATGGGTAATGTAATGAAAAGTCAGTAAAGTAGAATTTATGGTTTCTAAATTACGTGATTATTCCTTCACTCTGCAGCAGAGAAACCATCAGTTTTCAAGCATGTTCCATAATGTTATCAGTCGTGGGACTCTCTATCTGTTGATAAAGCCTGAAGTTTTGTTTGGTTTCCACATACATAGTACTTAGTTGGAATGTAGGAATGTAGTACACTGTAGGCAGCAAACAAAGCATATGTTCCTGTACCTTTCCTGTACAATATGACTTCTGCAATGTCTGGAGGTGATTAAGAATATGGAAAACAAGTTCTCATGAATATGACCACATCTGTCTTTTTAACAAAATTCTCCTATGGGGTTTGAAATTCCAGCATTCTGAGCTCCTTAGAAACCCTTTCAGTAACTGAAGGATTTTTCAGAGCAATATTTAATGGGTTGTATTTAAAGAAAACATCATGTATTGTGGCAAAACAGAATGGAAATAGTGTCTCAGTCATCAGCCACAGGAGCATTTTGTGTTTCCTTCCTCACCCCTGGTGATTTTAACTGCAGTTTTCCTTTAAGCAGATAAAACCTATTGCTTGATCTTTATTATTTTTTTCTTTTAAATTTTATTTTTCTTTTCCAAAGGCCTAAGAGTAAATATTTTTAAGTCCAAGTTCTCTTCATGCGTCTAGTGTGTCTTAATCTGTGACCCTTGGGTCAAGTGGAAGGTTAGCTTCTATCATGGAATTAACTAGACTGTGAGACAGTGTTTCAGATTAAATACTACTGTAGGTTACTTCTCTTCCTGCTCTGGAGTATGTGTGCAAAATAAAGCTCTGCTTTACTTTAGTATTTTTATTTCCTTGTAGTCATAAGAGCTCCTGGATGGATGGATGGATGTGCTGCAAATACAAGGAGTTTATGCTACATCAGTCCTTTGTGGCCAGATACTCTCTTGGTGCTGCTCACGGAGAAAAACATCAGCTTGTTTGGCATGAGTTATGTACTGTGATGGCTCTGACGTGGAACATCAGTGCTCTGCAGTGCCTCAGAACTGGCGGTCAAGTTCCAACATGGAATTCTGCTAGTTTGTACCAGTTTTCTGCTGTTAATGTTACCTACATTTCTTTTGAGTTTACAGTGAAAATTAGCTAGCCAAATAAGCTTATATTAGAAAATGGAAACAAAAACCAGCCCCTTGAGGTATTGTGGATTTTCTCTGTGGATCCAGCTCTAGCATTTCACTGAGTGACAGAGCACATTGTCCCACAAGGAACCCCTTACAGGGGGGAAGAGGTTAATGTACAATTTCTGTGATTCTTCTGAATGCCAAGGTCCTGGTATAAATTCAAGACCAACCTAAATTTTTCTTGTGGTAAAGTTTAATGCTAATAACATTAAATGGATTATTTTGAATTTGTTTTCTTAGACTGGTGTATAAAGGAGAGCCATGTGAGACTGCATAGCAGTCAGATTTTTCACAAGGGCCTGGATGTGGCCTGATAATATTCTTCTTAAATGTAAGTGAGACTGGAGCTTCCGAGACTGTTATTGGTCTTCACTGGTCTTTGATAACAGTACTTCTAGAGTTTGTTGAAGGAAACAATACATATTTTATAGTATTTAATAGTAAAAAAGGTTAAGTTTCATGAAATTTATTTGAAAAAATGGTAGCAACTTCAGCATACATTTCCAATAAGGTGAGACACAAAGAACTGCTGCTTATAAATTTTTCACTAGGGAGAGAAAAGAAAACTCTACCAGTAGCTCAGTCAGCCTGGTGTGTATGCAGGGAAGGCCCAGGAGAAGCAGAAAGAGACATCCAGATGTCAGCTTGGTGGGGAAATTTTTATCCATTTCTCTTCGGGTTATGGGCTGTTTCATGAGAGAGTGAATGGTAAACATATGGAATAGGTTACAGGGAAGTTATTTTGAAGTTAAAAGCATAAATGAAGTCAAATGACACCTAGACTTCTTTCTAGAGAAAGGCAGTTTTGAGGGATGTTGTGAGAAAACAGGATGGATGAATTAGCGCCATCCCAAAGTAAGGAGATATTGAGAGCCAGGTGGCCTTTTAAGCCTAATGTTTCTGTGTCTTTTTTTCTTTTAATTCCTTGAATACTTCTGTTCTGAAGTATCCATCTCCAGCCTGGTTCTAGGGAAGTGAAGTTAAAAGATGGGTATTGTGGCGTTGTTGGCTTGGTAACAACTGTATTGCTATGGACAATAGAGAACATTTTGGCATTAGTTCATGTTTTTATGGTCTGTTGAGATGTCATGAGCTGTGATATTAGTTTCAAAATATGACAAAACTGACAAGTTAACTGAGACTAAGGTTATTGTCCTTAGGCAACTGGAAGGAATTGCCCTTCACAAGTAGAGTACCTTTCCACATTAGACACAGTGGTATAGGGAAGACTCTGCTGTATGGGATGGTTATCAAGAATGCACAGTAGGGTGATCAGTTTATTATTCAAGGAGACAGTAGGCACCATTTAAAAAAGCTGTTCCCTCTGTTATTTTTGGTCCATTTCGAAGGCTACCTATTTATATATTCCATCCCTTCTTTGTCATCTTCACATAAAATGCTATTTTGGTCTGATCCTACTTTGTTGAATATAACTAAAAAAACCCTTTCCTATCAATGTAATTTGCTCCTGTCTGAGATCCTCTAGGTCTTATGTCTTAATTGTGCTTTGTTGCAAATGTGATATGGTACGAATGAGACAAAATGAAATATTCTCTATTCCTGCTTGGGAACCATCTTTCCATGGTGCTGTATGTTTCATGACTTAATTTTCAATAGAACTGTAGGGGGCTTACTTTAGAATTAATGCCCTTGCAGTCCTGTGCTCACTGCAGAATCAAATAATTTATTTAGATGTAGCTAAATGAAAAAAGCTTCACATTAACTGTTACAGTGTTCTGTATCATGGTTCTCACATAAAAATTGTCTAAAAACAATGTTTTTTGAACTAGTGCAAGGGTTATTGAAATCTGAACAGTTCATTGTTGCTCCAATGTCTCTGATTTTATTTTATTTTCTACCAGAAGCCTCTTTTGAATTGCAGTACTTATGTTCAGAGCCTTTGCTCACAAAGGAGGACTCCTGACAGTAGGTGATCCTATCCTTATCTGACTGTGCTTTTACACTGAAAAGTATGAAATCAAAGCCCTAGTACAAACAGTACAAATAAATACTGTGTATTGTAAAATCAGGAAATTTATGTTTATACTTAAGTGCTAAAAAAGCTTACTGTGTAATTGTTTTGAAACAGAGTGGAGAAAACTTTATGTTCATGTGGACTACTGTATGTGGCCTCTTCTCCCATCTGGCATTCCTTCATTCAGCCTCATACCCTCCAAGGGCCTTGTGTGGTTGCTTTCCTTGCATGTAATCTGGCCCTTGAGCTTTACTATTTTAAATTTTTCTTCACTTACACAAGTCAAAATCTGGAATTCCACTTCCAGATGTTTTAGATCAAGAATGAGAGATAGGAGTAACTTCCTAAAATTCAAGGGTGATTGTGTGAGATCTGAAAAGAGACATCAGTGGTAGTGGAAAAATGCCAGCATTGCATTGCTTTGAGAGCTGAAGCATCTAATTGTAACTAGAGGGGAAAAGTAAGTTAGGTGTCAAAATGTGTTTAGTATTTCTTTTCGTTGGTACTAAGGCAGCAATAAAAGATGTAGTCTTACATGATGGTGGGAGAATCAGGAGTAGTATTTGGTGTTTGTTGACTAAAGAAAACAGGATTTTAATGTAAATATCTCCCCAGAAGGAGACACTAATTATGTGGCCCCTTGGAAGAGGAGTTCAGAAAAGCTTTGTTAATTGTTTCAAAGCTGTTCATGCCAGAATCAACCATTTAAGCCATTATTACCTTTCCCTCATTGGTAAAGCACTCCAAAACTCCAGATGAAATTACTCATTTACTGAAGGTGCTTAGAGGCTTCCTGTAGCCTACTGGGGTCATTTATGCAGCTGATGGTGGCAGCATGTTTGGGGATGCTGGAGGCACATAATCTGATCATGGACAGTGGGAGGGAGGATCAGATTCCCTCTCTTTCCCTGGAGGAGGTGGCAGCTGGGAGGAGGTTGCCAGAGGTCCAGTTGATTCACTTCTCAACCCCCTGCAATGAGGTGCCTGTGGGAAGGTGAGTCTCTAGGAGACAGCGAGTGGAGGTCAGGAATGGTTCCTGCTGTGCCTGCTCAGCCAGTGGGGCTCAGATCTGCTGCTCCAAGGCCACGTGGCTTCAGAGCGTGAGCACGAGGCAACTGCTGAGGAGAGCACGGGCACAGCAGCGCTGAGAGCGGCACTGAGGCACGGAGCAGAGATTGGACACTGCTCAACTGCGCTGCCTCCAAAATGGGAAGTAAAGTTAGCCACCCTCCAGGGGAACCTCATCTTACCTTTGTGATGCTTTAAGAACAAAATATCATCCCTCTGCAGGTTTGGCCTTGGGAGAAGGCAGAGGTTGAGGTTGGGGTTGTGCGTAGTTATTGCTATTCCAGAACTGAGCTCTTATTCTGTTCAGCACCAGAGCAAGTAACAGTCCCAACCTCAGTCAATTAATCCACTTTATATTTGTTTTCCTGTAAAATAAACCAGGTGGCTTGATTCCCAGTTGTTTGACTTTGATTATTAAACTATATGCCTTCTCAGATATATGAGTCTGAGTACCCTGTGATAGGCAAGCCAAGTGGATCAATGGAGCTGTGTGTTTTCTTGAAGTTTTTGTAAAGTTGAGGAATAAAACACAGCTTATTTTGAATTGAGACAAAAAATATATTTCTCCTTCACAGCAATGAAGGGAATTGGTTGAGCATGGATTTTCCCTCCAAAAGCACTCCTGCTGTACTTCATACTTTCACCAGTTTCACATGGAACTTCCTGAATTTCTCTCTCACTGTATGAATAATGTAATATGTGTGCGGTATTGAAATGTGGCTAGAATATTATCTTTACTAAAGACTAGCATGGCTGCCTCCATGAAATGATTGTAATACACTCGCTTTGCGTGAAATGCTTGTTCTTGTTCCATTAATGGTTATGTAAGCAGCACTAAAATATTGTCTCTCCCTGTCTAGACATCAAAATATTGGATCGTGAAAGCTCATGCTTATACTAAAGTTTTAGAACGAGCTCAACACTTGCTACCCAATAAGTTGGTAACCTCTTTTTCTGATAGGTTTAGCTTTCCCAACCAGGGAGTAAGATCCTTTGAGCTCACAGTGAAACTGCTTTCCTACTGCCTGCCTGCCTTCCCCTAGAAAGGGAAAGTATTGCCAGTAGAGCTGCTGTTACATAAGACCCTGTAGACAAAATAGTGGAGGCGGCACATTGTTCACTAATCTGGTGTGTTCCTTTGCCAAACAGTGATTTCCATGAAAAAACTTGTTGGCATAAGGAACTTGATGCATTGTGTCACTTTATCCCTGTCTCTCCTTCCTTGTATGTATTAAATTTCTTACAAACAGGTGAAGTGATCTGAGTGAGATTAGCCAGTGTTCCAAGTTTGCTAAACAAAGAACTGGAAGCAGCAGGAGTGCTTTCAAGTGATGGTGATGACGGCTGGTGTAAATTTGGGATCAAAGCTAGTCTCATACTAAAAAAAAAATTAATTATTATTCTGAAAGAAAGAGAAATGGAAAAGGATACCTATTCTGGCATACCCAAGATAATTAAATTAGATTCAAGCATACTTGCTTGCACATTAGGAAATATTTCGCTAGCTTAGAGCGCAGCAGGTGGTTCCTCGTGTCTTCTAAGTCACTTCCCTTTGGATGTGAGGGCTTTGACAATATATTTTTAGAGAATAGCCCTGACAAAAGGTAATACAATTCAGCAGCAGCTAGGTCTCTGAAAATTGTAGGCATTCCAATGCTCCTTTTATTTCCTATGGTCTTCTGCGTTAAACCAGTCCATTCCACTTCAGCTACCAAGTGCCACTTTCTCTGTGGACAGACATACTCAGTTGCTTGTGTCTTGCAAAGCAAATGCCAGCTTTAAGTGATGTAGCAGCACTGCATCTGCTTTAATAAAAGCAGCATGCTGAAAGTCCGGGAATTTTTTCAGAAAGCATGTGATTTTGATGGAAGACTGTAAATTACTGTCCAAAGAAGGCCTTAGTGAACACTCTATCATAGAGTGATGCAGTAGGACTGCATGGAGGAGGTCTTTGGAAAGTCAATAGAGCATCTGTCCCTCTGTGGATGTTGTTTCCTCATTGTTTCAAATGAATTTCATTTACTGCTCTAAGAATGGCATTTCTTATTTACTTAGGATAATGCAGTACCTGTTTAGGAAGTCCGTGTGCCAGCAGCAGCCCTGTGATCAGTAACAGCTCCTTGCTGTGCAGTATTGCTGCAGTGGTGGTAAACTCCTGTGCAGACCTGCCAATAATATGAATAGTAATGAATATCTTATGTAAAGCTTTAGAACACCTAGAAGTGAGATTATGACATAACTCATCAGTAAGTTATTTTCCCTAGATACTGTTGAAGTCAAATGATGGAATTTCTGTTTGAAGTAATGAGATCAGGAAAACAAGTGTTTGTCCTCAGGAAACAAATTAATTGAGAGACTCCTGAAGAGAAATGCAGACCTTGTTTGTACCTTGGCCTTTTCCCTTACCACACAACAACCTCCATGTCCATTAGATTTACCCATCAGCCACTCTAAACTTTTTGATGCAGTTTTATGTATCTCCCTTTTAGGTGTTGAGCTCTTACCTGGCAAGGGTTGATTCTGTCTTCTTAGGTAGTACTTTGTCTTCCTTCATTAGGGAGTCACTCTCCATGAGGAGCTGGATGACCTTTCTCAGGCTTCAGCTGTGTGAACAGTGTGGGTCCCACCTTTCCACCTTGGTCTCTTCATTGCTTTGTTATGCTCAAAACCTCTTGTGTCATGTGGTATTTACCTTGAGCCCAGGCTCTGTTCTTAACCAGGTCAAAGGATTTTAGTATTGTTAACTTAAAAAAAGTAGTACATACATACAAGATTCCTCTTTCTAGAGATTATTTTCTGGGAGTTGGTACTTTTTGATGAGCCTAAAGTAAAATTGCCTCAGAAATTCTCCAAGTTATGAGTAGACAAAAGCTGCAGAGACTAGAATTAAAATATTATCAGATTTTTAAAAATCATGTTACCTGATTCTCTACATGTGGCCAATATAAAATCAAGCTAAGTGGTATTTTTTTTTTAATCTTTCCCCCAAAGGTTTTGAATTGTAAAAGGTATTTCACAATTTTAAGTTAGTTCTTGGTTTTGTCCATTTTGTTCACCTGAGTTTACAGGTGATCCACCAATTTTTTTTTTTTTTTTTTTTTTTTTTTTTTTGGTAGTTTGAATTAATACTTCAAAGCTTGCTTTCCCTTGTGGCTTATTGGGCAATGAAGTATCACAATATGCATTCAAAGAATTAGTATTTCTGTTTGACTAATCTCTGAGCTCTCAAAACTTTTCAAACAGATGGCATTGCCAAAGCGCCTGCATTACTGCTGAGTGATGTAAATTATTTAATTGAACTCTGACAGCTTCCTAACCAAACCATAAACCTTACATTGTGCACTAGGTACACATATGGATTACGATAAACTCTTCTGTAAGTAATAATAAATGAAAAAGGATTCCCATGTATGTTGCAGGAAGAGTTATGAAAACATACTGCTCATATTGTTTATAAACAAGACGATCAGTTGCTATTAGCATACCATACTGCATATAAGTGACCCAACCTCAGCAACCTGCTTAGTGCATGAGGGAAAGACTGTTTCTGCCTGGACTCCAGCAATGCCTTTGACGCTGCTCCCAGAGCACACTCCTGGAAAAGCTGGCAGCCCACGGCTTGGACAGGAGCACTCTTTGCTGGGTTCAGAAATGTCTGGAAGTCCAGGCCCAGAGAGTGGTGGTGAATGGTGCTGCACCCAGCTGGCAGCCAGACACTTGTGGTGTCTCCCAGGGATCTGCATATGGGCCCAGTCCTCTTTAACACCTTTATTGATGGTCTGGATGAGGGGATTGAGTCCAGCATTAGCCAACCTGCAGATGACACCAAGTTGGGGGAGAGCAGTCATCTGCCGGAGGATAGGAAGGCTCTGCAGAGGGACCAGGACAGGCTGGATCCATGGGCCAAATCCAACAATATGAGATTTAGCAAGACCAAGTGCCAGATTCTGCACTTTGTGCCCAACAAGCCCCTGCAGTACTATAGGCTGGGGACAGAGTGGCTGGACAGTGCCCAGGCAGAAAGGGACCAGGGGGGGCTGATTGAGAGCAGCTGAACATCAGCCAGGGGGTGCCCTGCTGGCCAAGAAGGCCAGTGGCATCCTGGCCTGTGTCAGGGAGAGTGTGGCCAGCAGGAGCAGGGAGGTCATTCTTCCCCTGTTCTCGGCACTGCTGAGGCCACACCTGGAGTGCTGTGTCCAGTGCTAGGTCCCCCAAATTAGGAGGGATATTGAGATGCTGGATAGCATCCAGAAATAGGCAGTAGAGGCTGGAACACATGAGAAACAGCTGAGGGTCTTTAGCCTGGAGAAAAGGAGGCCCAGGAGAGACCTTTTCACTCTGTACAATTCCCTGAAAGGAGGCTGTAGCCAGGTGGGGATCAATCTCTTCTCCCAGGCAACCAGCAATAGGACAAGAGGACACTGCCTTAAGCTGTGCCAGGGGAGGTTTAGGTTGGAAGAAATTCTTCACAGAAGGGGTGATTGGTCATTGGAATGGGCTGCCCAGGGAAGTGGTGGAGTCACCATCTCTGGAGGTGTTAATGACAGATGGGATGTGGCACTCAATGCCATGGTCTGGGTGACACAGTGGTGTTCAGTCATAGGCTGGGCTTGACCATCTCAAAAGTCTTTTCCAACGTAGTTGATCTTGTGATTCTGTGATTCTGAGGTTCTGATGAGAAGTGGCTGAGGGAGCTGAAGGTGTTTAGCCTGGAGCAAAGGAGGCCCAGGGGTGACCATATTGGTCTCAACAGCTATCTCAGGTTGTAGCAAGGTGGGGGTCAGGCTCTTTTCAGAGAATCACAGAATGGTTGGAGTTGGAAGGGACTTCTTGAGATCATCTAATCCAGGCCTCCTGCTAAAGCAGGTTCACCTAGAGCAGGTTGCACAGGATTGTGTCCAGGTGGATTTTGAATATTCATGAAGAAGGAGAGTCTACAACCTCTCTTCTTTGATCTCTTAACCTCTACTTTTCCCAAGAAACAAGAAGTAGGATGAGAGGAAATGACCTGAAGTTGCACCAGGGAAGGTTTAGATAGACATTACAAAAAATTTATTCTCTAAAAAGGTTGTCAGGCATTGGAGCAGACTGCCCAGGGAAGTGGTTCAGTTACCACCTGTGAAGATGTAGATTTGGCATTTAGGGACATGATTTAGTGGTGGACTTGGCAGTGCTGGGCTAATGGTGTGACTTGATCTCAAAGGTTTTTTCCAACCTAAATGGCTCTAAGTTGATACTATTTCAGTAGTGACCTCATTTTTTTTTCCTAAGGCCCTTAAATGAGGTATAATAATGTCCCTTACTTATGTAATCTGGTTTGTATTTATGTATTACATAGATGAAAGTACAGTAAGAATCTGTTCCTGTAGGGGAGAAGATAGCTGTGTTAGCTTGTTACATAACTGACCCTATAGTAACTACAATGAACAGTTCAGAAAAAGCAGTGACTATAAGTGACAGGGTGCCTCTGTGTATGGTGAGGTACAGTTTTCAAGCATTGAGTGAACAGTTGCTGAACACACAGACTTAAGCTTGGTTGCTGAGCAGTTTGGTAGAAATAGCTGTTTCTTTACTTCTTGACAGGTAAGGAAATAAAACCTGAGAACAATATACATGAATCCTGCTATGAAGTATAAATAAAAGGAGAATTGGAGCTGGACTTTTTATAGCATTTGGATAATTGCTTTCAAAACCAGAAAAGCTTTTAGTTCATACTACTTAGTGAAGGCTAATGTCGCAAACGTCTTTCCTTTATTGGAGTTTGGTATTAGATACTGTGGATTACCTTTACATAGAGATGTAATTTGTTCAGAACATTCTTCTCTTTCTATAGCTACAGTGCTTTGTTTCTAAATGTGCTGTTCTTCCTTCTTTTCCAACAGTGCAGCCTTACAATGTTTTCAGCTCAATACCTGAGTTCAGCTATCCTAGCAGATAACTAGAAGGCTGCACTTGATAAAGGAGGAGAAATGTAATGGCAATCACAGTGCTGACACAAAGTAAACAAAAGGCACAGTCTTCTAGAAAATGGAGTCATGTAATAGTAAGAGAATTAGAATACAGTGGGACATCCAGTCTGCAGAGCTCCCCTGAGACTTTTTCTCCTAAAACTACTTGGAGAGATGAGTACTTGCTTCCAGCCACATTCACAAAAATTTTGCTTAAAATGCTGATATGGAGGAAATTAATCTGAAAATATAAATAGTTTATGAAACAAAAATAGAAGACTAAAAGGCAGATTCAAAAAAGAACCTGCTAGAATCACTCAGATACAAGTCAGGCTATATCTAAAGCAATATGAATATTTCTTTAAGGTCAGAATTGTCTTATATTTTCTCTTTTTGTCCTTGACTGAAGGATATTTATATCTCACAAAGTATTTAAAAGATAAACAGAACAAATGCATGAAAATATTTTTTTGATCCGTCCATAATGTGTTCTCATGCTGTGTGATGAAAGAGGATAAAATTTAGATTCTACCAGGCTTTTTGACTGTGCAGCTTTGTTCCAACAAAATAGTCTTAGAGACTGATATTTCAAAGCATAAAATATGTGTGTGCTCCCTAGCCTTTTTATTGAAACTCTTCTTTAGTTAGTGGCTTAAAAAGCCAGTTACAGAGTTTCTAAGGATTGAGCATTAAAATGCAAATTGTTTTTTAAAACTATTTTTTAATTGCTTGGTATGTCTCTGTAATATTGCTTTCAGGAAACAACAAACGTTGAATAGAGTTCCAGAATTGGCACCTCAAAGAATCTGACATGTACAGTGCTGAAGCTAAACTAGGTTTAGTGGAGAAATGACTCTGATGCCTTAGTAAGTCTCCGGGTCAATAACATATACATGGCTACCATTGGATACTGTCACAGAACAGTCAGGAAGGTCTGTTGTCTCTGTACAAAAAAGTGACCCAAAATAGAGAGTGCCTTTAGTTGCTTAGCACTCATCACCTTCTTCCCAAGCTTTTTTCGGTGGGTTTCGGGGTTTTTTTCTCTTTTATTTAGCCTCTGCTGCTGTGTCACTATAAGTAATTCATTCCTTACAGAGGAAGAGATAGGCCAGAGTCAGTTCCTCTTAAATGCAGTGTAAAGTCGATTCTGGAGAAATTTCTTGTGTTATTGTGAAGCTTCTAGAACTCATAAAATAGCTCTAATAGCTCTGGGTTCCCAAAATAGCTCGACTGTGAGACTGCAAGGTATTTGTTTGTTTTGTGGGCTAGGTGCCAGATTATTTCCACATAGAAATGCATTTGGAGAGCAACTTCACAGGCTTTCTTAGCCCTGACAGGACATTCCGTGCAAGACTGCAATCTGCTCTCTCTCCAAATTTGTTAAAATGCTTTTGACTGACAGTGAATTTATTTGCTGAATTTAGCAGAAATAATTTGCTTTTGGTAAAAAGAAATGATGGTGTGTCTCTCAAAAGACGAGCCCATCCATGTACTTAGAGAGCAGTCACTTTCCACCACTTGGATTGCCGTCTTTTCCCAATAATGGCACTTCAGGAGCTCTGCCCCCCCTGGGACAGGGAGACATGTTCATTCACTGTTGTACAGATGCCTGACTGCACCTCCTTGAAGCTTTGGTTTGGCTCTTTGGCTGGAAGGTTGTAAGTAACCTGTTGGCTGAGTTATTTGCAGGTTGTGTAAAGCCAAGATCACGTTTGCTTATTGAGTTGGTTGACGTTGGTCTGTGGGACTGCCTGAGCACCAGGAGGCACAGATGTCACTCACCAGCAAAGAGTGGAGTGGCTCTTAGGTTTTATTGCAGGGGAGCAGGGGAAAAGCTTGCCAAGGGAGTTTAGTTTAGAGGGGATACTTCTGAGTAACAAATGGAAAGTTGTGAGTCATGCAGGCTTTGATTTAGTCTGTAATGTAATGCTGATTTCAGTTCTTCACATTTTTCAACGCTAGTCATCTGACATATCTCTAGAGGTTGGCCTTTTTCTAATACAAATTTTCTCTCAGGAAAGATAAAATTGCCTATACTAAAAACCTTTTTTTCAGAATTAATGGTTTTCTATTCTGGTAGAAGTCCTCTTTGTCAGTTTTTGGAGTTTTTAATCAGATGGGGAAATCTTGTTAATGCTGAGGAAATGTTTGTAATAAAGAGAAAAATCTGAAAGGAGTGAAAATTTATTCCTCAGGAGGGCATAGCCTTTATCACCAGAAAACCACTGTTTGGTGGATCCTTTGCTGACTGTGGAGCAGTTTCTGAAAGCTTCCCTCCTTCTGGGGACTGACTGTCAGGTGCAGCAAAGCATTGAAAGGGAAACCTTTCAAAGTGAGGAGGCAGCAGAGGTGGTGGATTAAGTGGTGTTGAATAGCCCTAATGCAAGTAAGGAGGGCCTTTGGTACTCTCTCAGGTCTCTATACCTTCACATTTGCATCAGAAGTACCTTTTCTGCAGTGGCCTTTGTCCATGCTGTGCATATGATAGTGACTGGTACTTAGTGCAGTTATAGGAAGATTAATGTAGTTATGGTTGTCAGAGCTCAGAAAGTTCCACCTGCTTCAGCCATGATACAGCCAGAAAACACTGTGTCAGGAGTTTCTGAGGATGAGTTGAGTTGTGAAATGGAGTTCTTTTGTCAAAAATCCATCATGTGCTGTGGTTTTGTCCTTCATGGGAAGACTCTAGTACCTCAATACCTTGTGTCTTTGTTTTCATCTATTCAGCAGGCTGATAGATAAATCACATATTCTGTATTATTAGTTTCTGGGAGGTGTGCCAGCTGTGCCTGCAAAAAGTTTTCTGTAATGATACTGCGAAAGAAAAGTTTAGTCAAAGGATAGGATGATATCAAAACAGGCTTTTTTAAAGTAGTGGAAGAAACAGTGAGGTGCAAAGATGTGATGAAGGGGATTCAGTGAAAGTTGACCACTCAAATTGGGAAAGTCCAATCCTGCTTTTATAAATTTGACTAGTTACCCTAAATGACCCTGTTCCCCTCTCCATAAGTGTTTGTGTTGAACAATAATGAAGTATATAATTGACCTTATTCCATACAGTCAACAAATTTTCCATTCCAGCAAATTCAGTGAAAAACAGTGTTATAGAAATTGCACTGTACATTTTCTAAAGGAGTGTTTTTCATAAAATGAAAATATCTGAAACCAATTTGGGTATCTGGATTATCTTATTACTAAAAAAACCCCAAAACTTAAGAACTTGGCATATAGCGATATGTAATATGAGATTTGAAACATAAAATGAAAAAAGTCTCTTTTCATAAAATGCAGTACTTTGTTCTGTGTTTTTAAAAAAATCTCTAGGTATGGCAGTTTTGAGTTTTGTGCTTTCATCCTAGTATAAGCCTAAGCCACCCTCTGATCAAGTAGTTTGCCAAATATAGTTATGTTTCCATAATATTCTGGATGTGTGCCTAATCTCTTCTTCACATATGACTCCTGATTTTTACAGAGATTGACATCAAGAGGTGTTTCTGAAGTAGGGGAATGTAACTGATACCCAAATATCTTCTTTACATGCTGTTGACATCCAGATGAAGGGTCTGTTTCAGTAATAATCCAAGACATTAGGTTCTTCTGCCTGTATTTGGGCACCTAGATGAATACCATGGCTCTCAATACCATCAGGGGTTCATTAACTTTCAGTGTTTCTGTTCGCAAGTGTTCAGATTTCGGGCTCATTTCTGATCTAAGATGTTCAACAGCAGAGTGTTGTCCTTGGAAAATCTTTTACTCAGCTTGCTACGTGCAAGTCTGGCAACAGACTGCTCAAGATACAGGTTGAAATGCATCAGCCTGTTTGAGATGAGAGCTAATTCAACTTAATTTCTAAAGAATGAAATTGGTTAAATGACTGTTTTAGCTAAGAAAGTGTCATTTTTGGCAGGTGAATGGAGTATTTTGCTACCCATTTTACTTAGGCTGTGAAAAGCTGACCCAGTTGACCCTACAGTAGTTTGGCGACCTCAGAAATGACATGAAAGTTCTGCATGTCCTTCTAAAGCTCTTACAAATACATGCTGCAATTTACTAATTCCCCCCCCCCCCCAACATTAAGCAATTAGGAAATGATCTATGCACTGCCCAGTGCAGTTATAAAAGGTATTTTTTATTCTTTGGATTTTTTTTGGCTAAAATATGTGTTTAACCTTATAAAGGATTCTTCAAGAATGCCATAAGCATTGTTTTTCCTCATCTTGGAAAGTCTTCTGTGTCTGTCTGCTTCCTTTTTCTTTCATCATGCAGTACCTCATACTCAACCCAAAATAATCACTCATTTGAGTGATGTTAGTTTTAAAAACTCAGATGATGTTGATTGAGAAAATAAACTTTCAAGAATCATTTCAATCTGGCATATTATTCTAGAAATTCAAACTGAAGTGTTAGTATTTCAATTGAAAGTGACAGGGAAAGTATTTCTTTGTAACACTTATGAATAAATTACCACAATGGTAACACAAAAAACTAGAGATGAAGGAAAGTGTTCATTTGCATTTCAGTAGTTAGAAGGGCAGTATTTTAGTGGTTGCCTCATATGCCAGAAATGTGCCTTGTAATTTACTCTTAAGTAAACACAGATGAGTGGGATTTTTTTTCACCACTAGTTTTCACAAATTTCTGATGATCATAGTTAAAGTTGAATCATGGACTTGTTACTTGCTGGGCTAATCAGTGCATAAAATCACTTCCAAAACTAAAAAGTAATTATGTGGGGTAGGATATGGAAGGTAAATAAAGTAGTAAAATAAAGTTAGGAAGCTGTTTGAAGATTAAAGCTGCAGATTAAACATTCATGAATAGATTATCAAAGGCTTTATCTAATGGCTAAACCTTGGAAAAAGCTTGACAACACTCCTATGTCTGTTTTTCTTGTTTGTCTAAAATGCTTACTTTACATAACTGCAGAAAGACTTTCTTGTTCAAGAGAAATCATTTAGTTTAAAAGCATTCTGACTTTCTCCACAAGTGATTTCTGTCATTAAAAGGAAATTTTTGTTTGTAAGCGCATACACCTGGCAAGTTTTCAGATGTGAGGCACAGGGCTCTGCATTTTCTTTTTAAGATTTTTTGTTGTTAGCCTTTCCAAAAGTGAGTATGATCTCTCTGTATTACATTGTGGACTTCATCTGCCAGGGTTTTTGTGAGGTAATTTAAATTCAAGGTTTTTTTTTCCTCCTGATTTCTTAATTTTTCTAAGAACATTTATGGAGTGGTTCAGAGTCTTTATATTATTATATGTAATACACTGGTTGCTAGACACTGAACTAGTTATGGGAGATCAGTGAGGTGGCAGCTGGGAGAGAATCACACCCCATGTTGACATATAGTCTCTAAAATACTTATTTGGCAGGACAGATCCAGTGGGTACAGAAATTCCTATTCTACAGAAAGGCATGTATCACAAATAAGAGCTTCAGTCCTGCACTTCAGACCTGTCCTGTGGCAGGGGAATGAGATACTCACTCAGCCAGGTGACGTGCACAGTGTGTGGATCACAGCTCAGGACTCACGTAGCAGTTGTTCTCCTCAGACTGCAGATCCTCCAAGGTATCTGAATTCCAGGCATCCCATTTCTCCCCTCTGACCACTCTGTGGGCCCTGGGACTATTGTCTTAATTTTTTATTGCTCTCTACATTAGATCATTGGCGCAGTCACATAGCCCCAGGCCAATCTCTCTGACTTCCTCCTTCCTTGAGGCTAATTAGTGGTTGCTGCTGTGGTTTCTGTCACCTTCTGGCTGCCTGCCTATATGTGATATAAGAAACATTGCCTTTGTTATCCAGCACGTGCTGGATTCATCTAGTCAGTTTGAGCTGGACAGGTTTGGTTAAGTCTCATTTATTTAGGTGGTGCCTTGGGTATGTTAACAGCAGCTGTTGTGTATTGTGTAAATCAGAATTCTGGGCAGAATATTAACAAGAGAGGATAATGGCAGCACCACAGTAAGGTGGTACAGGTGCCTGGTAGTTTGAATATTGTAATAAAGGGAGTATTCTGCACTACCCACCTCTGGTTCTGCTTTCCTTATCCCATCCATGCCAGCCTCTGTGATCTCATGGGGAAAGGAGCCACAAAGTTCAAGTAGTTGAGTGGTTAAAAATTGGATTTTCAAAGGTATTTTGTAGAAGCTTTTTTGTTCTCAAATGTCTTTGCCTGAAATACAGTACTTCCCCAGTAACTGAGTTTTGGCAAGATGGAAGGTTGCCTAAAGCAATATTCTTTTTTTTTAAGACTGATACTGAAAGGTGGTTTTGTGTTTTTCATTGACTTGGATAATTTTTTCTAGTGGTTTTAAATTTATTCTTTTTAGGTAGGCAGTGACTGTAAATTGGCTGAAGAACCTGCAGAACATCAGAGAAGTAGCTACTAATTCAATGGCACTTGGCTGAGATCCTTTTCTAGGAAGCAAGAGAGTATCTTTTAGTCCTGAATATGTCTGTACTTCCAGCTTATAAAGTCTCTTTCTCAGGGACCTTCTTGCCTGTAGGCTGATACTTCATTCGTTTTAAGTGTACAGTAATGATCTGAATGCCACAGTGTGCCTTTTTCCTAACCCAATATAAAGGTATCATTTATAGTTTCTGAATAAATATTGAACTATATCATTCTATGGTAAAGAATCCATCAGACATATTTCCACTAATCCTTGGGTTTTTGAGATTTAAGATGGTTTAGGAAAGAGGTGTAGAGTTGTTTGACCTTTTTTGCAAAATGTCCCAATGCAGTAAGTACTAGAAATCTTGCAGATCATATTCAAGGAAACATATCTTCAAAATTGGTGGAAACTTTCCTAGAATAGAGCTCACTTTTTTTAGAGACAGAAATGCTGATTCAGATTCAGAGGGGAGCTCTCAAAATCATGATTAGATTTTTTTTCCTTCTGTACAGTAATATCTTAAGGGAAGAGAGAAAAGTCAGACTTTTGATTTCAGTGGGGCTCTGTATCCAGCTCCTGTAATCCTTGTCTGTAGGCCTGTGTAAATGTTTTCCTTTGCTGCCTTTGAGATGCTGAGGAAGTGAAGTACAGAAGAGGGCCTCTAGGTCTTAACCACACATCCTGTACATGACAAATGGGCACTTAGGTTATTTCCATTTTGTCAGGTTATTTCCATTCTGTCCTGCACCTGTGCAAATGATGGCTTGGGAGGTGGATCCAGAGTAATGCACTGGGTCAGCACGTGGCAGTGGATCAGGCTGGTATTACTGAGGCAGCATGTCTGCATGTTTTGCAACACTTTTGTCTGCACTGGTGGTTCCATTTAGAGATATCAGCTCAAATTCTTTTCGGTGCTGAAAAGCTTTAAAAGTGACGAAAGTTTTGAGTAGTCCTGAGGGACCATATTGACTCCATGTATGGGACTCATACACTGAAAGGTTTCACAGAATTCAGGAATAATACCCACAGCATGAATCACTAATGCCATTGCTGAGTTGCTGGGATCCAGCCATGATTCCTGCATTTCTTGAATGTCGCCACTGCATCAGCTTCTCAGGACATTTTGTCCAAACACCGGGAGGTTGACAGGCAGGTCCATGTTTGGCCTGCAGCATTACTTACACTCTGGTGCTGTCTGTGATGAAACTGTATAGCATGGACTCAGAGCTGACTATAGGTGACAGCAGGTGTTCCATTACTCACTGTCTGATAACCCTTTTCTTGCCTCAGCCCCTGCTGACCAACACAATGCAACATACCATTCCACTGGACCTCTGATTGAATCTGTTTGTGGCACTCAGATAATGCTCTCTAGGTGCCTGAAAAATGCTGGTGGGGCTTTTTACTGGCTCCTTGAAAGATCCATGAAGGAATTGTAATTTTCTCTTTTTCGTAAAACTGGATTCCCAAGCATGGAGCAGCAGCTGATGATGAGCTAGTCCTGGTTTGCTCTTTTGCAGTTTGTTCATCAGATATCTCAAGCTGCTTTGCACACATCATATTTACCAACATCATCCAGAGTCTGTTATGGTTGTGCATGGGGCCTGGAGAGGTTTTACAAACAGCCTAGAATCACAAAGAAAAAAGTCAATTAAGAATCTGGAGTTGTCTCCTGTGATATTCTGGCCTCAGAGTGTGCTAACAGCACATCACATGGATGGCCTGCAATGAAGACTTCACAAAAGTAGCCCAGTTCGAAATTTTTAGGGCCTATTGGTGCTGCACTCTGCAGACCTTTGCTATGAGAGAGGAAGCAGCTTCTTGTCTCATTGAGAACACCTCTCAGGAGATTTTAATGCCTGATAGTGTGACCCCTCTGAGCAGAAGCTGTAGTGGAAAGTTATCTCTTTATGGTATTTAAAATATTTGTGGCTTATATATGTACTTACCTTTGGGATCAGCTGTTTGTAGTTAGTTATATTTGTGGAAACATATATATTTATTTCTAAAATGATATTAATGTAAATTAATTTTCGTGGGTTTTTTTATATGGCTGTACATACTATTATTTTCCTATAAAAATGTGCATCTGGTATGGTCTCAATATTTATGGACCTTTCCATAGTGAATCATGTTTAAACAGTGGGCCTTGGTTGGAGTGGGAGGCACAGAGTGAATCCTTTCTTGTTCTTTATTCAGGACTGTTTCCTAGACTACACCATATTGGTTATTTTCCCCATTTTGTGAACCAGGCGATGCTGAATGAAGATGCTGTATCTTTCATAGGATCATAGAATCATTTTGGTTGAAAGGGAACTCCAAAGTTCATCTGGTTGAACACCCCTGCCATGTGCAGGGTTATCATGCAAGAGCAAGAGACCTTGCACTTTGGCCCTTTAGAACCTCATGAGGTTCCCAAGGACCCAGTTCACAAGGTGGTCCAGGTCCCTCTGGAGGGCATCCAGTCCCTCAGGCATCTCAGTTCCACTGTCTGTGTTACTGATGAAGACATGGCAACCAGCTGCTTAATGTTCACAGGCCTTTTGTCCATTGTACAGAGTATTGCCAACCTTGTTCAAAGACTGTAGGTTCAAGTATGTAAATGAGCAGTTCTGTTTTATTTGTGGTACCACAGATACTGTATTTTATTTGTTGCATTGATAAGAGTAAGCATTGGGAAAACATCTTGAACCACACTGCATTCTGTGGTAGCTGAGTGACAAAAAGATATTTGGAAGCCAAAAAACTTCTTTCTAGTTGTGAATACAACTGGGAGTTACTGCTGTGAATGAGTTTCGTCTACTGTTTCAAATTTTAAAGGTCTTTTGCCCTAGTTGATGTAATATGTGATCTTTGATCTAATAAATGAAATGGGATCCTATTGAGGGGCCTGTTAAATGTAATGTGCCATTCTACTTGCATGCTCCTATAGCTGTTTCGTTAAGAGGGTTGGCTGTTCATATCTTGATTTTCTCAAATATATTGCACTGTAATAGTCTGTAAGTTTGTTTAGCACCTGTTCAGGATAAAGTTCTGGCAGGGTGCACAATAGAAATTGCTTTATAATGTGACCTATGAAAAAGGCTGTAGAAACACATTACAGTGCTTTGAAATTGGCACAGTTCTGTGCCATTCCAGCTTGCTTCCAAGAAAAAAATACCATTGACTCTGGCAAGATAATGTGCCCAGATATGAAATCCATCACCTTAAACAATGAGAAGCTGACATAGCATTGTAATTGTACCAGTGTGGGCATTGTGCCCAGCTGCAGATGTTTTTAGAGTTCATTGCTTTAGACAGGAATAAAATCCCAGTCTGCCGTTTGCACGTGGCTGTTGTGGAGTTGGCATGAACTCCTGAAGAAGAGAGCTGGCTAATGGGAAAATGGTTTTGCCTCCTGTAGCGATAATGTTAAGTCACTGATGTGAAAACATGCATAGCTATCTGGGCTGATACAAACTATTGCTCTGGAGCAGGTGATGTTTAGATGTGGCCTTTTAAAGTTCTTGCACTGCTTGGTAAATGATCCCTCTTGTTAGCACTAGTGCATTTTGAGAAGTAGCTCTTGATATTGAAATATCTGAAAAATTTCCTTTTTAAAAGATTTCAATGTTGAAAAAAGAAAATCTGAACATACTGGTTGTTTTTTTGTTTGTTTGATTGGCTGGTTTTGTTAACTTTGAGGGCTCTGTTTCAATTCATTAAATACCAGTATATATTTCTTAATCCTGTTGTTGTAAGGTTCGACTTGAAACACATCCTAGAGACTGCTGTACATTTTAATTTCAGAAGTACCCACAATACTGTGAAGAGATGAAGTATTTTCAGGCTTAAAATGTGGAGCAGTGTATTAATAGTATGAGCATTCTAGATAATAGGTGTTGACCTTGCACTGACAGAAACTGTAATAAACTGTAGTAATGTAATATTATTCTCATACATAATAATCCTATTAAATAAACTTTCTAGACTCAGCTCATTATGATTTGTGAATATGAACCACTTAATCTCTTCCCTAATGTAATAGTTTGGATATTAGGGAAAGTAGAGACAATCCACATTGGAAAACAGAGGGTAGGTTAAATGCTTTTAATGTTCTTGACTCCGACTTTGCAGTAGGTGGCTGATCTAAGAACTAATAGTAAATCTCCTATCTCCACCTGCAAAACATAGGAATTGTAAATAGTGAGTGATGCACGTTCTAATTTGAGCTTTTGGCTTCTATATTTTTCCAATTCCTATGTTGATGACATGATCCTGAGAACCAAAATGAATGACTCCTGATAGAGGGAAAATAACAAATTACTGCAAAGATGTTAGGGGTACTGAAAAGTTTCATAATATTCACATATGCAGCAGGACTCTAATTCAGATACCATTTTCGGTCTCAGTTTCTTTAGGCTGTGAAACTGAATTTTTGTCTTGACTGAGAAGGTAGTTTGAACTCTTGGAAGAATTCTTGGTATAGTCCTCAGAATGCTTTGTTGCTGTGCTGATGTGAAGATAACAAAGTAACAGTTGTGTTCTTGTCAGATTTTCATTACTTTAATTAAAAAAAAAACCAACAAGGAGCTACTAATTTCCAACAATACATATTATATCCTTTAATCAAAAATTGCCATTGTTCTGTCAGATATTAACTGAAGGAAGATTTTAACATAAGGTTTGGCAATTGAGAAGGCAAACTGACAGTTGCTTGTGATGCTGTACAAAATGTGAACATGGGTTAAGAAGATTGCAACTCTGTCTGACTTTTTTGGTAATTTACAAAAGTGACCGCATCTTGAGTTTGAAAAATTATTTATATAGAAAAGGTGTGATGGCTATGCACTTCACTGCTATGGGATGTCTTGACAATCTCATGCAAGAAAAAAGTACTGAGATAATTTTGGTCAACTGGCTAGCATTTTCATTGTGAAAGTGTGCTGTGTAGACTGTCCAGATGCCCTTAGGTCTCCTGGAAAGCAAAGAATGACCTGGAAGATGGTTCTACACTGAGTAGCAAGCAAAAATGAGGTAGTCCAGACAAATGAGACTGATCCTTACTGTGAGTAGGTGCTGACTGCAGGAGGCTGTGATGACTCTGGATTTCAGGAGGAGAAACATACTTGCACCTTTACTGTAACCAAGGAGCACTTCGTCCTCCTGTATGCTATTTTCTACCCTGTTTTGCCTATATGGTGCGAAGCTTCTTAGTGGAGGAATGATACTTTTGTAGTCATGACTGAAGTTTCCAGGTCTCTGTGATATCTTAAAAACATAGTGATCAAGATTTTACATTGCATGCTGAGCAAATTACTTGGGTACCAGTGCTAATTCAGTGCATCTTGATTTTCTGTTTGATGAATTCACTGTGTGGGAGAACTGCACAACAACATTGAACAAACTCTTAGAGATGTTTATGCAATTTAAAAGACTTTGGAAGGTAATTTCATTAATCCCCTGCTGATCCTGCTCTGAAAAATCTGCATTAGCCAGAGAATATAAATACATGAAGATTTACAGAAGCTCCACATACCTGCAATTTTGCTGGTGCTAGGACAGTTTTCCATATTCAATCTGTTTCTTCAAGCAGAATTAATAACCTTGTTTTCCTCAAGTATTTACGTAGAATGCATACACTTGCATACTTTAACATAAAAAATTTGGGATGCACACTTCCTGATTATGAAGAAGAAATAATGACTTAATAGCCTTAACAGCTATAGCAGAATGCTTCAGAGGAAATAAGTTTTTGCTGTGCATGGCAGTCTGATAAATGAGGCATCTACTTACGAATTTGTTGTCTCAGTGTTTTGTTTTTTTTAGATCAAAGGTATCTATTTTTACCTTTATTTTTTCGTTTATTGAATGCTGAAAGTTACGTTTCTGTGCCTCAGAACGTGAACTCAGTCTTATTTAAGATGGACAGTGTACCAGAGGCATTGCTAGTAATGGTGCCAACATCAACTGGGTTTTACTTAAGCATTTTGTTCTCTAGATCTCAAGTGCTTTATAGAGGAAACTGTAATAGCCTGTGTGCTAAACACGTTTTTGTCTTTGTTGGGTTTAATTTTAGAGGAAGGTTTGCTTACATCTTGTTGTAGCTTAGAAGAAGTAAAACATCTTATTGAAAGCCTGAACAATCAGAATCAGGGTTTGATCATAGGGTACTAGTTGCATTTACTGATAGTTCCATAAGTGAAGAAACAATCTGTTTTGTTGGCTATTGTGATAATGAGATCCCAAAAGGCATAAAGTTCTCTCCCTCCTCCCTTTCCCCACTAAATGTTTGATTTTAATAGGTAACAGCCACATGACTCAGTATCTGGGTGTGGAAGTACTCTTTGTGGTGAATTCAGCAAGAGTTTCAAGAGCTTAAGAATAATAGGCCACCCCTGTCGAACTCCGATTGAGCCTCTAAGTGACCCTGTTGCAGATTTCTGTCCTCTCATCTCTCCTCATTCAAAAGCAACTTTAGTGGTACATGTCTGACATCACACCAGTAGCTGAGTGGATGTTCTTTTCCACAGGAATTAATACAATTAATACAGTCTTTCAAAAGGATAGATCAATAGTTAAAGGTCTACCTTTATCTAATAAGTTGTCTTAATTTTAAATTGCTCATATATTTCCTGCCTTTAAGATTTCTCATGACAGTTTCTTACTCTGTCATCTAATTCAATTAAGATTGTTTGGACTAGAGACTCATATTCACTAATCATGTAATTTGTGGGAGATTTTACTGTGTGGACCACAGGAAGGGGCTGCCTCCCCTGGGTCTGCCAAACCTTGTTTCCTTTGCTGTGTGTGTTTGTGCACTGTAGCACTGTCTGCTTTGTGGCTGTGTTTGAAAGGCCACAGCAAACCGGTGGCTTTACGATGTCTTTTCAGATGGGTAGGCTTTTGCTGATTGCATTCACTACCACTTTAACTAGGATAGATATTTTAGTCTTAATTCAGCACTGATGTTTGGGCTTTGATATTCAGCAGATGGTCATGACCTTTTAGTGAGGTCTGAGAAATATTGCCAGACGCCCAGCATGCTTGCTCGTGAGTGGCATCAAGGAGTTAGTCTGTCTCTTTATCCAAGAGAAATTATTCCATTTGCTGTCTGCCTTGCCAAGTAGGTTTCTATGCAAACTATAACATGTTCCAAACATCATTGCCAAGTTATTGTTTTGTTCAGGAACATATGAGTTCATGACACTGATTTTGGGATCTAAGTAAAGCTGTAGCCTTTTTTTTTTTTTTCCTGCCTGAGAGCTCTGCATGGATGTTTTCCCAAGAAGAAGACTGGACACTTTTGGCAGGTCTGTGGCCCTTGCTAGGACATAGCTGTAACTGTAAGGGGGAATGAGGATGACTCACTTCCCGACTCAGTCCTAAAGTTTAAACTTTAATAGAAGATTCTTTGGTTACTGCTTGACCTTGACAGGGGTTACAAATACAACTTCCCATTACATGATGAATATAGCATTTCCCTGCCTCTAGTAAAATGCAGCACTTAGTCATTGCAAAGTGCTAATGTTTAACTTCTTGTAAGTTCTACTCTCAGGACGTTTAGGTACAGCACCATATAAATTTATTAACTCTGGACAGCATTTTAGATGTAATGCAGAGCCTAGAGCTTTTCAACATCCCCTTCTTTTAAGGCTGTGTTAAGTCATGCTGTCCAGTTTCACTAAGAAAGATGTTTATAAAAAGTAGTTTATTCCTTTTGTGACACATTGCATATGTCACATCTGGGCAGGTTAAGACTGTAACTCTTGCTCAAACATCTGGACAAAGAACAGCCTTCCATTATGGTCAACTCCCTGAAGGTTCAGTTGGGATGCTGAGAGCCAGATTTTCAATATTTTGCACGTCAGACTCATTGCAGCTTGACTTGTAGTAGAAAGCCATGATATCATTGTTTCCAAGCTTGTTATGTATTGTTGTCATTTCACTCCAAATATTACTGCAGCTAGCTGGTGGTGGAAAGCTGCAGTTGTGTTTTGTAGATAGAAGACCAAGAGCAGATTGCCCTGTGTGCAGTGAGAGATGTTTCCTTTGCAACTTTCTTAGACTCATCCCCACTCAAGCATGGATACAATTTAGAAAAATATGCTGCTATCTATCATTTGATTAACTTTATTGACTTCAGTCCTAGCTTTTACTTGATGCTCCAGTAGGTATGTAAAAACTTTGTTAATGTCTTTATTTTACTTTCTGAAAATACTGTAAGTAAATTTTGCACCTAATCTTCCTGCATAAGAAGGTGTAACTTCTGTGTAAGAAGGTGTAAGTTATGTGTAACTAGCATGTTACATTACAATTATACATTATTGCAGCATATGTAAACTATTATATGTTAGAGGACAGTTCGTTTTGCAATATATTATGGAGAATATCCATGACATGCTTTTTCTTTGAAACTCTGCCAAATCTCAAGATGCTTCTTTTAAATTCAGCACTTGTCCAAGTAAAAGCCCCACAACTTCAGGGGAAGATTTGCCTCAGTCAAAGCTGATAAATCCCTCTGGAATTGCCCATAAAGTAGAAAGCTCTTCTGTGTGTGTACTTGACTCTGAGTGTATATTTGTGTGTCTGGCAGTCTAAAATGATAGCTCAACTCCATGTGCTTTGCTTGAGATGGATTTTTTTTACTTATTTATGCTGCTAGTTCATTTTCTTTGTATGGGTAAAGGATGAGCTGTATAAATTAATATGAACAGTCATTAGATTTTTGGTGTCTCTTATTATGTCACGGGAAGGATCTTGATAAAAGAAAAGGGCACAGGTTCCACCTGTGAAAAGGCAATAATAGAGTGGATTAAGTTCTTTAAGTTCAACATGGGGTTACAGTTGGCTGACAAAGTTACAGCATTGGATGGTTTCCAAGCTACCGTAGATACAGCTGGTCTCACAGAAGCAGCTGAGAGCATCCCTTCTCTTGTGCTCCTTTCTGCAAGTTCTCCATATGTGGGATGTGTACTAAGATTTACATTTATATCAGAAAATTTTTGGAACTTAAAAAACAACTAAAAATATAACGAAACAAGTGACTACAGTGGTATAAAATACTTCTATGCATTAATTCTTTAATCTTATTCTGAACCTGACATAGTACAACTTCCCTTGGTTATCCTCTTAAATTATGAAAGAGACCTGCACAGCAAGAATAATCCAAGTTCTGGTTGTTCTGGCATCTGCTGGAGTCTTTTTTTATTGTCATTATGTACTGCACTCACATCTCAACCTGCAGTAATGTCCATTGGATGAAAGACAAGCTGCTATATTTCATGAGTGTAGTCTCATGAGAGTGTTAAAAGCATGGGAGATTGCCCTTTCTTTGAAGGTTTTTTGGGAGGCAAGTTTGCTATTGGAAATAATCGAGGATAAGGAGCAGGATGTAGCCCAGGTAATAAAAATATTTTACTGGTGTCTGTCAGGTTGAATAATCTCCTTGGAAACCAAAGCCTGTATCACTGCTAAAGTTCACAGGCAGCTATAAGATGTAGACCAAAGTGAATATATTGCTTCCTCTTTATAATTTTTGGTCTTTTTCAATTGTGTACCTTCTGTATTAATTCAGGCAAAATATTTGGAAGCATTTGTCTGCAGTTTGTTGTTTTCCCCTTCTATAGGTGAATGTTGCATCATGAAAGGGATTTTTTTTTTAGATTATACAAGATATACATTATACATTATTATACATTACAATTATACATTATTGTACTGTTATGCAATAGAGAGTTATTGAACCTTTTAAAACCACTTATTATTTTTTGTAATTAGAACTAACTTGTGCAGCTGTCACTAAGCTCCTCGTCAGATGATATATTTATTATGTTAGAAATGAGAGGAGGCACGTGAGTAAGACTTTGAAAGGAATATGCACTGCTCAGGGTAGGGTTTTATGTTTAAATGGGTGATCAGCATGTGTGTGAGACCCAGATGATTGCAGTACCAGTGCCTGACTAGTTATGTGCTGCCTTTAATCCTGTGATATTGTGTTTCATTGTCTCCCAGTACACTACTGTCACAACTGAAATAAAAACCCTCTGAATTCAATGAACACTTTAATCTGTCATCATAATCACAAACTCTTGTCAATCATGGCTTAAAAGTTAAGCATGTGGATCAAATCTGCAGTAAGAGGAGACACCTGGACTCCACATTGTAAGTGGAGATAGTCTAGGATGCTAAAAATTGGTTTCATTTGCGTTGTACAGTTTTAACTGAATACGGTGTTGGTGTTGTTGTTCTTCATCTTTAAAAACCTGGAGAGGTTACTCAGTGAGTTTTTAGGAGAAAATCTGTAGAATAAAATGAAACCGATATGGCAGATTACGTGATGGGAATTTTACTTGTTTGTGGCAATACTTTGGATTTTAGGTTTGCTCTTGAGCTGAGAAGAAAAGTCAGAAAACATGGAAAAGTTGAGTACCTTACAAAAATAGCTTGAGTTTTACAAATGCACTAAAACTGAAAAAGACCATAGTCACTTCAAAGCACTTTTGTTAATTAAAATCTGTACTTGTTGAAAATTGTAGTGAAACTCCCGTTTTATGATGAGCGTTCAGAGTAATCTGAATTGTGTTCCTTAGGTAATTTTATTTTCATTACTGCCAGTGAAAATAACTTTACCAGTTGTGATCAGGGTTGTGAGGGCCTGACATATTGTTGTTAGCATTGCCTTTTCCCTGTCACTGTGAGACTGGGTCAGTGGCTTACCTTTTTGCCAAAAAGCAACTGCAGTCTGTTGTTTTTTCTTTGCAAGCAGGACCAGATGTTTAAGAAGAAAAGCTAAAGGAAACATATTCTGGCTTTACCTCTTCTTTGTCAATTAAGTCTCACATAGCTGTAATTTAGAGTGAAAGAATGAGATTTAACCTTGGCTGCTATGAGGTCTGTGTGGCCTTCTGCTATTGTCATGTGTGGTTAAAAGATGGCAGCCCAACTTTCACAAAGTTAAAACCTTGGAAAAATCATTCTTTTGAAAATCATATGCTGAACATATCCCATGTTTGCACTGAAGTGAGCTATCCCAACTGCACCAAAACAAAACTAGCAGCCTGTGTTTCATCTACCAAGAGTGTGTCTCATCCTGGTTGGGTGCCTGAGCAGGACTTTTGTCCAGCTGGGCCTGGCAGGTGAGAGCTGCATGGCCAGCAAGGAAAAAGAATGAAAAAAAAAAAAAAAAGAGCAAAAAAGCAAACAAAATCAGATTGATGGAATGTGAAGGGAAAAGGACATGAGGAATGTGGTGGGAAGTTACAGCAGAAGGAATAAATTTGTGTAGGACTTGTGAGGAAATAGAAAAGGCCTTTTTAAGTCTACCATGGTGTGGGGATTTCAGCTCTTGTGGTCCACACATCTAAGCCTATGATCACACTGCTGTGATGTGGGAGAGGTGTCCTTCTTTCTTGAGGAGAGATGTACACATTTAGTTGGTTGAGTGAGCCTTGAGGCCATGGGTTTCCTCAGGTTAGAGTGAGTGTTCAGAGAAAGGAATGAGCAAAGTCTCCCACACATATGCAAGGCCATTAAAGGCTTAGATGAAAAATCAGACACACAAGTAGCACTGAAGCCACAGCCAGGATGGATGGCTGCTCCCTGCTACTGCATGGAAAGGAATCTGCCATTCACTGGGGTTGAGGGAGGTACTGACTGCCATGGAGAAGTCTCCATCACACAGCTACTCGACCTGGAATGCTGCAGGTCCTTACCTGTAGCTGGTATTACTCTGAATTAGTAGGGAAGGAATGACTTGTTCTTGGAGATTATCATTTGACTCTCTACTTGAGCCCTATTGCATCCAAAGCACCGCATTTGAGAAGGGTAATTTGCTTTGCGTCATCATTTTGTTCTAATTATCTGTTATTTTCCCAATTGCAGAACTTTGACATGGAGATATAACATGACTTCCTAAAGGTGGATGGAGGATTAGCTTTTAAGGATTTCTAATTCTGAGGCTTTTGCTTTAATATGACTGCAATTGTACCACGTAGTTACTTTACCATCTGTGTGTCCTCAAAAAGTGTCTGAATTTCTTTTTAAAGTTAATTTAAATTCTGTTGAGGCTGAAGAATAATTTAATTCTGATACCTTATTTCTCATTGCATCCACGTTATTATCTGAAAAAGTTAAATGAAGCTTAAATAGTTTTTCTCAATATGACATATGCTTTTTGCATCATAGGGCCAACTATTGATATGGCATGATAATAATACAATGGAACGGCCAGTTGAAATGATAATACTGTCATGCCTTGCTAGTATAGAATAGCTATCCCTACACGGTTCAGCTGTCCCTCAGCAATATTTGTCAGCCAGGTGATAGCAGCTATTTCTGTGTTTGCAAGATGACCATGTGTGCTTGGAGTCTTATATGTTCATTAAAATAGTTTAACAGCCTTACCAATAAAATTTAGTCTGTAAGAACCATCAAACTGTTCCAGCTCAGGCTGCTGGGATCTATTTCAGACTACTTAGGCAAAATAGATCATAATTCTATCTGGGTACAAATGCTGGGATCTGACATGCACCATTTCATTGGTTGCCTTATAAATGTGAATCTTCACCTCTGACAGTATTTTAATTATCATCAGTTACTTGTGTTCTGCCACAGCTCTGTGGTGATGCAGTAACTTGTAAAAAATGCAAAGTTCAAGAACCTACTCTTTCTGCATTGTTAAGTCTTCCTAAAATGAGCTCATGTAAGCAGCAGTGTTTCTTACCCCAGTCCTTCTACTATTGAACAAAAAAGAAAGAAAGTGTCATTATGATAGAATTTTGGGACTGTAAAACACTGTGAGACTTCTGTGATTCAGAAGGTTTTGATATATTTATGATTAGGTCAGTGAAGGCACTCCTAAAACTACAGCTGTGGCCAAGGACATGGACAATGTGTTGGCATACATAGGGATAAAGTTAAATGCGAAATATGCTGTAGCTCTGTAAGGTAAACTAGTGGTTCCACTTTTGCTGTTCCTCCAGAACATGAAAATGACAATAACATAAAAATGCAGAGAAAAAAAAATGGTAGGGGAAGGATTTGTAGACAGAACAACTTGCTCTCACACCTCTTACCTGTGTTAATAAGGTCATGCGTGGTATCTGTAGAAAGCAGATAACCACCTTCTATTGTGGATTTAAGAGAAGATACATGCACCTGATATTTTATGTAGTGTTCAATGAACTCAGCCTTCCGGTTGGGATGGGAGCTGGTAGCCAGCAGAGCATCTAGAGGGGAATATCTATCAAGAACTCAAGCATCTAGCCCCAGGGAGCAGCACCAGAAGTATTCACAAAGTTCTCAGGCAGCTTCAACCCAAGGAATTATCTGAGGGGTTGGCGGGGAAACTGTGACTTCAGACACGCCAGTGCCTGGATCTGAAAAGAACCAAACAGGTGCAATACATTCATGCCAGAAAGCTGTACCTGTGAGGAGTGCAGCTGGAGGGAGAGGGAAGTGGAAGTTGTGTGGTTTTAGGGAATGCTCAAACCCAGGATTACTGTGAAATGTCGACTGTAACTGTTATAGAAGGAAAGCATCCTTGGATTTACAGGTGAGATGGAAAACAGCTGGTGACGAGTGGTGTCCCTCACAGCTCCCTCTTGGAACTGGTGCTGTCAGTGGCATACACAGCAAGATGGAGAGCACCCTCAGCAAGTTTGTAGATGACACGAACTGAGCAGTGCAGCTGACACAACAGAAGGACAGGATGCCATCCGGGGGGACATGGACAAGCTGTAGAAGTGGGCCCACGAGAACCACATGAGGGTCAAGTCCAAGGGCAGAATGCTGTACCTGCGTCAGGGCAACCCCAGATGTGAGTTGAGACTGGGAGAAGAACTCATTGAGAGCAGCACTGTGGGGAAGGACTTGGAGATTCTGGTGGATGACAAGCTGGACATGAACAGTGTGCACTCACAGCCCAGAAAGCCTGGGCTGCATCACGAGAAGTGTAGCCAGCAGAGTATACTGTCTGGTTCTAAGATCCCCAGCATAAAGATATGGATCTCTTGGGGTAAGTCCAGAAGAGGCCACCAAGATGGTGGAAACCCTCTCCTGAGAGGACAGGCTGAGAAAAGTGGGATTGTCCAGCCTGGAGAACAGAAGACTCGTGGAACCCCCACTGTAGCCTTTCAGGACCTAAAGGGGGCTTATGAAAAAGAGTGAGAACAACTTTTTACACAGGCAGATAGTACTAGGACAAAGGGCAACAGTTTTAAAGAGACTAGAGATTTAGATTAGATGCTAGGAAAAAATTCTTTACAGTGAGGGTGGTGTAACAGGTTACCCAGAGAAGCTGCAGATGCTGCTTCTCTTACAGTGTTCAAGACCAGGTTGGATGGGTCCCTGAGCACCTGATTTAGTGGGTGACATTCCTGCTCATGGCAGGGAGCTTGGAACCACATGATCTTTAAGGTTCCTTTCAAGCCCAACCTTTCTATGATACTGTGAAAGTATATATATATATATATGTGAGTGTGTGTGAGTGTGTGTGTGTGTGTGTGGGCAGGTCTGGCTATTTTGCAGGTGATGATAATGGGATTCTTACTCAGGAGCATCTGGTAGTAGTGAAATTATGTTATGGTAGATGTCTCTAATCAGGTAGTATTTAGCATGTACAGAAATGGTACAAATCTGACTTAGGACAGTCAGATTGCTTTGCTGTGGGGATCAGACAGACTCAGTTTTGACATTTCCTCAGCCAAGTTGCATAATAGTTTCTGACACGTATCCAAGCCCTGCAATGCAATGATACTTCATGGTGAGCCAAATGAGTGATGTACTGTGTGTGAAACAATGGATGTTATTTATCCAGCCAGGACTCAAAATGGGGTAGATAATTGTATGAGGTAGGAAGTTCAGGCAGGCTGTCACAGAGAGACTGAGGTACGAAGAGGACTGACGTGTCAGGTGGAGTGGTTATGCAGAGTGTGAGGAAAGAAGAGTCCAGGTTTCACATGAGTTAAGCTGAGAAAAGAGGGGAGAGCAGAAAAGGCTGATGAAGTAGCCTGGAATAGATCCATGCAGAGTTTATATGAACATGCTCAGCTTTGGAGATAGAAATCTTCCCATTGATGGCAGTGCTGTGAGCAGGGATCACAATGTGTCTGTTGAATCTCAGGTTGCCCAGACAAACATCCACTGGGTGTGTGCTCAGCCCACTGGGATGTTTCAGTGCCGTTTGCTGGAGGTGGTGACCATCCTGGCAGGGGGAGGCTGGCAGGATGGGGCACTTAGACAGCATTACCTGGAGCCACCAGGCTGCTCGTGGCATGTGTATTTCACAGGAAGTGTCAGGCTCAGCACCTGCTGCTCTGCTCTGCTCCCTACCTGCAGAGCTGGTGCTCCCACAGCTCTGAGACAGAGGTGCCAGTTTGCTGGGGAGGCTCTCCTCTCCCTGTGGGCAGTGAGGGGTTGGCTCCCTTCAGTGCCCTAGCCCTTCCTCAGTCAGTTTGACAGGGAGAAATGTGAAGTGGGATAAAATGATGACACCTGGGTGGTACTTTGGAAGCAGAAAGGAAAGAGTTGGATCCATTTACAGCTTGGAGTGATGGAGCTTGAAATGCAACCAATAGCAGTTATTTTACCAGTGTCAGGGTTGAATCAGAAAGGATGGTTTGGTTGGTATAGTTCAGCTGATTTCTGGATATTTTAATCCAGATGATTTCAGCAAGGCTGACAGTTTTATGACTGATGATACTGAAGTGATTCTACTACCTTCAGCAAAGCTGCTCAGGATTTATTCTGAGAAATAGTAATGTTCATTCATTTTTCTGACTTGACAGGCAAAAATTCTGTGTTGCTGTGACCTTCATGTGAAATGGGATGTCCTTTGAAATAGCCAGGAAAATATTATTCTTCTCATGTGCACCTGGAAAACTTGTTACCTTTATCAGTAGCTACGTGAATGTAAGAAACAACATATAAGTGATGTGCTGGACATCAGGAAAAAAGGGAACAGGGTTCTGAACTCCTGTGTTATTTTTAGGTTGGTGCATGGTTTGGTGTAGCTCTTACTTGCAGTGACAATGAATAGCTTTTAGAGGTTCTTATAACCGAAGATATTTCTTTTGATTTGATAATGCCAATGTAATTCTTTCCAAAATTAGGAGAAACATGACATTCTAGATCAGCTGGTGACCAAATGGCCAAGCATTTGATGTTCCTGGCAGGTGCTGATAGAGGAACTCTATGTCTCACCCCCCAAATATGGTGGGTTTTTTTGCCTTTTTTTTTTTTTTTTTTTTTTTTTTTTTTTTTTTTTTTTNTGTTTCTGAAATGTAGATTTTTTTTTTTTTTTTTGCTGTAAATATATCAATAAATTTAAAGAGTATGGGTGGTTTTGTCCATTTTGTGCAATGTGGAAGGATTTTTTAATTTGTGGTGGTTTTTTTGTTTGTTTGACAGTCTTATGGTAGGTAAGAACTACTTTTTGAGTGGCTGACATTTTGTGCTTGAGAAAATAAATTTAGATAAATAATTGACTTTTAGTTTCAATTAGCTTTTAGTTTCTTTCAATTCCAAACTTTTTTCATAAATATGGAATAGCAGTGCCATTATTTTTTTTAATTTAATGGAAAAAAATTCTTTCTAAATTTTCTGCTGATAAGAAGTAGTTTAATAAATGGTTTTGGAAGAATAAAATAATTTTGCATATTTTGAAACTAAATTAAGTTGAAAATGAAAACCAGGTATTCGGCCTTTTATTCTTACTCCCTCAGGTAGGTAAAAGTAGTGATCCTGAAAAAACAGTGTTTTGCCAAAGTTGGCTACTACAAACAAGCTTTTGCTTATTGCTCCAGTATCATTAGTGTTTGTTAACACTGCTTACTCCACTGAGATTCAAACTCCTATTTTTCTTCCTAATATTAATATTTTTTATATGAAAATGTATTTTAAAACAAAATACCTTTAAAATACTCTGGAATAAATTCAGTTCAGCATAGACATTTCTGGTACTCTTGAAGAGACTTTTTTTTACCCAGGCAGGAAAGTTCAGAGTAGTTGTGTCATGTTGAGTGTTTTGTGCAAATTGTAAAAATCTGTGGACTTGATGTAAGCTGACATTGTCCATAATACAGCTTTATTCACTTCTCCTTCTGCTGTGATGAGTCTCCACCAAATCCTCCAATTAGTGCAAAGTTACAAAATTATAGACAGATGGAAAATTAATATTTATAGAAAAATGCCCAAGGTTTTGATAGCTTGAAGCTCTTGCAGCTACAGATGATATGTTAGCAGTTGAGATTTAGAGAAAGCAGCCTGTTCAGGAAAACATGAAAGCTTGTGTACTTTCTGAAGCAGAAGGTCATCTAGCAATGACCATAAATTTCAGAGTTAGTTTTCTGTGAATTGAAACCATCTGTGGTAAACTGTTTAAAATTAATTTGTTTGTATTGGTAAAAAGTAAGTAAATAGATAAATATACAGAAACTACTTCCTCAAATTGTCACCAAAATCTAGTAGAAGTTCACAAGATCCATCTCTCATCTCACAATTAATTAGAGTTTTGGAAATGTCACCACCTTGACAGACTTGAATAGTGCACAAATTAAAAAAGTTTTAATGAGAGAGAGAAGAGATACATGTCACTCAGTGGCCCTGAAATGCTGCTGGTCTGATAGTCAGGGCAGTGATATGGTTTCATTAATTAGTCTGATTTTCCTAACCTCAGTGATGTGGTTACTTTGGAAACATAATACTAACAGTACTTTTTGTGATGATTCACACATTTAAATCTAATAATCTTAGAATGACATCTTAGAAGGGATCAGCATTTGATGACAAAGGAAAGAGCTGAACTGGAGCAGTTTTTTTGCTGTCCCTGTGTACAGCTAAAATAGCAACATAGTGCTCTATGGAAGTCTGCTTTTCTGGACAGATTTAATAACTTCCTAAAATTCATAGCTTGAAGAAACCTTCAGGATTTTCTCTTAGTGATTTCAACGTGTTTTGCTGGTGTGTAGCCAAAATTTTTAGTTTCTAAGTGCTGTTCCTTTCTCAAAAGCAAACCTGGTAATAGACTTGTTTGTGTGTGTGCACATCTATAGCACAGTTGAAGTTCAATAAAATAAAGTATCACCACCCTGTTAAGGAGAATATTATTGCTATATGCACAATTACATGCCATTACCTGGAGAGCATTCTAAGTTTCTCCTGCACATCCATGTTCATGTTGAGTCCAAATTGCTCTACATCTGTGTTGTGAGCTTGGGTACGGCTCAGGAAATCTCTGCAAGGCTGTGTGCATGCAGGGGGACTCTAAGAAGTTTCAGTGTCAGTTGTGGGGGGAGAAAAAAGGAGGTGCAGTATAGAAACTTACTGTGGCTGTAATATGCTGTTCCCTGTGTATGAAGTTTCTCTAGATATCCCTTGCAGGAGTAAGTTGCATGATTCTCCCATGACACTTTTAATGACACTTTTGCTATTTTTCATGATGCCAAAGTGTTCGTGCTACTGATTCTGAATATCCCGTGCCATTCTTGCCTTATATGATATTGCTGTCTTAAAATTCTGTTGCATCATGCCACTACTGTAATTATTGGAACAGGCAGGAAGGATTTTAGTCAAATTTATAATGCTCTGATAGGAGTAAACCTCTCTACATTCCAGAGTACTTTTCTATTTTCTTCCTCCCCTTTCTCCTTCTTTTTCTCCTCCCTTCTCCTTTCTCTTCTTTTCTCCCCTCTTTGTTTTTAAAGCAATAGTATTTTATTCACCTGGAGAATTAATGCTATTCCATATGTGTCTTGAAATAATTTCACTAATGCTGCTTTTCAGCATCTTAGTCTTTTAAGCCAGGTTGCGGCAAATGTATAATGCAAAGCTATTTAAAAGCTATGGCATGATGCTTCAGATGATTTGTAAAGTTTAAAGTAGCAGGCCATTTGCACAAAACCACCTGTGCATCTCATATCTATTACAAACGGTGAGGTCCAGCCACAGCAGAGGTGCTTGTGCTCCTGCACGCGTCGCTGCTTCTGGAAATTCCACCCGTGCGCTCGCCTCTCTTGTGCAGCTTTGAGAGTCCCACCTGTGGCTCTCTTTTCAGAGCAGCCAAGTTTCAGGCCTTGTGTCACCCCCACAGCTGCTGCTTCTCCTCCAAGCTGTACATGGAGAAGTGCAAGTGTGCTTTCCTGGCACTTTCAGGAACAGTGTGTCAAGGTTACCAACAAGAGGGGGGAAAGTGTCTGCAGTCTGACATCTGAGACCTGCATGACACCGAGATTTTGGAAAAGGATACTGAAGGCAGAAATGAGGGACAAAAAGGATTTTTCCCTTTTTTTTTTTCTGAGGTGACAGCAGAAGCTGGTTGTATAATGTAAATATTTGTGGAGAAAGGACAATGGGAGGTAAAGATTTCTCAGCAAAAAGCATGCAGCAACTAAGCCATTGAGTTGGCTGACAAATAAACAAATGCAAACTGGAGACAAAGCACTGTACACTGGGTCTGGCAACATGTACATTGTTAAATGTTTGGGGGCTGGCAAGTTAGGTGATGATTTCCTCATCTCTTGCATGTTTTCAGACGATTTACTCTTACAAATAAATACTAATATTTTGGCTTAATGCAGGAATAATTTAATAAACTTAATATCCCACAATATATTTAGCATGACTGAAGGGACAGTGCAGCAATTCTGAGGAATACAAAGACGTTTTTGAGAGAAGAGAAGGAAAAATTGCTTCTATGGGCTTCAGTGCAGCATGTTGGACATAAAAAAAAATGTTCCACTTGTCAGAACAGTGAAATATTGGGGAAAAAAAAAGCCTGTGGAAGTTATAATAAAAATTTAGATGTGGTTAACTTTTTCCTTGAAAAAGAAGGATGAACTGGATGACCTTTAAAGTTTCTCCCAGCCTTTTTTCAGGGAGCTTGTAGTGGGTACCATAGCTGTCAAATTTATCACAAACTTCCTAAATCTTATTTTGGTTATCTTTTATCCCTTCTCAGCCAAAGTCTCCGAACTTCGTGTAGTACATCAGTCCTTCATCCAAAGAAATTGTATTCTATATGCAATTTCAAGAGGAAAAGTTACTATCCACCATCTTCTTTTTAGGTCCTCCAGGGAAAAGAGGTAAGCGGGGAAGAAGAGGAGAGACTGGTAAGTTTTTAATTTCATAAGATCTGTTGCCATTTGATGTCTGTTTTTGTGAGGATGCATACCCAGCATGCCTTGATTTTTAGTTGTACTGCATGTATGCTCTGAAAAAGAAATCTGAAACTTCTCTGGTAAAATGTTATGACCCTTGGCATGTATCTAGTGGCCTTACAGATATTTCTCTAGTCTTGGGCATCTTAATCTGTAGGCACATTTTGTAATGGTTGACATGGTGCCTTTGGTAACAGATCTGTAAGTGTCAAACCCTTCAGGAATGTTCTCACACATGAGCAAATTAGAATAACTCCACTTAAGTCAGTAGTTGGAATACTATGTCAGTGTTACACCAGGCCCCTTTGGTTGGAGGAGAACAATTTTATAAGGAAATAACAAAGGAAATAAAATTCCTTGTGTTGAGAATGTTGATAATCAGGGACATAATGTGATAAGTAGACTACTCTGTATGAGAGAAGTTGTTTTATAGAAATGAGCAGTTAAGTTCTAACAGAAATAAGAAAAACATTTGGTGGTTCGTTACCCTGTACCTGGGAGGTTGCTGTTGATAGGAACCTGCTGGTGTTGTGTAGTTTGAAATTTCGTTTGAGGCAAAGTTATGGGATGCTGAGCACCTCTTGCTGTTGACATTCACAGGAATTGAATCAATTACCTTGCAGGATTGAGTTTTTCATCAAGGTGAATTTTCTGGAGGCAGTGCAGTAGAAAATGAGCATTTCTATTCTCCTTGGCTGTCTTCTCTAATCTGCCAGCTAGGAAAGCCTTCCAATCAGCTTGATCTCTGTAAATCTTCTGTAGCGGTTCTTATCTATATAAAAGATAATTTATCTGGCTCTTAAAAACTATTTCCATATCTTCCTAAATCACAAAACTGAAACCAAGCCCTGCCAAAAGTTGATGCAAACCACCTTTGTGTTTCCATTCAGTGTTGTCTTGGTATTTACTTCAGAGAGAGAGGCTGTGATACAGAGGGAAATTCTGTGGTTGAAGATTGAGTTACCAATGATCCTGGAAATTACTTTGTGGGATGCTCATTGATTCATTTTACATCTCAAATAAACACATGGTAAACTATTAATAAAGGAAACGGATCTCTCATTTAAAAACAGACCTGCACCTTAAAATGCTGTTTAAGAATGTTTGCCAGAATAAAGAAATTACCTTAGTTGCTGGACAATAAAAGTTGCATTGTTAAAACCAAAAGGCTGTCAATATTAAAAGCAGTCTCAAAGTACAGCTGCTGCTGTTTTATACTCCTTTTGCACTTCACTTTATTCAGAAATTAAGAGAGAGGCATAAAAGCTTAATGAAATGCCATTGATTTGGGAGCTGCAGCTGCTCACCTTAATAAGACTGAAATAGTAGATTTGATTTGTGGCCCTTTGATAATGTTTCCAAGAACTGCTACACAAAAGTCTTTGAGGTCTAAATAATTGAAAAAATGTGCAAATATCACTTCACGAAGTGTGACATTTTAATGGGGAGCATTTTATATGTGTGCCTTGAGAGAGGAAAGCGATGAAAAGAAAGTTCAGCACTGTCAGGTGGCCACTGAAACCTCTCCTCAGAGGCAAAGTTGGAAGTCTGGAGGATGCTGGTATACATATTCTTGACAAGATGCCCAGGTTAAATGCCAAGGGTACTTTGTGCAATTCTGCAGCCAAGCTCTGATCCAGTGCTCACTGTGTGGTTAACTGAAACTGGTGATGTGGTTGCATATGCTTTATGTGGAGCCTGACAAAATGAATTGTGGTCCATGGCTGGTATTTTTGGACTGGCATGAAATTGCATGGAAATGAATGGAGAAGCAACTTTCGTAAGATTGCATGACTGTAATTGAAGATTTGTTAAGGTAAGTGCATGCATTTAGGCAGTAGTAATATTTACGAGTTACGAGTTTTCAGAGCACTACCAAAGCACAAGGTTACTTAAGTGGGAAAATGTGTGCCCTGTATTACCAGTGCTGCTCACTGAAAATCCCAAGGCCTTGTACTTGACTGTGTGTGTCTTTCTTTAGTAACTTCATAAGCTTACGTGTTCTTTTTTCTCTTTTTTTACCCTTTTTTCCCCTCTCCCCCATCCCACAGGACCTCCTGTAAGTACAGTGATACATTGTTGGTTCTTCCAGAATCAGGGAGAAATTTGTTAGATCCTGTTAAGTTTATCAGCATGATGAAATGATCATGTATACTCAAGAGGGAATTTTGGCATTTATACGTACACAGTATCTTGGAGCTGAATAATTTAATCAGAAAGTTCATTAAGAAAAAAGTCTCTAAACCAATAAAGCTTTATGTTCAGCGCTCCAGATTGCCATTTGGATTCACAACTCCATGTAAGTATGTTATGTTCATTTTGCCTGTGACTTTGTAACAAATATTTTACTGAAGTATAAAAATGTGTGAGTATCCTATCTTAAGGCCACACCTCGCCAGTTTTGCTGAGTAGTAACTTCCTCTGCATTTATCACAGAGTCCTGGGGTACCAGCTCCCTGTTCTTTGGAGGCATAGAGGCTGTCCAGCTCATTTCACTGTAATTGCTTCTGAAGCAAATAAGTGCTTGAGTAAAATTGTTATTAGATAGTGCTATTCCATTTAGTAAGTTGATTTAGTCTTGTGCTAATTCTTCTTGTGAGAAAATGTTTTCACTCTTCTGAGGTTTTGAGGTTGTTTTGGTTTTTTTTTTGCTTGTTTTTTGTGTATGTCTTTTGTTTGCTTTTTTGTATATTTCCCAGAGTAGGTCAAAAGTCTGACTTGAAGGACAGGACTAAGCACATATGTCTCAAACCTTTGTGTCTCTCACACCATCCATGTGCATCGTATGGTGTAGGAATGTGACTGTTAAAACAGTATTTCTTTTACAGTTTGAAGGCTTCTATGTTTTTTTCCTTAATAGATGCAATATTTCCACAATATTTTCAATATTGTATTCAGTATTCCCTATCATCTGTCTGTTCTGTGATACATGCATGTTTAGAATATTTAATTAATGTGTTGAATTGCTGCTGTGACCTAAAGATTTTACTGTAAACTGCATATATTGAGTCATGATATTACTTATGCTTGTAAGACTTTGACCATGTGCCCAGCAATTCACAGTGATAAATTAATTTAACAAGCCATCAATGAAAAAACAGGCTTAATGCATAAAGAAGTTGTTTATTTGAAAGAAACACTGTTTCCCCCAATTTCTTTTGCAGTCCTCCTATGAAGCACAAAGAACAAACATAAATAATGATACAAGCTATTTTCCTGTACCAAGGCAATGTGGCAAGAGTTCACTATATGCCTCATTAAGAATGTTTCTGACTTTAGCTCCCCACTGTTTCAGTATAGGTACATTAAAAAAACCCCAAACAATCAAACAAACAAACAACCCCCAAAAAAAGAAGTCGTAATCTTGGCAATATTAGTGCAAACCTGAAATAGGTTACAAAACTGAATAATTTTATGAAGTATCCGACTTTAAACTCCAAGTTTCATACTTGAAACCTACAAAACTTCATCTTTCTGACAGGCAGCAATGGTTTAAGTTGTTACAAGGTGTAAGAAAGTGTATTTTCCTAATTAATTTCTGTATTTGCATAGACACTGGCTAGGGGCAGGTGTTGTGAACTGTGCTATTGTTTTCACCTGGGAGACTGTGGTAATAGTTTTAATTTAAAATATCAAATGTTTGTATATCCCGCATTAAACTGGAGAATTAGGTGTATGTTGTACTTTCAAAGGCTGCCACAGTGCTCTGTTTATTTTCCTTGTACATGACTACTGAGTGGCACAGGTAATAGCAGTCAGAGGCTGGGGATCTTGAATTTTTTTGTGATCTTCTACAGCAATCTCAGATTTCTTCTTTGCCATCTATGTTCTAGTGTAATCTAATATTTTACTGCCTAAGCACTAAACTTTTTTTTTTATTAACTGCATATTGACCGTCAGTTTACGTGGATAATTCTCCTCATAAAAAAGCAGAATTTCACTGGGCATCATAAGTAGCCAGAAGCTTTTTAAACAGAGGGTTTAGATGAGTTGAAACACATAATTTCCATTGCCAAAGCCTCGTTTCTTCACTGTGCAGTACCTATCTCATATTTCTTGGTTTGAAATATCATCACTTGCAAAAAATCAAGCAATACACAAATTATAATTTCCTGGTAATGTATTCTGCATGTTTGTTATGTCACATGTCATGACTGTGTTGTTAATGTGTCATACCATTTCATCTCATTCAACCAGGGTCCACCAGGGCGAAATGGCTATCCGGTAACTCATCATATGTTTATGATAGCAATTTATGATTACTCTAAAATCCTGTTGGTATATTTTGGTTTCTCTTTATTGCTGTCAAAAGGACCCTTTTTTTCCTTTTTTTTCCTTTTCTTTTTTGGTTTCTCAGATGCCTATAAAATGCAGGATTTTCCTTTAAAAACAAACCAAAATAAAAAAATAAAAAGCCTGTGACAAGTTTCCGAAAAGAACCAGACTATTTACAATGCATAAATGAGATGCACTGATTGTTTGATGTTGTAAATATTTTGTGTTGAGTTCCTTCATTCTTGCATACAAAAGTCATCATTAATTAATTTAAAAACTTACTGCAGATAAGACAACTTACTAAGATAATGCATCTCAATTTTCCATATTAGAAAGCTGTAGTGTTCCCATATGGAACCTCTGAGTCCTTTCTTTTAATTCTCTCCTGTTTCACTTGGCTGTTGTTCGATGCATTTTGGGCAAAGTAAAGTGTTATGACAGAGGTTCTAGCAATTGGCTCTAGTGACTATCCCAGAAAAATTTTTGATAATGGATACAATTCATTTTTCTGTCAGTTTCATTCATATCTTTAGGATTTATTGCTTAACATATATATATATATATATGAAATAATGCATCTTTCTAAAATCTATTAATAATATTTCTCTTTCTAGTAGTCAGGCAAACTGCAGTGTCCCATTCATTGAAAGAAGGATATGCCTGCTGTCACATGTGTATTAGAAACCAATTGACTAAATGTGATAATATAGGTGCACAACATAGTGACTGTTGAAGTATAGTAATGATCTTATTTATAGCACTTGATAGTGTAGCTTAAAGGGCCCTCCCACATTGATTGGCCTATGTTTTTCAGACAAAAGATACTTAATTTTTCAGTGAGTTTTAAAAATGCTTCCATTGGTAAAATATAAATTGTATACCTTGAGCACCTGCAGTTAGAGGAGAATTTTGTAGAAGCACAGACTCTCAAAATGGTTTGGGTGAGAAAGGAAATTATTGGATTGTTTAGTTCCAATCACTCTGTCATGGGCAGGGACACCTTCCACTAGACCAGGTTGCTCAAATCCATCCAGCCTGGCCTTGAACACTTACAGGGATTGAGAACACTTCTAGGGATGAGTCATCCATAGCTTCTCTGGACAATCTGTTCCAGTATTTCACCACTCTCATAATTAAAAAGTTCTTTCATATATCCAGTACAAGTTTTCTTTTAGTTAAAAGTCATTACCCCTTGTCCTGTCTCTACAGACCTTGGTAAAAAGAAGTAAGTATATTTCTGCACACCTTTTTTCAGGGCCCCTTTCAGTATTGAAAGGCTGCAGTAAAGTCTTCCTGGAGCCTTCTCTGAACAGCCCCAGCTTTCTCAGCCTGTCTACATAGAAGAGCTGTTCCATCCCTTTCATCATCTCTGTGGTCCTCTGGACTTGCTCCAACAGGTCCATGTGTTTTTGGACACTGTAGACCCCAGAGGTGGACACAGTAGTCCAGATGGGGTCTCACAAGAGTGGAGCAGAGAGGGAGAATCACCTCCCTTGACCTGCTGGCAACACTTCATTTGATGCAGCCTGTTCAATGCTTTTACCTGGGCAGGCTCTGGAATTCCAGAGGGGTGTCACCAGTGGATCATCATCCAGTGTCCATCTTTACAATTACAAGTAGCTGGAAGTCAGCTGGTGAGGAACTGATCATCAGTATCAAGAAACCTGCTTGGATGTACTAAAACCATTATCAGGTTTCTGGGTTCACCTTCCAATTTCTCGTAGAGTGATTGATCTGTGTAGGTGAATAGAAGTTTCTTTTCTTGAGGAGATTTGTTATGGGATCTCAAAACAATGAAGGTACTTCAGAGCCATGGTGTTGAAATTGCTGAGTCTAATGGTGTTGTTTTGGGCAAAGTTAGTCTGAATGCATTTCCCCTCATGTGTGATGTGAGCTGTCAGTAGTGTCAAGTGCTTAGCACTTGAGTGAGTGCTGCTTCTTCCTGCTTGAAAGTGACTGGGAATAAAATTTGACTTTGCTTCCTGGAAGTTGTCACGTGGCTGAATGTTTCAATCTTTTCAGTCACAGTCATACCCTCCTGCTTTGAATGGGAAATATGTAACTGTAAATGCCATGTACTTTAAAAGTACTTTTACAGCTCTGTAGAGATCTATTAGAAGGCTATTAGTGTTCTAAGTTATTTCTCCAGAGTCTTACTTAGCTCCTGTAGAAGCCTTTTTGCTTAAATCTGCTTTGGATTTTATGGGATAGTCTGTGAGGATAGTGAGGTATATCTGCCACATGTAACCTAAACCTGGTGTAGCTCTCTCACAAAAGCAAGTGGCTGTTTTCTCCAAGGCTTAAGTTTTCTTTGAATATGTTCATTCTATCTTTTAGAGATACTTTAAGAATAATTATAACAGTGAAAAGAATTACAGTCAGAAATCTAAGTTCCCAGGAAGATACAGCATCAAAAAAAAAATCAATAAAATAAGGGGGGTTTACTGCTAATGAGTAACACATTTTTTAAGGGGTTTATAAAACCATGATTAACTGGTTATTATTTAAGGCACCAGGAATACTAAATAGGTGTACACTGGTACAACTCCTTCTTTTCATCATAACAAGCTTTGTATAACAAACAGTGACCAAATTCAGAGTTGTGACTCTCTCTCAGCTGGAATTTAAAATTGAAATACACTATCACATCTACTCAAATAAAAGAGGGAAAAGAGTGCACAAACATTGGAGAATGAGATGACAGGCAGTTTTTGCAGGTATTTTGTATGGCAATGTCACTTCATAAATAATGCTAGAACTGGAAAAAAGTACATGCACACACACAGACACACATCCCCTAAGAAAACCCACACCAAACCTTCTATCCCAAAATTACCCAGCTGCTAAAAAAAAATTATTCTTGTGAATGCAGCGAGGAGGCCAAATACACAAACTACGGGGTTTTGTAAACCTCTGTAGGTTAAATGGGTAGCAGATTTTTACTGTTTTCCATTGAGATTTGAAGCAAACAAATTTTTTTTCCCTACTACTTTTCCCAAGTTGGGCAAGATCAAGCTCGGCATCCAAGAAAACCATCCTGGAAGTTGCTATGTGTGTGGTGGTAGAGCTTCACTTCTTCAGAAATTAGTTTCAGAATGTGGAAATACCCACAGAGCATTTTTTCATAAACAGAAATGTGGAAATTTCTCCTTCATCTCTCCATGACAGTCAGTCTGAAGAGCACTTTATGCATTTACAAGACTTTCAGGAGCTGTGGAGGGTCATGGCTGCTCCAGGTGGCCATGTGCCTTGATTAAATCCCATTTCTTCTAACATCCTTGTTTCATCTTCAAGAAATATAGACAGATTCCTCTCTTGAAGGAAAAAAGTGTCTAAATTGGAGATTATTTTCTTCTGTAAGTGTCAAATATCATCAGCTGATAAAAGCTGAAATGTAGATCTTTGAAATTTCGCCTGTTAATGTAAAATTTTCTGAGCTCTCAAAAGACTTGTCTCAAGATAAAAAAGGGGCAAAGCTTAGGACTGCAGGTAGAAAATTTCAGTTATTCTTTAGCCTGATATAATTCCTTCTAGATTACAAAATGTCTTTGTCATCACAATTCTGATTTTTGCACCCATAAAAACTTGTACCAATATACCATGAGAAAAGCTGTTATCCTGATCTGTAAGGAATTTCAGGTTGCTGTTATGTCTCAGATTTTTCCTCACCTCATTTTCTGTTCCAGTATCACAAAAGGCAAAGAGAATTCCAGGTAGAAAGTGAAGGGCATTTGAGTTGGAAGAAATGGGCCTGGTGGGGAAGAACATGAAAACCACCCTTGTGAGAAATTGGTAAAAGGCTTTTTTTTATCCTGCTGTGTTGCTTTGTCTTTCATGGTGCTTCATATTTTGTTTTCTTCTATGTCCCCAGTTAGAGATAGGGGATCCTGGGAAAATGTGTAATAAGTAGCAATGTCTCTGGATATACATAAACTTAATCTCATCCCAAGTGCAAATTTTTCAACTTCAGATACAATGGCAACTCAGATGCTGTAAAACAAATAGAATTGGAATAACCAAAAGAGAAGAAATGAACAAAGACTGTGCATTTTTCATCTCTGATTAAACATAGTCCATGGCAATGTTAAGCATTTTTGAAACAGTTGTATTTTTAGTAGGTGGTCAGATCTCCTCTTTTTCAGAATTGTACAAAAATATAAATATCTTAGCTCAAGGAGCAGCTATCTCAATTCCTGACCTTACCATGAACAGTTGACTTGGTGATCCTATAGAAGTTTTCCACTTTACAGCAGTTTTTTTCTTTCTCAACAGGTGTCTTCATAGACCACCTTTTATTTCTGGCCTTTGCCCAAAGTAACTTCTAAGCATATGGCAGCAAAACTTTTGCAATAAATTTCAGGTTTGGTAGTGAAACACTGATAACTATTTCAGGTTTGACTTTTTTTTTTCCTTTTAAATGAACAGAAAATTCAAAACATACGGAATCTCAACAGCTTCTTTGTACTGTGATTTTAGTATGTGTTTTCTCAGTTTATATACTTTATCTTTGTATTCAGTCCCAACAGAGGGGATTGGCTTAGGAGACATGAGGTTTTCAGCTGATCCATTGCCTCAGACTCCTTGCTTGTTCTCAGGGAGTGCAAAGAGATAGGAGTGGTCAACTGTCCATCTTAAAAGATACCTGCGTTTACAGATTTCTTTGTTGGGAACCAAATGGAATAACAGTATCCTGAACAAACCTCAGCACTGTTCCCAAACAGATGCCTCAGGTCAAACAAGTGCAGTGTTAAACTTGCTGCCATGCAGGTTAGCTTGGTAAAATTTCTGTGCCGTGAGAACCAGAGGAAGGTTGTCAAAATGTGGTAATTTTTGCAAACATACTGTAGCTGAGGATATATGATAATATTCAGAAAATAAACTTCCGGTTCTTCCTACAGATTGTGGGAGGGATCTCTAAATCTCCATGGCTAAGTACTAGCTGTGGCCTTTGTAATCACATCAGTCACATTCATACAGTAATGGGCTTTTATGACCTTTGGATCTATAAATAATATGTATTGCAACTCACGAGTTTAATTTTTTTGTATGCCAATATTTTCACAGTGATTAAAGATAATTATAAAAGATGATTCTAACAGAAAATTTTGAGATCTCTTAAAATTAAAGTTGCTGTTAATTCTGTGTCACAGGAATGAAGCTACACATCAGAACACATTTATTAGCCACTTACAAGGCAGTTGCCATTTTGAATGAACTATGGGCTAAATCCTCTCATTCATTACATCTGTGTAATGCTGACTGCATAAATAAGAGCAGGCAGTGTTTATTTCTGCAGCTCCCTGGAGGAAACTCAGAGAGCCCCAAGCTATTCCATTTCTGTGACTATGATAGTGAATGAACAACTGCCTCATCTGCAAAAGCCAGCAATATAAAAAGATATCTCTACCAATTTCTTCACTGAAAATTATAAAAATAAATTGCCACAGATAAGCTAAAGGAGAAAGTCCACATGGATATTTAAGAAAATTATTTGTGCTGTAGTAAATGCCTGCAGTGTGTCCTGCTTTAAATGCATTAAACTTTCTAAATTATTTGAGTCCATTTTATATGCAGCATTACAAATAAAGAGGTAGAAAACTAATAGAAAAATAAAGCAACATTACAATACATAACTTCAGTGAATGATTAGTAATACAGACAATTGTTGCCATATGCTGGATCCACCCAGACCCTCTTTACACTGGCAGTTTCATCTCCGAAGCACAGACTCCGGTACTATAAAAATCCACATCTCTGTATGGGACTTTCTAGATGTCAGTGTGTCATTAAAAACTGAGCACAAAATGCTGGGATACTGAAGGCTAGTGTGAGTCAGCACAGTTTTGATTCACAGCTGACGTCAATTCAAAATGACACAAAGCCATATATCTATCAGATAAATTAAGATTTATAGCTGATGGTAGATAGATAGGGGGTAGGTGTAATTTAAGAATTAAATGTATTTTTTCAGTACTTTCCTCTGCAGACTTGTAATTTCCCTCTTCTCTTTCATAATAAAGCATGTGTAGGTAGAAAAATGAATTAAGCTGGTTTGTCATTTTTTTGACAGCATACATACATTTCTGGTCTCTCTGGGCTACTCCACTGAGTTCAGCTTGGCAGCTTAGCAGGTGCCATGCAGAAGGCTGTGGTTAACATCTTCACATTTATGCTTTGATAGGCTTCATTAATGCTTGAACTGTACCTACCATCACTCATACTTGCTTTTTGTCAGGCTTGCCACTTGAAATTTTCCAGTAATTTCCTCCCAGTGCACGATGAAGCTCTCTGGTGTAACAGAACAAGCTTTATTTATGAAATGAACTACCTTGGAGCAAAATTTTGTGTTCCAAGAGATTTTTAATTCTATGTCTCATTTTTATATTTTTGTTTGACAGTTGCATGTGGATGTAGAGTGATTAACCAGTGGTGGTTAAAAATGCCTCTTGGAATTTGTCTGAACCATCACTTTCTCACAAGAAGCTTAGAAATTCAAAGACAAGGTTAAATCAATTACTGTAGAAATCCTGCATTTAATTACTTAATGGTTGGGCTTGATGATCTTAAAGGTCTTTTCCAACCTAAATGATGCTATGATTCAGGTTATATCTGTCACAAATGCAAAGGAAAATCCTAAGCTACCCTTTAAGAATTCTTAAGTCATCAGTTCCTTCCCTGGAAGGGGGGTTACACAGATGATCCTGAGATTTTCTTTCATGCTGGATTTTTAATTTTGATTTATGATACTCTGAATGATGTGTAAAACTGTATTACCCATACAGCTCCCACATGACTAATCCTATGTGGGAGTTTAAGTGCATTGTTAATCCTAGCTGAGGTCAAGGGGTGTAAAATTTCATTGTAGAAACTTGTTCCTGAATTACTAGACTAGGTGGTTGGATTCTGCGATTTCCAGAAAGTGCAGGGGGAAGATTTTCCTTGAAGCACTTCTGTTTTCCTCTACAGTCAGTGTTCAGATTCCATTTAAGAGAGAGGTGGTATGAGGAGAGGAACATCTGGACCAGGCAGTCTCTTGAACAGCTCTTACAAAGCTGAGTGAGGAACTACTTCCCTGCTGGGGATCAAGTCATTCTCTGGTACACCTCTCCTGGGCCCCACACTGGACAGCATCATTTAGTAACCACACAAAAATTATTTGGCTAGTTTGTCAAGTTCAATAGGGTTCTCAGCTATATGGTTTTGGATTCCTTTTTCAAGGCCAGGAGTTAACTGGTAGATCAAATTGGATTTTTCCTCCATTATGGGGATCTTGAGATGGGCACATTCAGTGTGTAACTTTGCCTCTTGAACCACAGGGAAAATTCTAGGCTGTTTCTTGGACTTCTCTTAGTTTCTTTTTTTTTTTCACCTTTCTAGCTGTGCACATTGAAATCAAGTTTAGTTAAAGACATTTCTGGAAGCAAACATAGTTGTCTGTAAGGAAAGAGGTATACAAGCAGTATGGAATGTCAATTGGAAGGTTTTTCCATGACTGTGTAGGATACAGATAATAAATCACGGTCAGAAGATGGTTTTGAGATTTTGTTGTTGTTTTTGTTTTGTTGGTTCCCTCTCCCTGCCTGCCTAATTTGACTTTAGGTAAAGCAGTTAACATTCATTATTTTTGCTAGTATTGAGAAAGTACTACAAAGTACTCATAATCTAACGGAGAACTATTGAGTTAAAAATTCTTTTTGGATTATTTTGTACATTTTCATGGTGGCTACTCCCAGTGTAGATGAGAGGAATTTAGCTCTTTGCTGCTTTGACTCGTGAAAAACCATCATGTGCATGAGCACTCATGAGTTTGATGTAAAATCAATTTCTTTCTGCAGCATGATATTCTGATGAAAATAAACTGCTGTTGGAAGGCTGAAATTCTAGCAAGTGAGTAAGCCTAGGAAAAATTTGGAAATTTTCAGAAGTTGCACTGTTTATCTGTAACATTTGTTCATTTTATAGATCAATTACAGCTAAGATAAGCCGAGTTTTAAGCGTAGATTCTTCTGCTTCTCAGTATACAGACTTTTGTGGAACAGGAATTATATTACTATTCTGGACTTAAGCTTACATTCAATTTCATGTTTTAGTTCAGTAGTAGATAGGTGCACTGAGGTTGTGGATTCCACCAATTGGAATTATCTTAGTTTGCTACTTGCAGTTAGTTTCACAGGTTGATATTAATAATGGTAGTTATCCATAGGTGAGAGAGAACATAGAAAGAAAATGCACCAAAAGAGCCAAGAGTAGCATACAGCAGTTCAGTAACTTTTGTTATGCATAATGTAGTAATAATGTTTTGCATTCCTAGTCATTGAGAAAGTGCAACTGTAGCTTCCTTTTTTTAATAGGAAAAAGGCACGAGTCAGACCTGTGGTTTTCATTCAGGTACTCTGACTGATTAGCCAGTCTCCAAAGAGAAAATTACCTCAACATTTCCACTTCCAGCTGTGTGGATCAATTATCCTGATTTTTTTCTAATCCACTCTGAATACTAGGTCTCTGCCCTTAGGGTATGTTAAGTATAATCTGGTATTGCCATCACATCCAAATTTTTTTCTCCCTAGATGGGAATGCAAAGAACCACTTTTTTCTTTTTTTTAATGCTGTCACCAGCTTCTGCCAAAATCCTTTTATAATCCTGAAAACCAGTTATGTCAGAAGAAAGTAATGAATATTTTTTATTTGGAGGTATTCATGTGTGGATCCACAAAATGTAAGAGAATAGTCTAGAGAGTTTGAGATCAAATGAACTAAAGAGTTTGGTAAATGCTTGGAGATTTTAAGTTGTTACACTGAACTATATTCTGCCTTTGGATTCACCTGTTCAGCTCTGGTGGACTTCAATTTAACTTGCATAATTTGACTGAAACTAGGAGATAGCCGAGAGGGGTGTTTGATTTGCTGGAGTATGGCTCAGAAAGGCACAGGTATAACGTACGTGCATTTTCAAGTTTTCTTGGCTGGGGGCTAGCCCACGTTCTGTTGTAGGTCAGATTTCAGTAACTTTTGCCTCCCTGGTTAAATGTTTTGTTGGTTGAATTTGCTTGTTTCTGTGCAGCAGTTGTCAAGGAAGGAAGGAAGATTTCTCTCTGTGCAATGAGGCCATACTTGGAGTTTAAAGAGAATTTAGAATCAAAGTAGTCCAGTGTTTTCTGTGACAAGCCATTAGGACTGAGGTCTTAGATTGATGGGACAGGGTATTAAGATGGTAAGTGAGGTACTATGCAACTCCCCAGTTAATATATCTAATAAAAGCACAGACTTGGAAATAAAGCTTCTGTATGCCTGTCTGAGCACTTCACAGGCTTAATGATTTTGTTTTCAAAGTCACAGTAATAGAAGTTCCTTATGGAAACTGATGGTGATTTGTGTGAATTTTTTTTTCAAGAACCAGACATAATCTTTTCTTGAAATACAAATTCTTTTCTTTGCTACATCCCTCTTTTCTTGTTAAACTGGGGAAATAGAACAGGTGGTGCATCATTAAAAATATATAGGGAATTGTTTCAGGAAGAAAGAGTGAAAAAATCTGTATTGCATCCCTGAATTCTACTTTATTTCTGTGATTGAAATAATCTTTGTAAGTGTTCCTATGGTTTTTTCCATGCTGCTTTATGCTTTTTGAGAATTTACAGATTCCAAGTCATTTTGGAGTATACAGCACCAGCCATTTACAAGTGATTTAGGTATAATGTAATTAGAACAATTGGAGTGTCTTTACATTAACTGCATGCATTTTTGTGCCTTTTAAATCTCATAGGTAAATGCCAGAAGTATCAGAATGGACTTGCATGTAGGGAATTTTATATTCCAGTATTTGACCACATATGGCAGCTCATAGCTGAAAGCACTTGCTTTGCAGTTTAAGTTTTAAGGTAGTGTATCTGCACAAGCTCTTTTTTCCTTACTCTGGAATTCTTCGAACAAATCCTTCTTCAGCTTCATGATAGTTGAAAGAGATTGGGGATTTATCTTTGGTGTGTTTATTCTTAAATGCTTCAGTACCTTGGCTCTTATTTTTGTTCTCTTTTAAGCCCTTTGTTGTAACTGTTCTCTTTTATGGAAATGTATCCACTCCAATTGATGTTCTTCATTGCAACTCAAATGAGAAGTATCTATGGCAGCTCTATGTTCCATTAATTCCCTGGGGGACTCATTCAGAATATTTGCCTCTATAGGCAGATAAAAGGAGCATGATGGTAGGATTCTTTGGTCCTAATGGAGCAAAAATCTTTTATGTACCTGCTCCTGAGTTTGTCAATCTTCAAAAGCTGATGTTTCCACTAAGGCAAGGTGAAGAAATTGGTCTCTGAAGGTTACATCCATATGATACTGTGTTATGTACCCACTATATTTTTATTTTTTCTTAATAGACTTTATTCCCCCTTAAAAGAAAAAAAATTATAGGAGTCAAAAAACAGGTTGACTGAAATAAGTGGATTTTTTTTCACATTCTCTAAAGCCATCAAAACACAGGTAATAAGAAAGATTGTTCTTTAAGAGGGTCTCAGTGAGTAAATGGATTTGCTTCTATGGTGTGAGGAGACACATTCTTCAGAATTATTCCAGAAGAACAAAAATCTAATTTATCAAAGTCATCATGCCACAGCTGTTACAACAATCTATCTCCTACTGAATGCTAGCCAGCTAATTTTTGAAAAGTGACATTTTTCACAGTTTATTGTTTTCTCATCAACATGGCACCAGCCACATCAAATACAATCACCCAGTGATGTTGGCATTGATGAATTAGCCATGTGCTTTCTATTTACAGATACAGAAGTTTCAATTTCTTTGGGTTAAAAGAGAAGTTTTAGGTAGAATGTAGGAGTTTTCTCTCTGGTCTGTGTGAATGTTTTCCATGTTCAAGTACTTGTTAAGCTATGCTGGAATTCAGTAGCATAACTGAGTATTTTTACAGAAACACATAGTTCTGAAAAACTTCACTGGACTGTTTCATTGGATTATGGATGGGTGAAGCATTTTTGCTCCATTCTTTACCATAACTTGAACTATGTTGCACTTACTCTTTCTGGGGTCAACAGTAGTTTCCCTCTGCAGTAATTTGTCATACAGATATGACTGTACTAATGTAGTAGATGCTGGAAAGAGGTTTGGGCTACAAGGAGGAAAACTGTTTGGAAATAATCTTCTTGCTAGTCTGATGTATGAAGACAACAGAGGTACTCCACAGTTTGGGATTCACAGTCATGCAGGGCCACCTTTTTAATATATATTTGCAACATATACATTGTTGGCCATGATAAACAGAAGCACGTTCACCCACAGTCTTTGAGAAAAGAAAGTTCCTTCCAGCTTGGATCTGTCCAGCTCTTTCTCATGATTCTTTTACATATGAGTTTCAGCAGCAGGAGCAGCCATAGTGCTGAGATACTCAAAAAAATGCATCTGCACCACAAGAAACTGCCTTTCAGATCTCCTGCATAAACTATAAAAATAAAAAGTATCTTGGCAATTATTTTTCATCTGTGAAACACGCTTTTGTAAAGCTGTGACTATAATTTTTCTTGCACAGAACTCTTTGTACTCCCTTATTGTTACCATATGCGGAGCTTTTTTGTAGTTCAGCCACTATCTGAATAGCCAAACTATGAACAATTTTTTTTACTCCTTAACTCGCCTACTTCTAGACATAACCAGTCCATCTTATAATTGCAAAGGAGCTATTAAGAATATTCAGACTGCAAGTAGGGCTCTCAGTTGAGAGTCTTGCAATGTAGAATGATGTTGCTTCAAGAAGTTTTGGAAATGGTATCTGGCACTTCGGGTTTACTTTGGAATATTTAAAACTGTTTCTCATATTCCATCTTATTCCATTATTGATAATTTTCATCATCTAATTTAGATTAATATGGACACTAGAGCCACTTCATGAAATTCATGGCTCCAGGTCACCTGTCCATTTGTTTCTTTAAATTCAAAGTACCTAAGAAGTATGGGAAAATGCAAACATTTTCTTTTATGTCACAAGATCAGCAAAATATGTGTTAGACAGCTGCCACTTTTGTTCAGCAGATAACTATTAACATTGGCATATTGCTTTACATGTGCATGCTGCATATTTCTCTGCACTAAAGGCACTGCAATTGACAGGTGGATTAAAATATAAAATTGAATAACTTCTGGTTATGTTCAGGAACTGAAGTCTCAATATTTAGAACCTATTTTAGGCATGGTGTAACTTTTCTGGTTGATGGAGCCTTAATTGTGGTGCTGCAATTCATCACTCTCCAGGTTTTATCAGGACGTGGCTTCTAGGACTTTTCTGTGCTTTGAGAAACTTGTTGGTTTGATAAAGGTGATCTTGTAGGAATTTTTTTTATGAGAGAGTTGATACATGGCTTGCAAACAAGTGAGAGATGTCTGGGATTACAGGATAATTCTATCAAGATATTAAGAAGGCCTTTCCATGAGAATGAAATCAGTGAGGGGTTTTCAGGCAGGTTTGTAGTTCAGATCTTGAATGATTAATTTTGCACCAGTGTTTTGAATGAGTCTAGGAAAAACAAGATGTTTGTGAAGGCTGAATGTGATCAAGTCTCTAGTAGTTAAGATGGGATACATAAGTTTCTGGTCAAGAAAATCCAGCAGCCTAACAGCACTGCCAATTTTGTTCTTAAAGAAACCCACTTCATTTAAACCTCTACCTCTCTACCTCAGAACACAGTTATACTTTGCAACCTCCAGATGATGATCCATCCAGCTGAATTTTATGTCTCAGATAGTAACTGATACAAACTGCTTGAGGGAGGAATTCTGGAAACTCTGAAATTGACTTTTTTGAAGGAGCCTTGTAGTGCTTCATTTGTCATTGTCAGTAATGTTGCTTTTTGCAGTAAAGGGGTTTTAGAGAGGCTCAGCTCATCTTTCTTGTACTCCTTTAGTCTATTTTTTTTACAGTAAATTTTTCTCCTGCCCAAATGATCTGGATTTTTTTTTTTTGGTTGGGTTTTTTTCAGTAATATCCTGACTGTTTGGCAGAGAGACTTCTTGCAGGTTGATTTAGTGCACTTTTCTTTTCCCACACATGGAGCAAGTGACTTCTGTTCCTGGGCTGTTGTCTCCCACTGATCTGAACAGTAATAATTTTAGGTCATTGAAAAAGAAGCAATAGTGTTTCATCAATGGAAGAGATTTAGCTTGTTGATGATCTTAACTGTGCTCATTGTTCCCATAGCTCTAAAGCAAAATTTGACTAAAAAGAAATTTCAACAGACTTGCTAGGAATTATCTATCCTTCCTAGGAATACTATATTAAATTTAGTAAAGTCATCCTTGATAAACCTGTAATTAAAAAAAGGAGAAAAAAGAAAGAAATACATAATTTAAAGAAAGAAAGAAAGAAATTCATAATTTTAATAGTATCATGATGAGGAAACCTGACAGTGATAGGTTTTTTTTTTTTTACTTTCATCAATCTAAAACTGAAATAGGTGTTTTGAAAAGGCAATGTGTCATCTTTCACCTTACCAGAACTTAGTCAGGATGATGTTCAAACCTGCAGCTTGAGACAGAGTTTTTTTTTTTTTTTTTTTTTTTTTCCCTCCACATAGGGAGGTATTTTTAAGCTCAGTCTGACATAGTACCTGACATGTACCTTCATACAGCTGCTGTGAAGCTGAGTGTGCTTTCTCCTGAATCTCCAATTGTGTGTGTATTAACGTGAGAGACTTTCAGGCACCCGCAAGTAACAATCTATCAATTGCGTTTATAGTAGTTAGTTTATAAATGTGGAAAAATTCAGTTGCATAATTTTGTCAGGGTAAGAGTTTCTGATTTCTGAATAAAACAAACCAAAACAAAGAAAATATCAAAGGAAAAAACACCTTTCTTTATATAGCGTATGGATTTTTCGCTTATAAAGAAGGAATCATAACTGTTTTCTGTTTATTATTTGTCCTGGTACACAACTCAGTGTTTTGATGAGTATTCCTTAACTGAAAAAGGTCACTGAAGTATGAGTGGAGAAGTTAAGAGTAAGAAGATAATCCATACCTTCTTCTTTTTCTTTGCTTGGAGGATTCTTTTATCACACAGTAAATTTCAACATATGATATCTTTTCTCACCTTTTCAGTGAGAAATTTCTGAAGAAATTATCGTACTAAAGCTGCCTTAAGTAATAACATTTGCTATCTATTTGACAGAAAGTCTCCAAAGGTTTCTGATGCCCTTGCTTACGTAGTCACTTTCTAACAAAAGACCCCTAAAATCCTTAAAATATTTACCTGCAGAGTAACAGAAAAGAAAAAAAGATATTGCTTAAATGGAAAACAGCTGTTTTTGTGAAGCATTGAAAATCTAATTAAAAATATTTTCTTGGAGAAACATTCTGTTTTCAGTATTCTTGAGGAGTGAAAGCTACTTTGTGCAAAACCAGCCTGAAATGCCACTCATACTCTCCTACCTCTCATGTGTTGTCTCTCCATAATAGGGTTACTAGACAGGTAGCTAAGTGCTAAGGTGCTATTTGGAAAAAAGACATCTACTCTACAAACAACTTTTGAGGATTCTGGGGGGAAAAAAAAAGGTGTATGTAATAGTGTAAGTAAATAGTGTCGTGGTTTAAGCACAGGTGGCAACTCAACACCCACACAGCTGCTCACTCAAACTGCCCTGGTGGGATGGGGGAGAGATTTGGAGGACTAAAAGTGAGAAAACTCATAGGCTGAGGTAAGGACAGTTCAATAGTTAAAGCCAAAGGCATGCACACAAGCCAAGCAAAGCAAGGAATCAACTCACTGCTTCCCATGGGAAGGCAGGCATTCTGCCATCTCTGGGAGAGCAGGGCCCCATCACACCTAGTGGTTATCTGGGAGGGCAGAGGCATCACTCTCAGTGTAAGCTTCCTTCCTTTTTCTTCCTCCAGCTTTATACGCTGAGCACGATGCCCCGCGGTGTGGGATATCCCTTGGATCAGTTGGGATCAGCTGTCCCAGCTGTGTCCCCTCCCAGTGCCTTGTGCATCCCCAGCCCTCTCTGTTGGGGTGGGCTGAGAGGCTGAAAAGGCTTTGGTGCTGCATAAGCACTGCTCAGCAGTCACTGACACATCTCTATATTATCAACACCCTTTTCAGCAGAAATACAAAACACATCCCCACATGAGATACTGCAAACAAATTTAACTCTGTTCCAGCAAAACCTGCTGCATCCATCCATAGCATACATTTAAAAGTGGTAGTGGAAACCTAGAGGGGAAACACACAGTCCAGAAGAAACACTTTTAATACCATCTGTACTATTTACAGTAAGTGAAAAAATATTTAGTCTACGTGTGTTGTCTAAACCTACTCATTCAGTTCTTCATGTCTTCATGATTCATTGTCTTGTCTAGTTTTCTAAACTGCACTACAAGGATTGTGTTAGGGAAGGCCATGCATTTGGTACTTCTTGACAAAAATTACTTGCTAATCTGTAGTGGCAGTAATTTTATAGAACAGAGCAGAAAGTAGTTTGATCTACACAGCATGGCTCTGAAGACATTCAGGTTTAAGTCAAAGACAGACTAAGGCTTTAATTCTTTCTCCAGAAATTAACGAAAAAGTTAAACTGTCCTAATCTCAAGAAAACTACTTGGAATTCCAGTGCAATCTTGTAATGAATTTCAATAAATATTGTCATATATAGGATTTTTCTCGGTGCATCCTGAAGCAACATCATGTGCTATTTCAGCTCATCTTTATCATCCAGACTGTATTTTTTGTGGACATTCTAATATTTTCTATTTTTTAAAAAGTGCTTTCTCTCTCTTTCTAACACTAGAAAGAAATAATTGAGGAAAGAAGGAAATTGCCATGTTTGGCTGTTGGAGTCAGTGTTTTTATAAGGAAGGAATAGTATTCTGTTTCACATTATTTTTTTCTTCTGGAAGGCAGTGTGTCTCAAGACAGTTTTGCTTTCTTCCTGTATTCTACAAAGCAAATCCCAGAAGACATTTTGAGATGTCAGACCAAATAGCCCTGATAAAAAAGGGAGTCATGGGAGAAATTCCTATTATTTTCCATTCCTGTAGAGAAACAGATGCTTCTCTACAGTCTGCTGAGAATTTCTGAATCTTCTTTCAGAGACTCTTCAAGATGCTACATATAGTCTTTTAATTCAAGTACAGGAGCTATGTAGCTTGGATAAAGAGCAGGTGAAAATCCAATAGTAGTTTTAAAACACCTGTCATTGTAAAGGAGCACAAATAGTATTTTTTTCCTATTATAAAGAAACCTTCCATAAAGACAGTGCTTATATTCACAGTACAAGCACTAATACAGGTGCAAGAGCTGTTGAATGGTCCCTGTAAGTCACTTTAACCCCATAATCTTCCTTCTACAAATACTTGCCCAGTCATTTTTTTGTATTCATTCATAATAACAATAATTAAATCTTTTGGGCTAAGCTTGCAGCAGACCTAACTGTTAAACTTATCTGCTGTCCCACAAAGTCCTGAGGGAAACTTTAAATACTTACCATGACCTCACTGTTAAGTGTTTTAACTGGTAATATCTCAAGCTTGTTTTCAAGAAGTAAATTTATTCATAGCTAGAGTTTAGCTCAGCCTTTGTTTCTGTACCTGCAGCAGACTGTGTGTGTAAATATTACTGGGTAAATATCCTGTAGTACCCAGTGCTAGAAAAAATCTGGGATAACTAATAACTTGGAAATGCCTTAATTTTTGGGGTGTATAGAACCATATTTAGAAATTTGCTAAATAATTATGAGAAAATTAGTTAAGTGTTCTATGTGTGCTACATGTGTGGAGTCAAGAGGCACAGAGGAAACATAATAATAAAAGCTCTACCATTTTAATGCATTGCACAGTGCTGCTTTCTTCTTCCGTGTTACCAGGGAAGGGCTGTTCAGAGATAACATCTGAAAGAGAGTGTAGGTCATCCCAGCAGTCACAAACTTCCCTGGATGTCAGCACATAAATGAGGTAGTGGTGATGCAGACAGCCAGGATACTGATGGCCCATTTTACACTCTCAGCATGTCACCCACTCATGATGTGACAGGAAACCACAGCGAGGGCTGGTGGGAAAGTGAGGTAAGGCATTTTATTCCCACAGGGTTTCCCAGACACAGTAACTTGTTATTGGATCTGACAAGTAAGTTAGTGCACGGGGCTCTTACAAAGCCAATACTGTACCAAAAATAATGAGTTTGACAATGTGTGCATCCAGCTGATGGCCCTGTTCATGTTAAGTATGTCTGGAATTTTTGGCATAGTCCAGGATCTGGGGTGGGAGAAGACAGATACTTAGGGAACTCACTAGATGATATGGCAGCAGTTTCCCATAGTGCTTATTGTTTCCTTGATAGCTTGTTGAACTAGCTCAATATATGTCTACCTATATGTGGTAAATTATTATTTATTAGTCATAGTGCAGGAGGAATATACACTCCTGGATGAAGTAGTCACCAGAACCCCTGCAGACCTGATTTAGGCTAAACTTCTAAATTGATTGTTAGCTCACAAGCCAAAGTAGTGCTTAGGAAGGGGGCTAAATGCAGCAAGGATAAGATAGATCAACATAAAATAAGCAAATATGCTATGTGCTCTCTTCTCAGCAGCAGTGATCCAAACATAGCAGTGTGAGCAGTCAGCCCTAAGGGGCTGTATGCTTAGGAGGGGCAGACTGGAGTGGGGTGCCTGTGATGCTCCAGGGGGAAAGTCTGGATGCATTTAAGAGAAAGCTTCTCTTCAGCAGACACAAAGTAGTGTCCCATTTGCATAGGGCAAATACCTGAGAGCTCACAATTTCAGCCTAAAACATCAATTTAATGGCAGAAAAAAACCTACTCTGCCTGCTCATACTCCATTGCCAGTGAAAGTTAACCTGACTGTTCACTGGCAGAACACACAGCAAATAAACATCACATTTAAAATTAATCCAACTTTCTTTAGCCCTCTTCTCTCTCCTCCGATCACCTAAACAGGCAGTTGATACAAGACCCAATTACTCATTTACAGCAGTATACATCCACTTTAAAGCCTCTGTATAATTTGGATTCATATAACTGCAACCAACTTCTGGATTCTTAATAACAAATAAGTAACCTGTGAAGTACTAGTGAGGAAAATTCCATGTTTTCCAAGGGAAGAAAGAGAAAGTGGTACAGGACTTCTCAGACAAGGTATAGGTGGAAATTAGGACTCCTGCAAACAGTGTGAGCTAAAGTCTCTTACTAACAATCATTTCTAGAATGTTAATTTAAATACAGATTACTTACGAGATTTTAAGTTGCAACCACATAAATAAATAGGCTAAGTAATAGGCCAAGTAGCTGTTTTCTGTTATTTAAAGAAAAAATACGCAAGCAAGATGCATTATTTCATATGTTTAGTTATGTTGGACCACTGTGATTTGCCAGCATAACAATTCCTTCATTGCATGTTAAACCTGTCTTTTGTTAAACATCAGCTGTTGCCTGGCTACTTCGCACCATGCTGTTTTTATTAATTCTGTCTTAGGTCTGCTTCTTTTGTTGTTTCTTTTCTGTGCCTTCATTCTCAAAATATACTGCATTTAGCTGCTGACACAGTTACTCATCTTCTAAAGTCCACAGTATTCCCCAAGTCTGTTTTTTCCCCTCATCTCCAGTGTTTCTCTGATTTAACTGTTCCATTTTGTTTTGACTTTTGATTATCCCAGGGTCCGATTGGTATGGATGGAAAGCTGGTAGGTGATTTGTTCAAAACCAGTGTAATTTAGGTCTTTCACATATTCCCCTCTTTGCTTTTTAAAATTACTTATGCTGAAATGTATATTAGTCCAGTACTGGCTTCCTTTAGCATAACTTCAAATCCAGTAGCATGGATTATTAACAGGTTGCTGAAAAGTCACTTCAGTCTTTTGTGCCTTGCAAGGAAATGGTCAGCCCTGCTCCTCCTCTTCACTTCTCATTTTCAATCTGAATTAGATTGGAAGGCAGATTTTCCTCCTTGGGTGCTCTGTCCAAGGGTAGTTTGGTGGTGCCTTTCAAACAGCAGGATATCACTTCTGATTGCACTTCTGTGACTCTTCCTTCTTTCACAAATTTTTAATTTTTGTGTTTTAATTTCTGTGCCTGAATTGTGTTGGCTGATTAAATCTGAACAGCCTCATGCCCCATAATAAATACATTTGTATGATATTCCAGATATTCCTTAGGGATATGCTGCTTGAATTAAGTTAGAAATAGCATTTAATTTTATACAATGCATTTGTTAATGCAGTTGTACTTGTGTGTATATTTGTATAGCTTAATGTTTGGATGTATGAGCCTGGAAGTTTATGTTCCCAGCTCTTTAAAGATTAACACCATGGCAAAGGTGTGAAAATCCAGTTTTGGCACTTTCTATTGCTGTTCCTTTCACTCCCTCTCTTTTCTCCCTTCCCAGGGCACCCCTTTTCACTGATACCCTGGATACCTACATTCTTTTCTATCCCTTTACTTACTACAAGCTCCATTTCCTTTGCAAGCTTGACTTGTTAACTTGCAGTGTCAGCTTTCATTTTCTCCTCTTTCTTTGCTGTTTGAGTTTCTTTCTACTGTAAAGTAACTTGTCTGTAAAGTTTGCAACATGCAGTCAATAAGCTTTTTCTTTAATCTCTTTCTGATAACTTACCTGTTGAATTTAGTTACACCATGGATATTTTCATTTTGTTTTAATATCATTTTTATATCAGCAGCTAATATTAGGTTCAATTTCTAGGAAGGGATTAATTGACAGCAGTAGAAGACCTTCCATCATGCAATTAGAATAGGTTGCCAGATCCCTATGTTTGCCTCAAAATAGTGTATTAAGCTAGTAAATAGGAATATAGAAGGGAAAATTGTTCCTGGAGTTTTTACTGAAACCATGACACATTATGCAACTGTACCCACTGTAGTAATTTAGATTAAAAAAAAAATAAAAATCAGCATTCAGTTGGAATAATCAGGTACATGAGCAATAATCCAAGGTTCAAAGCAGCAGCCACCAAAATGCACCAATCAGTCAGTGGTGTTGGGACTGATCCCTAAATGGCTGCAAAGACAGCAATTAGTTGGTAGCTAGAATCAATGAATCAATTTAGAGTATGTAACAGATTTAAATAAAGAGATATTCATTAGACAAAAATCAGAGTAATGCTGACTTCTCAGTCTTGAACAGTATTTTCTCCCCATTGGTTATCTAAAATAGAGAAATACTTAGAGCTAAAATATTTTAATCCAAGTAACATGAACTGCGGGCGATTTGTGCAGCCATGAACCAGACTGATTTCAGCAGTCCTGGGGCCATTTTGGGAACCCAAGCAGATAAATTGAGATTGAGCTTGCTCCAGTGAGTTATAATATCAGATTGAATTCATGTTAGAAAAAATTCATGTTTTTAATGAACAGCAAAGTATCAGAAGGAGCTTTATTCCTGACCCTTTCACAACATGCAAAAATGAGAGAAGCCAAAATTAACAGCTCCTTTTTTGTGTCCCACACTTTGAATTGCTGTTGTGTGGCAGTAACCCTTTACAATTAAAATTGTCAGTCTTGTGATGCTTTTCTACCCTACCTTTGTAAGAAGAGCTGATGAGTTCCATAATTCAGTGCTTGCTGCACCCTCTGGGTAGCGTCACTCACTGGATCACTTGTGAGAAGGGGAAATTCTACTGTAACTGCTGGATAATAGGGCAAGGAGTAGATAAGACCACTCAGAAATATTGAAGGATTGGGAACCATTGTAAAAAACAGAAAATAATTACCTTCACTAATGCAAATTCCCTTCCATGCTGAAGGAGCTAATAGCCAAGGGGTTGAAATCATCCTGCTTTTGAGTACTTTGGTATTCAGCATCTGCATTTATAGCTAAATGCAGGATAATTGTAATATTGGCAGCATATATAAACTAACAGTAATGCAGCTATTATATTCCCTGATATCTCATAGAGTTTTTCTGTCTACTTGAAAAAAATTGTCCTATAAAAATTCATTTTCCAGCTTTTTCTCTATTAGAGACGTAAGAGAAGAGTAATTATAAATGCTCAGTACCAGAAAGGCAAAGTAGTGATGCTGTTGAGATTGAGAGTAGAAAACACTTTTGTGGGAGCATGATTGCAACCCTCACCTCATATTCAATTCTAATATGAATATTAGAATTCATAATATGAATTCTATGTTCATAGAATTCATGAACATAGAATGTTCACAAACACTGGATATGTTTGTGTTATGTGTATATGTCTCTTGTATCATACATATAGCATGTACCATGTGGACACTTAGCAGCCTCTATGTTCTAGATGATGGAAAAAGAGTCAATTTTCAAATCTCATTGTTAAAATATATATGCATATATTCAGTTTATTTGCTTTCTTGTACTTTAAATCAACTCTTTGTTGAAACATTTTGGTAATTTTAGACCTTCATTTAAGTTTTGGCTTTTTTAATATATATATATATGTTGGAGACAGCCTTTAATGATTTGGTCAAAATCTGTTGCAACTTTAGATATTCTTGTGAGCAAATGTGTTCTGAATTTTATGTATCAAGTTTGTAGGCACAGACCTCAGTTTAGATAATCTATACAATTTTATTGTTCTGGCTGCCCAGTACTGCATCAATAAGCAATTCCTGATGATTTTAAGAACAGGTATTTTTTAAGCTATAAAATAGCTTAAAACCTGCTGTGAGGGGAAAATTGAGGTAATATATGACTGCTAAGGAGTCTCAATCACATTCATTAACCCAGCGTGATGTGTAACTTCATAGAGCTCACCAACTCAGAAAGTTTTAGCTAATATTTGAACTGACAAACCTCAGCCTGTAAGTTGTTTTTTTAATATCCTCTTTGGTGCAGTTTTGTTCTAAGGAATGAATAGAAAACTGTAACAACCACAACAAGGAATGCTTTATGCTGCATTCAGCATAAAGCTGAATATATGATAGATAGATATATGATAGAGAGACACAATAATTCTGTATTTTACCATTATTCCTCTGTAACATGATTCTATATATTTAAAAAGGATTTTAAAACCTTTGTGTGAATTTAAATACCATTTTTATTGTGGTTTTTAATTGGCAAAAAAAGTTTTATTAGTTACTATAAAAAGCATTTCTTCATTTGCTTTTTTTGTTGATAATGGTTCCCAGTTGAAATGCTTCTGCCTCCCACCCCATCTAAATTGCCCAGAATCACAGGATGGTTGAAGTTAGAAGGGACCTCTGGAGGTCATCTGGTGTAACCTCTCTGCTCAAGTAGAGCTATCTCGAGCAGTTTGCCCAGGATCATGTCTAGCTGGTTTTTGGGTGTCATCAAGAATGGAAACTCCACAATCTCCCGTGGTCTCGTCCTTGGTTAGCAGTAAAAAAAGTGTTTCCTGATGTTCAGACAGAAAAGTTTCAGCTCTCTGTAGAAGTACCTCCCAGCTGAAGTGGTTTTATAAGATTTAAAAAAGTCTCCACGCTCAGTTTCTGTCAACAAAAGGAAACATAGTTTCAGTTTAACTGAAGTATTATTTTAATTGTCATAAAACACCAGAAGCTAAGCTAGCCCTAGGCATTTAAAGGAATTCTCTCTAAGGAGAAATATGCAATTATTTTTCTCTGTCTTACAGTGTGAGCTGATTGTCTGGGTCATGTTGTTTATAGTCACAGCTACTGTACTGTTTGCTAAAATAATTCTGCTTCATGCAAGTAATTTCTGTTAAGGGCACTAAAATAATTCATGACTTTCACTGGCTTTTCTGGTCTAGGAAAATTAGGGATAGGAATTCTACTCTGTAAGGGCTTGCAGCAGGAAGAAATACAGTTCCTCAGTGTGCAAAGGGTGCCTCTCCACTTGTCCAGGGGTGATCTAAAGGTGATGTTGATAACTAAGAGAGAGGAAATGTATCAGCTGTCTTCTTGGATTGACTGACAAAAGCTCATCTTAGACCTTTCACTATTGCTGGTTTAAATACTGGTTTATACTTGCTTAAAACTGTGGTGCCTGTAGCAATGGCAAAAAGACTATTGTTTTTCCAGCAGTGTGTTCCTCCAGTTTTGAGACTTTGTTCATTCAGTAAGCAGTAATAGTAAATAATTAGTGTCTCTTTGAAGCATGGAGGTGAGCCTTAATAGAGAAATGAAAGAGAAAAAAACCCATAATACCTGCTCTGAATCAGCTCAGCACCTCTGGCTTCTTTCTCACTTGAGAACTGTCAATTAGGTCTTCCTATCATTTCCAAATTGTTAAGAATATCTAAAATAAGAAGTTTCTCAAATGCAATTTTGATATGATTGTAATTTATTTCTAGAATCAATTAGTTGCAAGAAAGTTCATCAGTTTGAATTAAAACACTCAAATTCAATATCAAAAATTTGGATATTAAGAAAATATTAAGAAAATCTGACTTCAGTACAATCACTGTGTATTTTGTTAGCTCCGTATTAGAGAGCACTGTAACTATTTTCTACTATTTAAGGAGTTCATCCATGTCATAACTTTCCATAATATTTTGTTTTTCTTGTTTTTTTTCAGGGTCAGCCTGGTCCTCAAGTAAGTGCCATCTTATTTTCTTACATAAGTAACAGTTAAATACAGGGCCCACTGAGCTCAGGTCATCTACAAAGTACTTTACTGTATTTTTTGATCCTACTGTAGTAAGATAGAAACTGGTAACCATTGCATAATTCTGTAAGAAAAATATTTCCCAGGAGAGAAATATGCCCCCCACATATGGTTAAGTTCCCTCAGCTGTCTGACCAGATGGTGGGGTTAACAACATAATACTGAATAGAGCAAATCTCCTAACTATGGCTTGAAACTTTGCCACCAAACTTTAAAGCAAGATAAAATAACTTAGCAAATGTGTAGCAAATGTAATACTTCAACTGCTTATTAATCACATGCTAATAATGTTGCTGTAATCCAGGCAGCCCTCAGTTATTTTAAATATTGCACTGCTAGCTATTTTGATTAATTAGATACACTGCTTTGAATTAGTTCTGCTTTATTTAAGAATAGTTGAACTTTGTCTTGTGAGCTGTAATTGAAGACATAGAAATCTAGGGACCTAACTTCAGTACTAAGGAAGAAATAGACCAGCAGAAAGGAAACATTACATATAGCAAAATTTAAATGTGAATTATTTGAGTGCTATAAAAATATGTAAGAGCAAAGAAATATGAAAAAAAAATTACCAAGCCAGTACCAATGCCATACTTAGTGAAATCAGTTGAGAAACTCAGGCTTTTTGTATGCTCCATATGCTTTGTGGGAAGTAAGCTTTAGTCTGTGGAACTGGCTTAGCACAATTTAGTTGCCTGAACCAGGATTTCTGTGAGGGCCTTTTATACTTCATAAAGCCCTCAAGTTAGAGCTTTACCACCTTATTGACTGGCAATTTTTTAAAGTTAAGATTTTCATTATGAGAAGCAAGCATTTATTTTAGAGTGTTTAGTTTCTAAACATCATTTTCTGTTGAAAGACAGATTGATTTACAAACCCTCAAACCACCTGGCCTGAATGCACAGTATCCTTCAGTGCCAGGCTCCATTTAACAGGTCTGTGTAAGAAATGCATATGATGCTGGAGATGAGCACTGCCCATGGCACTTAGGTTTCACAATAGGCTCTTGATGTGTGGACTATACAGAGAGGTATCTTCAGCCTCTGTGCTGCTGGGGGTTGATGAAGAGAGAGATTGTAATTCTGTGTGGCACTGCAGCTCTGAACAAGCTCTGTTGAGGACCTGAGGCTGATTCTTGAGCCTGTGGGCTGCCCTCTAGTTGATGTTAACTTGTGCTGCCACCCGTGTCCTTTCCTTCTGGGTTTGGACCCCCACCTCCCACATTTCAGTTGCTTAGACAGTGTCTCTTTCCTAATGCCTGTAAACAGCTGCTCAGTCTTTGGAGCTCGTATCCCTACATGAAATGCCCTGGGATAGTGCAGGCGAGGAACCACCATGGAGATGGCAGCGTTCAGTGCCGTTTCAAGGGCAGAAAGGCAGAGAAATCTCGTCACGGGTGTAAGAGAAGTGAGGTGCAAACCAAAGAAAAAGCCCTCTGCAAATGTTCCCCATATTATTTTAAGAAGGAATTCTTATGTGTTAACTTCAGTAATTCCTCCCAGTGGAAATGCTCACCTCTGGGTCATCACCATTGTCCTCAGCAACACGTACCATTATCCTTAGTAATGCCTTTTCCTCCTTTTCCATTCAAGATGTTCTTATTGTGTCAGAAGGATATGTGTGTACTTGGGCATTTCAACTGGCTGATTGAATCCAGGAATAATTCTTTTGGGAGCACTGGTGCTGGTGGGGAAGACACAAGGGCATGAAACAGAATCATATTCAGCTTTACATTAAGATGCCTAAACCCAGAAGCTTGTGTTGTGTAGGTGTTGACCTACGAGGTGTGTAAGCACTCCTTGCAGTCACTGAAGGTTAAGTCAATGCTCAGTGCACCTAGAAACCTGTTCAGCTCATGGTGAGCTCCTTGGGCTCAGTTACAGTGTCTGCATTCAGGCATTTGTTGCTGTGTGAATTGATCCAGGGTCTCTGGCCTCAGCCGCTGGCTGTTTCATGTACATGGGCTGGAGTCTGTGCTGGGCTGTAGTTGTAGCTGTCAGTCACTGGCAGCTGTCTTGGATACCTAGGGAATCTCTCACATGACAGTGGCTGTGCACACATTCGTGCCTCCTCATTGCACATTCTGACTGTAGGCAGCTCCTGAATCAGATAACCACTCTGCTGAATTGCTTTCTAACCAGTGTTGACATCTCCATGTCTTGGGCAACTACATGGAGGCTGTACATTTAGAAATTTATCCCCTTAAACTGAAACTCAGATCCAGATAACTTGGTGAGACAGCGTTTTTTAAATATTAAAAGCGGAGTTTTTTAAATATTGGAAGCTGTGGTTGAAAATCTCAAGACTTTTAAAAATCAAAAGTATGGACAGAAAACAGAATTTGTTCCCATACAGATAAAATAAATCAAAACCCCTTGGCATGTCATTAAGTAATGCAGAAATTCCAGCCTATTATGATTGTCAGCAATTTCCCTGGTCTTTAATGCATCCGTGAGAAATTCAAAATTTAAAGTATTGATCAATTTGGTTAATAAGTAAAGGTTTTCTGGCTTCAAAGAACAAAACTGTTATGCTGATTGGAGAAGCACTTAGAAAGTTTCTGATGTCCTAGTCATGCAAGTCCATGCTAAGGTCAGGGATAAATTCTAATCATATCTATGCTCACTGTTTTATTAACCCCTGTTCTTTTGCACTATGGTTTTATAAAGTACACACTAAATTCGCCTAACACACACCTAATTACTGGGTACAACCTCCTATCATTTTAATTTTTTTACTGCTTATTTTCTTCAAAAGTAGCTGACAAAAGATAATTTTGCTTCACATTTTCCTAAGTAACAAGAAGGTTTATTACAACTTACAGGCACCTTTTTTTTCTTCCAGAAAAAGCTTATGGTTTTATTGTATCTCTGAAAAGTAAAGACCACAATAAAAAAAAACTAAAGAATTTCTAGCCGAACCTTTAAAAAAATTAAGTCCCATCTTATTATTTTGGTTTTCTGTTAAAAAGAAAGCTACTTTAAATACCATATAAGCTGTATTCTTCTGTAGAAGAGCAAGTAATAAAATATTTAATATTTTTGCTGAAATTAAATTCTGTCTCTTGAGTGACCCAAAAAAAACCCCGTTTTTTCTTATCTGGAATATAAATATGTATTTAGATTAGCTTGAACCAGAAAGGGATCTTCTTACAGTATGTAAAACCAAATTCTGCCCATACTTTCTCTTTTTTAAATAACGGAAGTAGTCCTGCTTGCCAGAGAACAAAGTTTAGCTTCTAGTCCAGTGTTAATTCTGTAGGAAATGTACTATGTGGGTAAAGAGAGAAGGCTGGCTATTTTAAACTTCTTTTGTTGTTCAGAGGTAAGGTTCATGTAAATGCTAGAAGCCATGCTTTTAATATCATGGTGAAGGAAGACAAAACAGTCCTTTAAAAAAATCTTGCTGAGCTAAAACTTTTAAAGACTGTAAGTGTGGGGCAGGTGTGACTTGGTGTATTTTGGTGTGACTTGGTCTCAGCCAGCCAAGTGTTTCCTTCTTTGGGGCAATATCCTCTCCCTGGCCTATCTCTAGCACAACATACTTTGTCTCTCATGTCAGCACACATGAGCACTCCCTGTGTGGGACTTTGAGATACAGCAGCCTCACAGATGCTTCTCCTTTCTCTTTGGCAGCTGTCCAAGTCTGCATTTGAAATGGACAAAATATTAATGATTGATATTTGTTTTCATGAGATTATTGTTTTCCTTTGTGTGACACGTCCATGGACGTGATGCTGTAAGAGCCTGAAAATTCCCAGTGCCTGGTGCATGATAAAGGTTTCCATAGCAATTCTGGTGACAAATGTGTGTGTGTATGTGTGTCTTTTTTTTCACCATCAAGCATCAGGGTATGTGACTGGAATATTTTTAATTTCTGATGACAGAGATTCTGATTTATGGTTAAACTGACTATTACTGGCTTGTGCTGTCAACAGTGCTGGTGGGAACCATTTTAACTTTTAGTTTTCTGTTTTTTGTCAAAGGACAGAGAAACACAGCAGGCCACAGGCCCTAGTTTTGAGTGGGTTTGGAAGGCAGCAGTCTAGGGAAGATATTTATCACTTCCTAAAGAACTCTGTGATGGTAGGGAGACTCCTAAATCTTAGAAAAGAGTATCTGACAGTAGGAAAGATGGGAAAGGGGATGTATAAACAAAATGTATTTTAATTCCTATTGAGCTTCCCTTTCAGTTTTGGTAGTTTTGGATAGCCATCTACATTCCACAACCTGTTAAATACTGCTCTCAGTGCATCCCATTCAGTAGTGGGGCAGTTGATAACATCGAGTGATCGTGTATGTATTTTTATGGCTTTTTAAGCTGTAGGCAAGGTACATAATGTTCTGTTGACCAGTGCTGCAGAGTGGGCTCTACCTGTCAGATTGTTAGAGTTGGATGTGGTTTTTTTGTTCTGATCACCATAAATTGAGGTGTAAACCCCACAGTCCTTTTTTTCTAGCAATTTGCTCTCACAAATGTCTCAAGACTCTTCATTTGCATGGAGAGTGGGGGAAGGGGGCAAGAAATACACTTATGAAAGACAAAATCAGCCAAAGACTGAAGAAATAGCTCACTTTCAGATGTACAGTGCAGTGAAGTTACTGCTCCTGGGAGAATCCCAGTGGTTGTACCCAGGCCATCAGCTGTTCTCACTGTTGAGAATGATCTTGTATTTCTCCTAGAAACTCATACCCTATGCTCCTTTTTAAACTTCTGGAGAATTGTATGACTCAGTCTAATTATACAAATGCTAATCTAGTTTTGAGTTACAAGTTGCAGGTCAGATTTTGCTGTCAAACTTTGACAACTAGTTTATTAACATTAGGTAGTGTCTGTTTCTTACTTTCTTTGTACGAATAACAAAGATAAATCCTTGATGCCTTTGCTGCTAATAACATTTTACTGTAAATTATGAGATCAGAAATTAATCTGAGGGCATCACATAAATAAACAAGCTTGTACTGAGTTTCATATGTGTTTAAGCAGGCAGAACTTCAGTTTAGTTGCTATTCTTGTTTCTTAAATGGTATAGCATTTGTGAACACCATTGAAATTGTGAGACCTTTTTAGGAAACAGCCCATATTGATTTGTGAACAAGAAGAAACAAATGCCATTTTCATGGCTTTTCATTTTATGTTAGTTGCTTAAAGGAACCACATCAGAGAATGTTAAGAGGAGAAATCATGCTCAAAACTTCATTTACTGTATACACAAGGGTTTATGACACAAAAGAAGCCAGAAATGTGTCTTCTCACAAGGAGATTGTGCATTTAATTGTTTTTAAGTATGATGCTTTCTCAGCTTCGTATGTAATAAAATAGAAGTTAATTTTGTTAAAAGGCATTGACCACAATGAACACTTTCAAATACAAAACACTTCAGTTTCCCCTGGTAGACTTAGGCACATGTGTAAACCAGAAGAGCTGTGACTATTAAATGGTTTTCTTGGCTAAGCAGACAGTATTAGTGCAAGTAAGAAGATTATTTGCTTTAAAAAGAAGAGAGCACAGAATTGGAGATTTAGGGGAAAATTGTTCTGAACTATGTATTGTACCAAGACTAAGGAAGCACCACACATAATGTAAAAAGGCAGAATACAAGTTCCAAGCATCAACAAACAAAATTATTTTAAAATCTGATACTATGCTCTGCTTTTAACGTATTTTTTTTAACTTGTCTTTTCCCACCCTTTTGTCAGGAAAGGAGCCTCTTATGGCAGATTGATGACTTCCCCACAGTACCCTGCTAAGTGAACTTAGTTGGAGATAATTAGACTTTTTAGAGGTCTGCTCATCAGGCTCTGTCAGACACCAAGAGGAGGCCAGACTCCTACCCCAGCTGGGCTACTGTGTTCTTTTACTTACTCTGGTAGGCAAGATTTTGAGTTACAATTTCAGTCACTATCTGGTGCTGAAATGGCAAGATGTTCAGATTTTCCACAGCATTTCCTGGAACAGATGATTTATTTCTTATTTTCTTGCTTGATTCAGAAAGAATCGGACTTGAATTCTGTTAATCTTACAATTACCAATTCACCCTAGCTTTTGATTTTCTACAAACAGAAAAATAAGAATATTCATTGTACAGAATTCTGTGAAAAGGGCTCCTCATGCAATATAATTATCAGCTCTGGATATGCTTGTAAAATAAATTCTGCTCCTATGAAGGTGGCTTCTTTTACTGAATCTGAAAGTCTCCTTTTGGAGTAGCTGTATGCAATAGATAAAGAAGGCTGGGAAGATGGGCTTTGAAAAGAGTTTGACGCAAAACTTCTAGAAGTTGATCTCCTCATTTCATAGTTCACATAGCAACAATTTATGATACTCTTAGTCTGAAAAAACAAGCTCTAAAATTAGAAAATACACAAAACTAATATTTATAACTCTAAAAGAAAATATGCATCAGAGCTTTCTATTTGTAGGATGTTACCAACTTTTCTTCATGGTGGCATCATTAATTTTTTAAAAGAATTGGGTTTGTTTTCATAAAATAAACATGAAGATCTGAATCAGTGGTTACATATGCCAGTATAAATGTGATGGGGAATCACACATTAGCATTCCTACTATTCATCTAGAAGTTCCAGCTGTCACCAGGGCATAGTAGGTTTTCTAACAGAAATTGAGAAACGGTGAAGCAAAAATTACTTGCAAGCCTTAATTTGGTAAACCTTTGCTTAGCTTAACAGAGTACATATGAGTACAAAACAGCAATTGCAAACTTAGTATTGTGGTTCCATCATTACATTACAAAGGGTTGTCAAAATATAATTAAGGACTCTGAAGTACTTCTTGTATTCCTAAATCATTTCTTTATCAAATGACCTTCGTATTTTCCTCCTCTTATTCTACATGTGGCAGAAATACACCAGTGTGCTCTGTGTTCTATTAGGGATTATGTCAAAGCAATGCATTGCACTGTGTTCAGGAATATTATATAGTATTTTACTATCCTGCTGCACATGTTTTTAATTTGATATTAAACTCATGCTGGCTTATTGTTTTTAGTGATCTTCATGCTGTATTTTAGCTTTGAATTCCAGTTCAGTTTGTTGCAAATCCCAGTAGTTTCACTAGCTTTAATAAAAAAAAAAACAAAATAGGAGTTCTAAAAATGTGTATTTCATCAAGTTTATTGTGACTTGAAGATAGTGCTGTGATGTGTAAGACATTAGTCTTTCACAAGCTTTTCAAAATATCAGAGTTCCTTTGAATGCCATTATCATTTCAGACACTGGTGATGCTTTGTGCCAGTTGCTTGAAAGTCCTGTGAACTTGAGCAGACCTGGGAGATTTGGATCTCAGGCTGGTAGAAGAAATCTTCAAAATTTATATTTCCCTTTATAAAGTGACACTCCTGTGAACTGAAATTTTACTTGAAGCAAATTTATGTGTTAGTAGAAATGCTTTAGGTTTTTTTATATTGAATTGATGCTGGCATGAAGAGCTGTGCTGATATGTTACTCTTTCCTGTAAGTATGGGTCAAGTTTTGAGAAGGAAGAAAAAGGCAGAAAATGTAGCAGTTATTTTCACTGGAGTATTTTGTGTGCTGCCAGCAATGTTACTAATGAGCATGGCATGGAAGTGTCCATTCTGTTTGTGGGCTTTGATCCAGATTACCAATTTCAAAAATGCTTTGTCTGTCCCTACAATACTGTAGGATTTCCTAATATAGTTTTTTGCTGAGATCCCTCAGTGATATTCAAGAGCTGTGAGCTGCTGAGAAACATGTAAGAGAATCACGTATTTTCAGAAATACAATCCAGCTATATTGCCCAGTATGTCTGCTAGTGATCATTTGCCAAAAAGAGTGAATATCCATTTAAGTATAAATATACATATGTGTTTAATTTCCCCTGAAGATGTTCTGAATTTTGTAGTCCGTACTTTTAGTCTTCAGGAGAAAACAGTTTTGTTTTTAATAAACTTTATGTTGTCTTAAATTGCTTCCTGTATAAAGATGTTTCCAGCCTTACAGGTTACAAAAATATAGTCAGTCATCTCACTTTTACATATGTCTGCATATAAAAGTATGTGTATGTTTGGAGTTGATATAAATATTCATCTGCATTTATCTAGTGTTCCATCTCAAACTTCACAAATCTGATCAGTTCTCAAAGCAGCTCTATGAAATACATCATTGTAGTTTTCCCCTTTGTAGATCAGGGAATTGGTGACGATAAATAAAAGATTTAGTTCTTGTATTGACATTTGTTTGTCTTACTGTAGCATAATTTTTTTTTGGGTGCTTTTCTTTCTGTACACTATTTGATGTTAAATAAATTAATCTGACTAAGGGTTGACACATCCCCATCAAGACTAGAGTTATGACTTAGAGTGTCAAGCTTTGCCTCTTTTAGCAATGCCTTGTACCTGGCATACATGTTCAGAAACATTTGCAGTAACCTAATGCTTGCAGGTCACTTCAGGTGGGTTTGTGCAGCGTGGCTTTTATCATTACATCTGTCAGACAGTTCTTCTGAAAAGGCTTTTTTGGGTACCAATGGAGCCCATGCACAGGAACAATTTAAGGGACTACAGAACTTGCAAGGGGTCATAGGAGAGAAAGAAGAATAAGATTCTCAGAGAAATGTATGGTGTTTTGCTGAAATAGATTCTTCCCAAGCATCAGCATACCCTGAAGTTTGAAAAGTTACCTAGTTTCTGAAATAATTCTGTTGCTCCTAATCTGTGGACATCTCAGAAGCCTTTCTACCCCTGGTGCTATTTTTTACATGGCTATGGCTTTATACTACTATTTTACTGCCATTTTCTTTTAACCATTCATGATTTAAGTAATCTAACACACATCTTCTATAATAGTATTTTATAGTAGCATTTTCAGACAACACTAAAGGAATATCTAAATATTTCTTTGACATTATACTACCTTGAAAGAGAAAATATCTCCTGTACTGAGTGGCAAAATTTGGAAAATAAAAAACAGTGTATAGATAGTATGCCTTGCCTTTGAAATACTGAGTGAAACTCAGAGCATTGCTGCTGAAACTGGTGTGTAGTCACCACAGTAAATGGAAGAATGGAATTGGCCTTCCCTATTTCAAGGTCTATGTTAAAATCCTCTTGCTGAAAATAGGTTTAGTGTTAAAATACAGCAAATGCATGTTATCTGCAAAACTTGTTCAGATGTGAGCTGTGCAGGTTTGCTTGTTTACACAAGTTCAGCCTTTATTACTTCATAAATTTGCCTTGATATGATAGCAGGTAGAGGCCAAAATTCTTCAAATACCCACTTGGTTTTGAAACTAGCCCTTACTTCAAATAGATGAACAAGAGAGGTTTTTTTGGTAGAATTTCAGTCATCTGTTTCTGTGTAGTTACTACTTTTTTTGTAGAGCTGGATCATGTGTAGCATCTGTTAATGAAGTACATAAATCTCCTAGACTCAGCGGCTGGTCACAGGAGGATCTGCCTGGTAGATACTTGGATGCTATTTCATCTTTCATCACACAGTAGTAATGCAGACAGCAAGGCTGAAATATCCAAAAGGCTTGGGAGCTTGGAAAATGTATTTTGATGACCATAGGTACTTCTCCTGTAGGTAGTGAGTGGCAGTGGTGAATTCTCCATTGCTCTGAAACTCCCCCATTCCCATGCTTTCATCCTTTGTCTGTTTCCTTCAAAATATCTGAAGTTCAGCCTGCCATCCTAATTGAAAAGGTTCTTTTAAGTAAAAAAAAAACAAACAAAAAAAAAACAAAAAAAAAAACCAAAACAACCAATTTTGGGGTTTTGGAGGGCACTGTCATTTCACCTGCATTATCTACCTAGTAGATAGGGTAGTAAAAAATCAGGGAAACACCAGAGATGTTGTAATTACAGAAGCCACCATTTGAATTTTAGGTTAAAAATTGCTGAAACATTGGAATATGAACTACTGTTGCTGAAAATAAAAGAAGTTGCTAACTCCCAGTGAGGAGCTTTTTTCTTACTAAGCTTTTAGGAATAAATGAGAGAACTGGCCTATTGATCAAAATCCACCAAAGGAAGTATAAAAAGTATTTACCTAATGGTCAAGTTGAAGTGGCTCCTGCTCTTTGCAGAGGGGGTGGAATAATGACCTTTAAACCCTTCCAGTCCAAACTGTTTAGTGATTCTAAGGTAGCATGTAATACTTTTCCAGGTCTCAGGTGGATATCTAATGAGACAGGGATCTGCTTTAGGATGGGTGGAAGAGTAGAAAGCCTCAACCAGTCTCATCAAAAATGTCTCATTTTTGAGATGTTTTATAAACCAAATATTGAACACTGAAGCTGATACTATGTTTCAATTAAAAATATTGTTAAAAATCATAGATTGAACTCAAAAAAATCCTGAGACAGCAATGGAAATAGCAAATGTAATAGTATTTATAATAGTAAAAAGGTTCCTGTTCAGTCTGCTTACTGAATTTTGATTCTGTAGGGCCCAAATCAGTTGTGTTTTATTATGTCTTCCTGCAGTTCTGAGTGCCAGCCAAAAATTTTTGTGTTTCTGTGGTTTGGAAGTAACAAAGATTGTGTTTGTATCTTCCTCACAATCTTCCTTCCTTCATGTTATTGAAATCAGAAGCTTTGATTGTTTTCTTATAACATGATAGATACAGCAGTATTAGGTTTTCTCATCTGTATTATGTCCTGTTTTCCCAGCTTACAAGAGTGGCATTTCCTTTGTGGTGTGGTTTTTTTTGTTGTTGTTTTTTGGGGTTTTGGGGTTTTTTTAACAGTATTGCATCAAATCTCTAACATTATTGGTGAATTTCTACTTATCTGACAGGTAGAACAGGAAGGTGCATTGTGGACCAGAGAATGAGGGCTAAGATTCAGGAGATAGATGTGTTACATTGCATTGAGCAGTAAGTGAAAGTCAGAAGGCTTTTGACTTTACCAGAAACCATTTTCTTTTCTTTAAGAATGTGTAGTTTTTTTCTGCCGCCATATAATTGGTCTTACTGTCACATACAGCAGCTACTTGACTCACAAGAAACTTAGCAGATTCGAATCATAATGTTTACCTGAATTAATTTGTGGAAATAGTAAAGCTGATCCTTGTTTTTTCATGCTCAGACATTGTGACATAGTCACATACCCTCTGTACCACAGAATCTTTGTAGGACTGTTTGTGTTGTTTGGTAGGCAGAATGTAGAGAAAGGAAAAGGAGATCCCCCTTTAGTAGGTTCTTGCCAGGGACATTGGGCCTTTTTTCCTGGGTACTGGATTAGTGAGTTAGCAGCAACCCTTCTGCAGCTTCTAATGTGAGCTGGTGGTTTTTGTGAGCAGCGTTATAAGTTTCAAAAAAAAGCACCCCATCCCAACCTCAGCTAGAGCACTGCGTGAGAAATGAATGTCTAAATTAATGTCTAAATGGTTTCTTGACACATTTTGGGTAGACTGTGTTCTCCTGCCTCTAGTTTATAAACTTGTCTGATTTATATATTGCTATAAATCACTGACTTTTGAATACAGTTTTATGAATTCACAGCAGGAGTCATTTATAATTTGCTTGTTGTGAATGTTGATGGAGCTGTTTATCTGTAATGCTATATAAATCAGTTTTATGTTTCTCAGCTTAAATCATTTACATGAAGTTGTTTAAAGCAATCACCCTTACTGTGTCAAAAATTCACATTTCTTTTTCTCTGCCTTAGAATTTTTAACAAAATCTTTAGAATACAAGGGGAGAAAATGAGATATTAGTAAGAGTCTTTTGAGAGGTGGTTGGTTGATGTTTTCAGCATAAGTCAGTCATATTACAGGAGAAGAATAAAATATGTAAAACGGAAGGCACTTCAACAGTAGAAACTGTTCAGATTCACTGAAAATTCTTCTGAGTACTTGTAAAATTGTTGCAAGATGAAATGTTGGCATTGTCAACTAGCATATGTAAACACTGGCTGAAAACATGGCCAAGCTCAGCAGATGCCAAAACCACATTGCCTCAGTAGTTCAGGGTTTGCATGGTGGACACAAGACTGAGATGAGTGTAGGAACTTTGGAATAGTTCTGGAACACAGCAGTGTTTCACAATGCTCTGTGTAACCTCCTATGATTCAGCATATCTGATCCTAATATTTTGCAGCAATTATAGGATAGACTGGGGACTGTTGTTCCAGTCAGATTCTTGTAATTTATCGAAGTCATGAGTCAAGTTTCAAAGAAAGAAAGTTCAGCTTTTGTATATTGTTATTTTGTGTTACGTGCTAAAGCCACCTTTTACCCTTAAAGTAATCTGCAATATTGAATTAAATTAGGCAATGTATGGCATGCTGTTTAGTTGTGAAAACATGATTAAACTAAGCTGGCAAATTGATTCCCTTTTTGGATTTGTCTGGGTGACATTGGAGTAGCTGGTTCACTTTTCTGTTTGTTTCTGCAAGGCTGCTGTTGCCTTAGGCTGCCAGTCACAGTGTGGGTGCTGGTAGGGATGACTGCACTGTACATCCCTTGATCCCAAATGAAAATGAAGGCTGAACCTTGCAAACTACATTCAGTCATCCACCTGCCAGCTTGCCTTAGCCTGTGGCTGTTGTGGTGGCAATGTAGGAAAGCAGTGACTGTGTCTCAAAGGTTATTGTCACCTGTGTCTTCTGTAGTAGCTCTGTCTGTTGGGAGCTGTCAAGTTTGGTGTGTGGTGTTCCTTAGGAGCTGTAAGGGCAGATGATCCCAATGGGCTCTGGGACTGTCACAGTCCAGCTGATTCTGTTGGTTGGTTGCTTGGTTGTCACCAACTTGTGCTGAGGACTGGCTGGTCCATTTTACAGAGGTATCACATGGGCTGTCTAACAGTCAGGAAAAATCTGCACTTCTCTGTACTGACTGTGGAGCTTTTTACAGAACCTTCAACATTGCTGTTTCTTTGTACTCTTTACTAAGAATCCCATACTATATTCAGCTCTACAATCCCATCAATGCTTGGAGCCTTTTGGGTGAGTTTGCAGGAGAACTTCCTGTATTATGGCTAAAGGCAGATCTGTAGCATTAGGTATGAGGAGAGAATATATCTGTAAGAGAATTTTGATAATTGTGAAGGTTTGTAAAACCAATATAAGTCAACTACTGGCTTTTTGAGAAGTCTCTGGATGTAACTTTTGCAAAACTGTATAGTTGGCAATGGCCTCAAGGGTGGAATACAAAATTAGCATCTTTCAGGGGATGAATTATGAAATTTCAGCTGTGTGAAAAAAATCATGCTGATCACACTCAGTTAATTCTAAGGGAATGTTGCCTGATGAAGACTGCAAGGATCAGCCTCCTGTTTTCTATTATTGCATTCTCTTTCTATTCCTGTGCACATATTTATAAAAATGTAAAATTTCATCAGAGTGTGGAAACGGAATTTTGATAGCAAAAAAAAAAAAGAGAGGTGTGGGTCACCTGTCAGTAATCCTGAATTTGGCTAGTTTTTGGATTTGACCCTGATTTTGGCTCTGTACTTAGCTGGCAGGTGCCTGGAGACCTTTCAGTCTGCTTTAGGAGACCTTGTTTTAAAAACAGTAGTATTTTTTGCCTAATTATGAATGCAGATTTTGCATGTGTTTGAGATTTACAAGGCCTTACTTATGTGAAACAGGCTATAAACTCTCCTTGGAAATGTATAGTAGTCTGGAGTAGATAATTACACTTTGAGAAAAGAGCCTCTGTTTCCAGTGAAAACACTGTGAAGTTATTTCAGAAATGCTCTGACCTCAGACGTTTCATATAACTTACACAAAATGCTTTCACATTTGTTCAGCAGCTCGTGGCTTGATCTCTGCCATCTCATAAACGAAAGCACAGAAGTCTCCTTGGGAAAAAAAGCAGCAAGTCCATGCTGTGGCCTACAAAACTAGTGTTATTTTACTCACTCTGTGCTTTGTGTCTGTACCCTTAAACAGAAGAAACCTTGCCCTCCTTTAAACAAATCTGTCTCCTAATCACACCCCACCCCCACAAACCCAACTTTCCCTCAGATTTTTCTTCCTCCCTGCCTCCACTCAGTGTACACACACTAATCAACTCTGCAGTAAAAACCTTGGGAGAATTTCTCAGCGCAAATGGAAAGAAGATGTCAAAGGCTGAGGATAGGAATTTTCTGTTTAAAGTTGCAAAAACAATAGAGGACAATTGAAACAGTGGGGGGAAAAGCCAGAGATGGATGAACAAGCCATGAAAGTATTCCATTAATTTTTATTTTGATGAAACCCCACTGGTTCTCTTCACTTACATTTAAAAGAGACATTTTTAATTGCATTTGTTTGCTTGTTTTTCTAGACTCTTGTGGAAAGCAAAAGCATTGCAAATACAAGTGAAGAGACTTGTGAGAATGTTCACACCAGAACTGCTTTTTTGGGCTTTTGAAAAGCTGTTTTTCACCCTGGTACATTAAATTGTCAGATGTTTATGAAGACTTTTATGAACAATTTGTGTGCTGGAAGGGTGACTTCTTAGAGATGACGGTGTGTGCCACTCAGGGAGAGAAAACACCAAGCAATAAAAAACAAAGCAAATTCTGATTATTACGTGCACAGATCGTTTTCAGAAAATCCTGCACAGAAAAAGGAGAAAAAAAAAAAACAAAGAGAGATGTGATTCAGTCTTATTTAAAAGCATGTTTGGGTATAGATTGTACTTTCAGAGAACTCTTAGCAGAGGAGAATATGCAGGGTAGAGGAAGGGGCCACTTGTGCACTGGAGATGGCTGAACATGATTGCCAGCAGTCCTGGCAGGGAGACAGTGCAGTAGCCCTGCAGATCTGGTGGCTGAACCCTCATGTGAGCTTTGACTTATTTCTGTTCAAGTGAGCCAGCTTAGTTCAGGCAGCTGATGTGATCTCTCCTGTTGTAGTTTCTGCCAACAGGCAGAGCTGTGGCAAGCACGCTTCAGAAAAGCTACGAGCCAAAACCCATCAGAAGCAGGGCCACGCTTGGGCATAAGAACAGCATTGAGCATCTAAATGAAGGCAGCAACAGCTCCCACAAGACAACATCTGTTTACAGTCTCAGTCGTGTCATGTTACCTATAATTTCATGCCTAAGGCCTGAGAAGTAGGATTCTGACTGTAGCAGATAGGGGTCATGCTATTTGCACTTTGCAGCCAGTGAGATATTCAGAGGCAGTAGTGGCCTGATAATTCAGGGAGGTAGAACACGTGAACACAACCCTTCACTTGTACTTCATGTTCACTGTGGAGAAGGCAGCAGCAGCTTGCACCTACTGATTTTAGTTCTTCCCATCTTGCAATTATTGTTACTGATGGTATAAGTTTACAAATTCACAAGCTCAGTGGCATGTGTATCTCAGCTTTAAAGCAGACCTGCTCTACTGTAATGTCATGTCACAGTACATGTATGTGGAGACAGTAGCTAGAAGTTGACAGTGCTGCACTTAGTTTTCAGTATTTATGTGAACATGTGAGCTGGGAAAGGATGGTAGGGCTTTAAAGCATTAAAGAAAAATATATGGAGAGACCTTAAAGATACAGCCAGGTTGTATCTATTAATTAAATTATTTTGTTTAATTTGTTTTTAAAGAGGCCAAGTGCTTGCATGGCAACTCAAAGTGGGCTGGGGTCACAGTTAATTGAGCAGAGAGTTTCCACTCAGCTGGCAGTGAGCACTGTCCTTCCTGAAGGAGACGGGGGGACATCAGGAGGCAGACTTGTTTCTGTGTCCTCTGCAGCAGACAGAAGAGATGGCCATGGAAGGAGAGGCATATGCCTTAATTCCTTTGATTCTGCAGCAGATGCTCTTCTCTGGCATGCATCAGAAGCCCTTAAAACGAAGCAGAAAATTGGCTACAACAGGGATTCTTAAAGACTTGCCTGTGGTTGATCACATCTTTAATATACAGCAGACTGATCTCCATTGCACTGCACTTATGTGAACCACATGAGTTTTTACCAGTGTTGATAGTGACAGTCTTTTCTTGTTCTGCATACCCCCTTACAAACATGCACACACTGCCACACGTTCTCCTTGTGTTATCACAGTGAACCATGCTGGCTTGAATGCCTCTTTCTCTGTTTACAGCTGCTTTCATATGTATCTCAGGTCCTTCTTTGTAATGAAACACCTGCATATCTTTCAGAAAGCTGGAGGTAGGGTCTGCACTGTGTAAGCAGACAGTTTTTTGCAGATTGATAGCATTTTTATTCATGAGATACTAACCTGAAAAAGTAGTGGTTTAGAAACCTGCTGCCAGCTTTCTGGAAAGTGCTCAGTAAAAATGGAATAGGAAAGGACTTCCTATTTGTGATTCTGTCACCTTACTGTTTGTTGGGTGGTAAGTTACAAAAAGTAATACTCCTGCAAAATCATGTTACACAAAGTACTCATTTTGACTAAACAGTCTGCTTGAGACTAAACATCAGTATTGCCAAAGAAAGGAATGAAAACCCTACTTTTAGAATTTCAAATCCATTTTTCTTTGGCAATCTAATACAAGGAGGGTGCCAAAATACATGACAAATTTATATATATTTGAATTTATTAAGTGTACTTGCAAAGAACTTTTACAGTCAAAGAAAACTTTTATTATCTGATAGGAGATGATAAACTATTGTCCCTAAGTGAAATCTGTAGATATTTTGCCATTTCAGGCATAGTTTTGCTTGTCTAAGTAGACTGGTTCAACACACATTAGCAAACTATTCAAGAAATGGTGTGTAATTCCTATTATTAGTACAGTGAAGAAACCATCTCTGGAATAGCACTGGCATTTGCAGTTAAAAATGATAAAGAAATACTTAGTTGGGAAGAAACTGCAGACTGACACAGACCTGTTTCTTGCTGTGTCCCAGGAGTTCATTGGCATCAGTAATTAACCTTTGCCTTTGTTTCTTTCAGGGCCCTCCTGGTCCAAAAGGCGAGAAGGTGAGTTGATGTTCGGGTGATTCTTACAAGATGACTGGAAAGCCCTCCCAGCATGAACTCAAGAGACTGTTTGTATTGATGCAGTGAAATGTTAGATTATGTAAGAGAGCTGGGTAGCACACAGATGCTGTGTTAAACCTATCATCTCATCTTTCCACTTTGCAGGGAGATCAAGGTGATCAGGGCCCTCGGGTAAGCATCTTAAAAAAATGTTCCACTTCCCCTTCGCTGAGTAGGCAATTAGTCTTTAGTGCAAAACTAAATTAAAATACACTGTCTGAGCTAATTATGCTTATTAGCTGCATTTACCCTGCATGTTGAAGTGTCTGCAGGACAGTAATGCTGAACGTGAGCAGGAAGTGTCTGGGAAGATTGGAGTGATTCCATAGTGTACAGTTTCCATTGTGGGTGGAAGCAGGTTCCACAGTGATTTTGCTCTGCTGTATAAAGCTGGCTTTCCTAACCAAACCATTCAGTTTCCCCAGCAATGTGTTCATGCCATGCATGAGCTTCCACAGTGCAGAGGGCCAGTGGGTTTTTAATAAATATCCTTTAGGATTTCATGTAAAATGTAGCTAATACTTAGTGAATTATAAACAAATATAATGTATGCATGTATTAGCTTTTTTCCTGACATATATGTACTTAATATTTTAATAATAACAATATTATCACCTTGTAGTTACAATCCAGACAGTTAGAACATGGTTTAATTTAGGAAATGAGCAGGTTCTTTTAATTTCTAAATGTCATGTTTATTTTAACAGAGAAATAGAGGAATAGAGGCGTGTAAGTTTGAATAGATTGGCTGTGCTAGTTCACTCTTCTTTACATCTGTGCTTCATTAGAAAACGCTTGGTTACATTGTTCAGATTATATAGTAACTCTCTTCAGTTACATGTTTATAATTTTTCCCATAACAGTATGTTCCATGGATTATTTCCTTCTGTTAACTATGTTAAATATTTTGAATTTGCAGCTTTATTTCATTCTACTGTTTTGTTTCATATAACTTGATTTAATTGGATTTTACATTTTTTTCAGCCAATAAGATTATCTAAAGTCACAACATGCTTTTACAGCTGATTTTGATGTTCTGTTAACTGCCAGGGTACCCTGTTATGCTTGGTGCTAGGGCTGCACATCATAAAGACAGTGGCCTGAGAGTGAACAGCTTTAAATATTATTTCAGTTGAAACTTAGTAAGAGTTGGAAAACTACTTAAATAAATAAAAAGAAAGTAGAGAGTAACAATGAGAGCAATGTGCTTTTTTTTTTGTAGGTAACTAATATCCAAACTAAAGGTTCTGAATAATGTAAAAATTTCCTTTTAACATCTAAGCAAATTTAGTGTCTCTCAGAGGCCATATTGGGCTGTGTATTTTGTCTGGCTCTGTGCTACACAGCTTCATGGGGAATGTGAGGAGAGAGAGGTGCAGGGGAGGAGAGCAATGCAGTGCCTGTGGCTTAGCAGAGGATGCTCTGTTCAGGTGGCATAAGACAGGCTCGAGTGCAAGTGCTTGCCCTAAGAGGCCTTACATGCAGAACAATGCATGTTCTTACATTCACATTCACAGCTGTAGCTTTAGATTCAAAAGAACAGAGGAGAAAATTTGATGGAAGTGTCAGAGAGGGATGCACTAGCAAATATGGAAAAGCAGTGTTGTGAAGAGCATTACATAGCTGAGGATAGGAATCTGGAATATGACTGTCAGAGCTCTGTTTCCAGGGAAAGCCCCAGAGGTCTGAACACTGGAGAACAAATGGAGTAGTATCAACACAAGGGAATGATGTGGCAGAAATCTTGGCAAAATGTTCAAGAGATGTAAGAATTCAGTTGTTGAGCATATGTGGCTTTCAGTCCCTGGTCTGGAGTTGTTGGCAGTGCCCAACAAGAAGATGCAGGTTTGGTCAGTGTTACTGCAATGGGACCTCTTCTGCACAGAGATTGTTGAGTCCTGCTTTGCCAAGACATACTCCATATACAGGAAGGCAGTAGAGTCTTTGCTGAGCCATACAAATCATGGTTATGACTATTTGTGGGTTTGGTAAATCAAGTGCAGATAATAAGAAGAAAATATCCAACCTGAGGAATTCTTATATAAGGATATCACGAAGTTGTATCTGAAGAAGCAGCTGGCACTTGAGACTGAATTCTGTATCTGATTACAGAAAAGGAATTCAATAAGGTCAGCAGTGGAGAAGAAGAGGTGGTGACTAGCATCTTGTGGACAAGCTGAAACTTTACCAACTCTTTAGTCAATGCAGATTGTAGTAACATACCTCCTTTTTAAGTACATGGGTCAAACTTGGGAAATTTGCCCAGTGTTGTTGAAACCCTTAATCTATTCTGAATGTGTTCTCCAGCCTCTTCTCCTTTTTTCCCCTCCATATTTCACAAGTAATAAGTACTGTGAAGCCTCTGACCATTTTATGTTTCATGGTACAGCAGTTATCTCTTCTGATAACTGTCTTCAGGGTGAGTCTGCTCAACCTGCTCTGCCAGGGGATTTACAATATAATTAATAGAATTTTTATGTGTAAGCCACTCATGCACCAAATGAAACTAAACCCATTTAGTCCTGGTTGGTTACCTTTGCACATAGTTTTCCATCACTGCGTGTGTAAAATAAATGGCTTTGGAGGTAATGGTATACAGTATTCTTTTTGAGAAATATTGTACCTGAAAGTAACTGGGGCATGACATTAGCATTTGGATTTGGCAAGTTTGCAGACAGATTGGATATAATATCTAAGAGCAGTGAACATTTTAATGCTCGTTCGTCTTTTACAGGTAAGGAGCCCGAAGTTTCTTTGGGTTTATATTTTTACATACTGGCTTGAAACAAGTGTTTAACTTCACAAAAACTGTTAGTGTTCCAAGCTATGACTGAAATTTCAAAGTTTTTCTTTAGAAAAGCACCTTTCTTTCCTCCAAGCATTTTTTAAAAGAAAACAAAATAAAGTGTAAAGACTGTCCAAGTCAAGATGAGACCTTAAACTTTCAAAAATCTGCTGAAAAGAAAATAGAAAGGTATTTGTGAAAACATTTTGCAAGAGGCAACGATATTGTTGTTTTCTGTCCCACCCAGGTTTTTGCACCTAGAGATTTTTGAGGGATCATTCTTTCTGAAATAATTTAAAAACCGTAAACATAATAATCAGATATCTCAAAATGTTCACAGTCATTGGACATGTAGAATATATACTGAACTGCTTTGAAGTTCAGGATTTCTTGAAAATATCTTCAATAAAGTCATACACTAAGAACTCAGCCATGCAAATATCAGCCAGAGGTCAGGCACTTATATTTTTAGAATAATGTGGCTGGGTTTTTGTGGCCTTTTTGTTGTTGGTTTTTTTGGGATTTTTTTAATAATCTGAGTTTTCTTAAGTATTTAGAAGTAATCTGTGGATCAGTCTCCTTCACTGTGCAGAGATGGCATAAGGGTTCTAGTCCATAATGTCACGTGGCTTGATCTACCAGTGTCCATATTGTGTAGAAAATATGAGCCAAAACACGTTCTAGTAGTGTGAGTGATACAGAAATTCATACCCTGAGTGTAAGTTTGAGCAGGAAGTTAATATAGTTTTTAATTACATGAGACCACCAATAAGGTAGTGATGGTGAGTCCTGATCTTATTTGGAAAAATTATTTTTTTATCTCTTTATGTATTTTTATATCAGATCTCTAATTACCCAGAAGTTCTGCTTGACTAAACATTTAGGTCAAATGCAGAACTAGCTTTCCTTGATACCAGTGTAAGAAATGATAATGTTAATATATCTTTTGGATGTTCTTCTTTTTGCAGAGGGCATGGCTTCATGAAATGTCCATGGAGATTTTCTTTACTGTGCTGAGCCATGAGAAAATTAAAAATGATGGAGTTTAGCCTGTGGACTGTTCAAATAAATGGTGATATCAGGCTGCTCAGTTCCAGTTGTTCAGCTGTAGTCCAATTAAAAAAAAAGCCTTTGAAAATTTCATGATGGTAGGATTTCAAAGGATATATTGTCCAAGTAGAGACTGCATCTTGATAATGAAAATAGGTCTTCAGAGGTGAATGTTTGGGAACAGAACAGCTAGGATGGGATGTCTTATTGTACGTGGAGGGGAACTTTGTAATTAAGGATGAGGAAAAGGCTGAGGTACGTAATGCCTTTTTTGCCTCAGTCTTCAACAGAAATAGTCAGGGATAGGGAGCTGAACAGACCCCCTGCAGTCCAGGAGGAAGTAGTTATTCCTGCTGTGCCGCTTAGAAACTCACAGTTCTCTGGGGCCAGACGGGGTTCACATGGAGGTACTGAGGGAGCTGGTGGGAGAGCTCGCCAGGCCACTCCCTCATTTATCATCAGTCCTGGCTCACTGTGGGGGTCCCAGGCTGGAGGCTGACCAGGTGACACCCAGCTACAAGAATGGTCAGAAAGAGGAGCTGGGGAACTACAGGAACTGTTGGCCTGACCTCAGTGCCAGGAGAAGTTGTGGAACAGATCATGTTGAGTGGGATCATGCAGCATGTACTGGACATCCAGGGGATGAGGCCCAGCCAGCGTGGATTCAGGAAAAGCAGCTCCTGCTTGGCCAACCTGATCTTCTTTCGTGACCAGGTGACCTGCCTAGTGGATGAGGGTGGTGTTCAGTTGAAAGTTGGACTTGATGATCTTGGAGTATTTTCCAACTTTAGCGACCCTATGATTGATAGGCTTTTCTCATCCTTCTGTAAATGACATAATACATATCTTCTGTCCTTTAGTTCAGATGCATGAGACATTTCTTGGTTATCAGGGCTAGAAATCATTAACTGGAAGCTGGTTTTAAATTGGTTTTGGTCTAGGTGACATGAGTTACCACCCAGAAGCCATATTTAAGTATTTCCTTAAAATAATTTTTCTACTTTTGGTATGTTTAAATAAATTTTCCTGTTAGCTGGGGTGGCAAAGAACTGATAATATCTCTAAAATATCTTAAGCAGGAAAGATGAAGTTCTACAAAAGACAGGAACTCAGAAGTTTATTTTATTTTGTTAACCTTTATGACTTGAAGATTAAAAACATTCCTTGAGTCCTGTTAAAGCAGTTCGGTTCAGATAGAGATATAATGTTCTTTTCTAGTTAACCCTTTCCCCTGTTTACTTTTAGTATGTTTGCTACTTATTTGCTGTCTGGTAGGGAGAAATCATTGCTTTGCAAGTTCTACTCTTCTATGCTGACAGACTATTTCAAAATTACCTAATATTGACAAAAGTAGTCCTGGAAGCAGTTGATTTACTGAAATAACTAAATACAAATGTGTGTGTGTATATAAACATGAGCTCTCTTTTAGAATTGAAATACTGGTTCACTTGTTCTATTATAGACATAACTTTTATAAACTATGCCATATTAAAGGGAAATTAAAGGTGTGCAAGCAGTAAATTTTGACCTGATTTTTTCAATGAAAATTTTAAAAAGCCTTCTTTTAATGTATGTGCATTATTATTAGTTAATATATTTCTAGGAAATATATAATAAGTATTTTGAGCCTTTTCATGCTCCTAGTGACAATGCATGGGAAACCTGTCTTGTATATCTCCTTAGAATCAGCACCTCAGTCATAAATTAGAAAATACTAGTTACTGAATGATTATTAAACCATGATGATTAACTTTTCACCCCTCTTTAAAGCCATTCTGTTTTGTAGTATATGGGGGATTTTGGTTTTGGTTTGTTTATTGTTGCTTGGTTTTTTTTAAGAAAGGAATAGGTTTGCTTCACAAAACAAATAGTAATATATAAACTAATCTGATGTTTTGCCTTCCCTAAAAGCAAAACTCCATTTTTTGGAGTGAGGTCAGGTTGACATTGCTAACTGTAATGAATGTAGGTAAACCAGTTACGTTAAAGAAGATTTGTTCCCAAATGTTTCAGACTGGTAATTTTGATCCTCATTCCACATCTTGTCAAAGCGAAAATGTATAGTATTAGAATGAAAGTATTATGTTAATTGGATACAATTTTGCATAGTTTAAATTCCATTTATTGCTATGAATTTTCTCTGCTCTTGATGATTCTTATGTGTAAAAGCATATTTTCTCTTTTATTGTGTTACTTCAAATATATGGCAGACACAGAGTGCTGCTTTAATTTCATACTTCACCAGTGTGATTACACTCATGGTTGTTTCTTCTGTTGTTAATTGACCTGTTTAAATCAAATTGTAGATAAAGTTATAAGCTATATCTAGCTGCTGTTTCAAACTCCACTCTTAGTGGGCCACAATAACAATATTAAAAAAGCATTAGTGATTAACTAATGTTAACACAACTTCCACTGAAGCAGAATATTGAGAAAACCGCTGGACATCCGGTTTAATGCCAGTTTGTCTGTGAGCAGTTAATTTAATTCCTAAGACTTTGTTTCCTTATCTGCCAGAAGGCAGCAGGGGTATTTACCTACTCCATTCCTGGGATTAATTATCTGCACTTCACTGGCACTGGGTGTTGTGGCTCCCCTGTTTTCCATTAAGGCGAAACTAGGGTAACAAATTGGAGCAAGGTAACTTGGCGCTCTGTGACTAGGAGAGGTTAGGAAAGAACTCAGATGCCGCTGGCTGCAAACTTTGTCTACAGCACTGGGACACTCAGACTTGAGAGTCAGAGTTCACAGGAGTGCCCTTTTGGCTGTGAATGACTCTCTAGGGCCAAGCCATGCCTTTGATGTGCAGCTCCTGAGGTTCCCTTGGGGAATGCAGAACAGCTGTGACACTCCAGAGAAAGTGCCACATACCTGCTCCGGAGAGGAGGATGTTGTCATTCCTGTCTTAAGAGCTAGGCAGTGCATGTCTTTGCTCTCCACCAGTTGGTTTGCATCTTGCCCCTTTTTAGTAATGCCAGAGGAATGGTGAGGAAGGAAGTCTCTGTACATCCTGTTCCTTTTTCTACAGCCCTGTCCTGTGGCTGAAAATACATCATGTAGTTGTTGTATCTCGAACTACAGCTGTCACACAGAATTGCTGCAGCACTGAACATTTGAATTAGACAAATTTGATTGAAAACAACTCTTAAAAAAATTAATCCAGTCCTAATAAACATCAGAGAAGAAGTTTGAACCACTTGCCTGCATCACATAACTGCAGCAAGTAAAAAAAATTGAAGATAAATGTAGGCCAGGAGAGATGGTTTTTGTTTTGAGAACCAAATTGGTTATGGACCAGCCCATCTTGCAGTTAACTGGATGCCTACCACCACTTTCAGTGAGAGTAGGAGGTTTGCCTTCAGGAAGGATATTTTATGGAGGTCAGATGTGTGGTCACTCATCAGAACACATAACTGAGTTGTGTAGAAAAGATATTTTGTCTCACTGAAAATTCATCTAATAATAGGACAAAAGTAGAGAAGTGTTGGCTTTGTCCAGTTTTATTCAGTTTGAATGCAGTGTCAGGTAGATTTCACAGAGGTCATTATAGGAAATAATGCTTTTACAGTGATCTGTTTATGCTAGATCTTAAACACTGCTTTTTTACTATTTTTTTCAAAGTCTGGATCATTATATAATGTATTCAAATCAGAACTCTGCTGAATGTTTACCTAAGTGAAAAGAAATTTCTGGATTCTTGTCTTGTTGTGGTGTACTGTTTTTTTGGGGTTTTTTTTAGCAGATTTGCTTCTGGAGAAAGCAGCAGTTATGATAAAAGGGATTATATAAGAGAGCTCCTGCTGAGAGTCCATGGCACTGTACAGGTTGATACCAAACACTGTATTCCCCAGGGCGGGTACAGTAATTAGCCACAGGACTGGCACTCAGTCTGAGGGATTAATTAGAACTGGAGGTGGTGTTGGAGAGAGGCAGAGCAGCCATAAAGAGTGTCAGGATCACTCTGGCCTGAAGCCTGTGTGATTTGATGTGAAATAGCAGCAGCTGGCTGTAACCTTAGGAAGTGCAAGAGAACAGCAGGTGGTAATTCCTGTCTCATTTACCATGTCTTCACAGAAACATACAAGCTTGTGCAGCTTGGGTTTATTGGCAGGTCAGAAGGAAAATCCTAGAGAGGACTGTGACATTTACTACACTGAGCAAATGCAGTAGTCAAACTGGAGTGTATGCAGCACAGTGTAAAACCTGTAACACTGCTGCTTAATGTTATCATACTTGCCTCTGACAAGGTTATCATGACCTTACAATATTGACCTCATGTGGACCAATGGACAAAGCTGAGAGTACTGTGAAAAATCTAGGACAGCTAGTGGGAATGACATCCTTCAAGGCTGTGATGAATGTAACAGGAGAACTATTTCATCCAAGTAGAAAAATCAGATGGGGGAATGATACAATGTTCTGGCATCCCTTGATTTTTTCAATAGCCATTGTATGGGGCAAGTAGGCTTTACCTACACTTTCAGGTGGGTAATGTTGTCCCATGGCTGTTGGCCTCCATCAGGCATCATGTTTTACTTGGCATTTGGGCAAAAATGGCAGTGAGGCATGCAGCAACTGGGCTAATTTGGAAATTGTAACCAGCTAGCATTTCAGGGTGAGCTTGAGTAGCTGTCAGCAGAGGAATTTAGTAGACCAGTGGTCGCTGTTGATGACTGTAGTGTTTTGTATTCTGTTAGGGCCTCCCAGGGTGTAGAACAAGAACCCTTCCTATGTGCAGCTCAAGAATCAAACCAAATAAAGAGAAAATTGAGTAACTTTGAATCCGTTGTTCAGAACAGCTTTCGATAGGGAAAAAATAAAACAGATCCAGGGGATATTTGTGGCTATATTTATAGCAGAGTGACAGGAAAGGAAGAGAACTCATTTTGTGGGAAGGATAGCTCTTTTTATGCCTTTTTAGAAGCTTGTTGTGTGCCAGAATTATCTTTCATGGATGCCAGAGGGTGCAATGCCTTCTAAAGCCTCCCACACATGCAAAAACTATGGACCTATTGTCGTGTCTTTGCTGGGTTCCATTTAGCCTTCCTGTGTTTCTGGCTCTCTCCAAAGATACGTGTTACTCATGGGGAGATGATCCAGGTCCAAACTGGCGCTGCATGTGTCTGACTGTTAGGTCTAAGATTATGACCACTTTGGGCAAAGAAAGGAAAGTTTTGTCCTGCTTGGGAACAAGCTGGAAGTAACTAAGCTGCAGATGGAAGAATGGGGTGGCCCATTTTATCATGTGTTGTTCATGTAGGCAGAACCCTTCAGTACTGACAGCTAATCTTGAACTTGCCTGTGTGGTGTTGGGAAGCTTTGGGAATGCTGTGATGTGCTGAATGTAAATGGTTTTGTGTACAGCTACACAAATCTTTCCAAATCCTTTAATTTCTTCTCAAGGAGAAGAAAATCTTTCGTGATGAACCACTATCTTTTCTGAATAAGCTCCTTTCTTAATTAATTCTCAGTTCTCCTTCATGTTGAAGATTAAATAAATCAAAATTAATATGAGTTTAAAACATCAAATTGCAAATATGCTAATTTAGAGGTGACTGAAAATTACTGTGCTGTAATTCTTAAGTCCAATGAGTAAAAATTAGGTTGTTTAAAAATCTTCTGCTTATTCATTTTTTCAATAAATGTCATTTATTGCTTGCTGTTCAGATTTATCTTCTTGTGTAGTTTTCTTGTTTGTGCTCATTTCCATTACATGGGTATTGTAGTTTTATCTAGAGGAGAAATGGATCATGGGCACAGCAGGGCTAATGAGTCACAGATGTAAAGATTCTGACACATTACTATCTAATAACTTGTTTAACTTATATTCCATAATAAGATAAATGAAAACTTGATACATCTGTTTCCTAAATGATGTATCATTCCAGTCTTATCAGTGTCTCAGGAATGAGTCCCTTTATATGTTGTGAGTTTTAGCCTTTTTTGGTTTTGTTTTCTGTTTATTTGTTTCTAAAGAGGAGATTTCAGGTCACTGAGCAATGCAGTTAGCCACACTGCAGTTCATCCCAATGAAGTGGGAAAGCTGTGTTTAGCCACTGGCTTTATAGGATCAACTTACAGGGTCTCAGCTTCGTCTCATGGATGTATAGCAGGAATAAAGATGCTAAATGCAACTCCAAGATGCTAGTGAAGAACACATATGCATCAAAAAGTTACTCTGCCTTTTTTTGTGAAGACTGGTGCAGTCTTTGTGATCCACAGGCTCTCTGGTGTGATGAACAGAGCAGGTATTTGCCACATTAAAAGAATCTGCTGCAGCTGAGAGACCTGGCGGGCTGCCCTGGCCTGTTGGTGCTCCCCAGCTGGGCTGCAGAGAGCTCATGTGCTGCAGCAACATGGGCTGCCCCAGCAGAGCCTTCATACAGGACTCCTCACTAGGGCCCTTGCCTGGCACCAGGAGAGGGCACAGCCTTCCCTTTAGGAGGTGCCAAGCTGGCATGGTGCAGCTGTTTGCTCCAGGAGGAGCCCCCAGAGGGGCTGTGCTACCAACTCTGCCTCATAAAGGTGGTCTGTGGGAATACAGGGGGCTTAGAGCTCCCTGGATGTATTTAATTTAATGTTCCTCAGCCTAATGTCTTTCTGCCATTGAACAAGCCTCTGCTTCTGACAGTGTGCTATGCTAAATGCAAGGACAGGACTTAGGGATTTCCTCCTCTTTAGGAATTCACTGCTCAGCTGCATAAGGTTTTGGCTTTATCAGAAGGTTCAATTCACACTCTACAAGGCAGCTCAAGAAAGGTATTGGACTGAGAGCAAAATTCACGCCCTTATAGTGTGACAGCAGGCCACAATCACCACTCTTCCCTTTTTGTGCCAGTACAGTACAAGTTCTGCACATCTTGTTAGAGTAGAATATGAGAAACCATATGTGGCATACAGCAATTGAGGGGTCAAAATGGATGTGAAAATACTCCTATGGATGTCTTGAAAACTTTGACCATGGCCATTATGGACTACCCACGATCTAGCAGCAGATTTATGTTCAGTGTTCATAGTTGTTTATGTGCTACCAATTTATGTGCTGAATGTCATATGTTAAACAGAATGTGAGGAGCAGGATATTAATTATGCAAATCTCTTCAGAGTATACTGTCATTGCTGTCAGCTTCTGCAGCAATCCAGAGTCAAGGCTTTCCACATAGATCTCGAAGTGCTGTAGTACATTTGAATTGAAAATGGCTCAACCATCTGCTGGCTGATAGTCTTAACAATCTTCAAATAATCATAACCATTTATTGTAATTTTAAGGAAAGACACCTTCATGGGATTGCTCCTTCTAAAATCTCTTGATACTCTCATTTAGTAGTTGATTCTCATGAAGTATCAGCTTGCATCTGCAGTGCAGTGCAGCCCTGACTCTGTTTCCCATATGACAGAGAGGCTGTTTCCTGTCTGTTGCCAGTGTGGGGTGTACTAAACGTAGTGTTTGTTCAGTTTGTCTGTTGGTAAATTGTCTCTGTGATGTTTGTGTCGTGCTGTTCTCGTACCATGTTATGCTGTGTCCCTAGGGTCTGCCAGGCTTCCCCACAGTTGCTGCTCTGCACAGTAATCAGATCCTCACCGTCAAGGTTTGTGGCTGACATGTACCTGTTCAGTCAGGTCTCTCTGTATCAGCATAAAAGTGCACATGAAAAATTGTTTTTAGCATGGAATGCCAGTGAATTCTTAGGGTGGATCTAAGCCAACCCTCACTGCCTTTGCATTGATCTAAGTACTCCTGATGCAGAGCGTGGAATCAAATCTATGACTGTGTGCCCCTGGAAATGCCTACATTGCCCATGGTCTTGGTCAGTATTTTATTTTCAGATGAGTTTTTTCTGTTGTTCTGCTTCCCTGAGGCATACATGAGTGTGGAAAATGTCAGTGAACTCTATACTGGTTACAAATAGAGTCAGATATTTGTGTTAGATATCAGAGGTTTAATCTGTACATCCAGATTTTTTCAAAGTGGATTTGCAAATTAAGCAGGAAGCAATCTGGTCAAGCTGGAACTTCAGACCTTATAAAAATAACACCATTCTTCATGGCACACTATGCTGGTTAGAAAATCTGACTGAAAGTTGAACTGGTGCTTTGTCTCTAGAAGCTTTGCTGAAAGAACAACATATAAAAATACAGATTTTTAGAGCCTGGGTAATGAAAAAACTAATACACATGCAGAATTCTCATGCAAAATCTGGGGAGAAAACAGTTATGCATTTAAGTCACTGTATATGATTTAAATCATAGCAGTATGTCCTGTACTATAGAGGTAATCTTTTTCCAAAAGAAAATGCACAGTTTCTTTCAGGCAGAAGCACCAGTTCATATTATAATATTGATTACAAATCTAATGAATATGTCTTTATTTCTTTCTCGGGCCTTCTGATGTCTGTTCTTCAATTCTCTCATCTCTGATCTTCAACCTTTGACTCACCTGCCTGATCAGATGGTGTTTCCTAAAATCAATCATGGGTTTCTCTCTGCTGATCAGCAGCTCATTAAACGCCGCCTCATTAAGGTAGTGCTTCATCTCACTGGAGTCTGGTTCTTCTTTGCATTCAGTTTACTCTTTGCTGTACCTTTTTGTCAGATGCCTTCTTACAGCAGGTTGTTCACTTGAAAATGCTTTGAAATGAAGCAACTCTTAATGGTATTAACACTTAAAAGACTGTGGGTGGCTTTGCTAAGTGAGCCATGCTTGAGGTGCCAGCAGCTTTTTCCAGCAGTTTTTAGTGATGTGCTGGAAATAACCAAAGCACCATTTTGGGGTGTCTTTTCTTTTTTAGAGGGAAAGGTAATATATTTTGACAACTCTCTTGAAAATTGGCTTTTACAAATTAATAGGTAAAAATGAAGAGAGTTAGCTAATTGTCAATATAAAACAGCCTCCCAAAACAGAAGGAAAATTATGTACAATTCCATCAAGAAGCAGTTACTTTCCATGCTCAATTTTGAAATCTATCCATGTATCATTCATGGGCTTGGAAAATTGCTGTGCAAATCTGTATATTCTCAGATGCAACTTTTCTTTTTCGCCTCAGCTTTGTAATGATTATGCAAATCATGAAGCAAACAGATGCTTATCAAAAACAGTCACTTGCTCTGGAGAACTAGATGAGTAAAATACTTCAAGACCATCCCAAATTTTGGCATGTGTACTGTGGTAAACAAGCAGTTTAGAATCTGAACCTTCTGCTCTATGGCCGATTGCACCAGACAGACACAAAGTGCTGGTCTTCAAGGCAAAGTGCTGTTTCTGCCATAAGCAGTGAAGAAGCCACTGTCCAGTCCATGGCAGCTTCTTCCAGCCTGTGTTGCACTCTTTATGGGTAAATTGATGTGTTTTTATGTGGTTGATACCTCTAAAGCAAATTTGTGATGAGTTTTTTATTGGTTTAGGGAGACCAAGGACAAGCTGGACCCCCTGGACCTCCAGGGCCGCCAGGACCCAGAGGTCCCCCAGGAGATACTGGCAAAGATGGTCCTCGTGGGATGCCTGGCTTGACAGTGAGTTGCTCTGTTGCTGCTTTGGTGTGCACATTTCTCTCAAGTGTCAAAGATATTTCCTGAGGTAACACTTGCAAGTAAGACATGCAGGAGCTGAACCACAGGCAGGTTTCAAGGGGTACCTGAAGTCCCACACACACAGAGCAAGCGTATAGCAGGGCCAGAAGTAACACCAGTGTTCCTTGCCTCCCACCCCTGGCAGTTTCCCTACACTTTCTAAGGTTTCTCAGTCAGTCACTGATGTTTAATAGCTGTGTGAGGAGAGTCTGCCCCTTTCCACAAGTAATAAATGTTTCTATTCAAACTTCAAGATAAAACTGAATTTGAGGCCTCATAGCATGGATGTGCTTGACTTCTCACTTCTTAATGCTTTAACCTCAAAAGTCATGGAATAAGGTAATAAACTGCTAAAGCTGCCCAGGGTATGATGAAGTTTGGAGTTAGATTCTGCCATCTTTAAACAAGAAGAACAATACCATTTTCTTTAGATCAATCCCTGTACTTCATTAGGATAAGCAGTAGAATCCAGTATATTGTGTATTGTTTGTTTTAGGCACAGGATGAATCCCACACTTTTTAAACGGATGCCTAAACACATGACTTTTTAGAAGAGTATGTGTTTGATTTTATTTCATATTTTGTGGCCTCCTTAATTTTTATTCCTTTGAAAGAAGTATCTCTCTTCTCACCATGAATGCCACGGTGTTATCAATGTGGAAATGGAATCACAGCCAGCAGAGAGACATGAAAAATGAAATGACACATGTACAGATGCACACACACTTTCACATCATGAAAAGTGAAGATTGTGGCCAAGAAGACACATGGGGAACCAGCAAGGTGAAGGCCAGTACTGGAAACAGAAACTGGTTTCTTGAAGAAAAAGCATCACTTGTTACATGAGGCCAGGATTGCATAATTTTTTCCTGCAGGGCCTTTTTAGCTAAAACTGAGAAAGAAAATGCCTTCACTCCTGTTCTAACCCTTTTCAGGTATTAACTGTCTAAATGTAATATAGCATGATAATAGAGAAATGCTGCTAAAATTTCCTGTGAAAATCCAGCAAAGCTGGCTGGTTGAGACGTCTAGAACTCTAGAGCTGCTGCTGCTGCTGTTTTGGTTTGGCTTTTTTACCACTCCTGCCCTCGTAAGTTCTAGTTCCAGATTATGAAATGACATTAGAAGTCTGTAACTCTCCTGATGCTTTACTTTGGCAACCTTCTCATTTCTTGTTAGTCCTGTGGCACATCAGGCTCTAGGCCTCTTCTGAGTCTCCCTTGTGTTCTTTTATTGTGGTTAAATAGACTGTGGTCAGCAGAGTTGGTGCTGTTTTGATCTAGTAAGGGCAAGACTGAAACCAGAATCCATTTCTGACAGCAGGATAGTGTTTTAAGGATTCACATACATAGATGGGGCTGGCAGAATCAGCTGGCCTTGCTAGTTACAGTGTGGCTGCGTGTTGCTTTGTGCTTTTTAGCAAAGGGATCATTAGCTTTTCTCATAACAGGAAAGTCATGCATTTTATGAAATGAGGTCATTTCATTTTATAATAGTGCTGTTGTGATTTTGACTTTAGATGGCAAGAGGGAGTTTCTTTTTATAGTTTTTAAGCTGTGGCTATCTTAAGCCCTATAACATTATGGAAAATCAGTTCATAATACTGCTTTAGAATCAGATACAAAGAATCACTCAGGTAAAAACCATCCAGTTTTCTGCCCTTCGCGATGTTTTGTACCCTCAGGTAAATATTCCTCATCCTCAGAAGGCTTGTTCCTCCTTGGCTGTGTGATACTCAAATAGGAGAACTGTAAAGGGAAAACTTAGTTGACAGGGAAGGACAGTTTTGTCTTTGAGGTAGAGACTTGTGTGGACCTTTGAGCTCATGAGCTGAAAGCAGCAGCTGCTCTGTGCTATGAGCTGGGGTGTTGCAGGATCACACAGCTATAGGAGGATGTCCTTAGAGTGACCCATGACCATTAGGCAGACATTGCCTCTTTAGCAGGGTTAGACAAAGCAGGGCTTCTCTTCCAGCCTGTCCTTCTCAAGCAAGAAGGTTCACAGTTGCCACAGCTATAAGATGGTGTTTGAGGCAGTGGCTGGCCAGAAACGTGTGCCTCCATGGCTTCTTGCTCCCAGCTGTCCTTGGTGTGCTTGCAGATGCTGCGTGTTTGCTTCTGAGCGCGATGCACGCAAACCCAGAGAAGCAGCTCTGATTCTTTTCAGTTGCCAGGAATGCCATCAGAACAGTTCTCATCAGTTTTATGACAGGCTTTCTTTTATGGCAAAGCTGCTAAAGAAGACCCTGCAGCTGTGCTGATACAATAGTGCATGGACTGCCCTGTGCTCAGTTGGGTTTTCAAGGGAGTGGTGTATAAGCCAGACCACTAAAATGATAGGAGCTCTGGGTTTTTTTGGATGGGTATTTTTAGCCCACATTGTGTGACTGATGTTTTACTGTGTATGTGCTCATATGGGAAGAAAGAGAGGAAGATAGATTCTGACTGTAGATAGAGTTGTGCCCACAGAAAGAGAATACATTGGAGAAATGATAGGTTACCATTTTAAAAGCCAGTCCAGGTATTTAACAGCTGAGTAATTATTTCACGGCTTCAAAATACCAATATTCATGGTTTTATGGAACATGGTAATTGACAACAGTAAGTTCTGCCTGCTGACTGAGGTGATGATACAGACCAGTAATCTTGGAATATGTAAACTGTGGGATACAGCACATGTGAAAATAAACTTTCTCTATGTCCTTTAGCACAGTGGAATGGAATATTATGTGTGGAACCAAGAGACAGAGTCAGAACACCAATACTTAACTCTTGCCTTGACATCTATACTGTTACATTATTGTGAATTAGTACTTCTTAAGATATCTGTGATTTGAACTACCAGGTTTAAAAGCAAAATATTATGTTTAATGTGCAGTTAGCTGCCATACCTGTTAAAGAATAAAATTTTTAAGATAATTTATTACTAGATAGAAAACTGGATTCAAGATGTGTTGCTGAAATTATTCACTCCTGTTTTTATTTGAAGGGTGAGCCAGGAAAACCAGGAGAGCAAGGATTGACAGTAAGTATCCTTCCGGTTTTCTAAGAAAGTGTAACATGACATATACCTTTTAAAATGAGAAATTCCATAAAGCTTTATGGCTGTGTATTTCCTGACCTTCCTTTGTCACAGGCTCTTTGAGGCCTTATTTGTGAAGAAAGCACAAGAAAGAAAACATCCTCCGTTTAAATACAGTCACCTGTCCCATGAGGCCAACTTCTTTAAGTTTGGAGAAGGAGAGGGAAATAAAACAGCTAAGGGCACAGTAAAACAAAAAAGAAGCAAGCCAGGGGTTCCCAATTCCTGGCCCCCTCTTCACACTGGCTCTGAAGCTGAGCTGTTTCTTCCTTGAGAGCATTGAGCAGCACAGGAACCCTCTACATGTTTTATGGGCCAAAATTTAGGCTGTCTCTGGCAAGGACTCTGGACCTTTGCCTAACAGAGCAGTGAAGAGACAACACTGAAACTCTCAGAAAGTTCTTCTGTTCTGAGGTTTCGGTTATTTTCCTCTGTGTGTGTCAAATACTTCCGATTCATTTGGAATTAAATTGAAGCTCCACTGGTTGTAAATCAGATTTAGCCACAGGTTAAGGCATCATCAGTTTCTGCCTGTCACATATTCCCAGAACAGTGGAACATGCAGTGCTTCTTCTCCCTTAAGATCTCTCTAAACACAGTTGTTTTTATTTTTATGAGAGATGACAGATTGTAGCTCGGGGCATGCGGTTTTGATTCCTGAGTGCTTCTGAGGAGGAAGATTATCAGTAATAATCAGCTCAACAATCAGTGCAGATATGATTGCTATCTGAATTTTTGAAGATTTAAACAGGTGCAATGATATTTTATCTTGACAAATTGCAAAATATTTTCAATTGACAAAAGCCAATATCTTTTAAAAGAAAGAAAATGAAGATTCTGAGACTTGGAAGTATCTGCTGTGATCAGGTGGTTAAAGTAGATCCTGTACTTTTTCATTTTTCAGTAAGTTCAATTTTAAAATCAGAGCCTCTTAAAGGTACTACCTTGTGTTTTAGCATGCTGCTGGGCTCTTTTTTACTCTGTTCTTTTGGTTTCTCAGCGCCAGTGAAGAATAGATGCAATAGCTAGAAAGGGAGCTATTTTCGTTTGTTTTCCTGTATTTGGAATATTCTCCAGTTTGACCTCTGGACAGAACTCATTCAGGTTCTGCAAAAGTGTCTTTCTATTCAGATCTGCAGAGTCACAGGATCCTTGAGGGCTTTTCATCCATTACCTTTTAGTCCCCATGTTCAGAGCATTCCCAGTGCTCTAACGTAACCATCTGTATGTAAGAACTAAAAAACTGCTACTACTCTTTTTCTCTAAATGCACGTGTTTAGGTAGGAAGAAAAGGTGTTTAAAAATCAAATCAGCAAGAAAGATCCCAGATTACATGAATTTCCAACTCCAAATGTCTGCTTGAAAAGTCAGTCTGATGGTTTAAATGTTAGGTTATGTATAGATCAAGTAAAGAGCATCAGAGTGTCAGGGAGGTAATTAGTTTCTTTTTATTCTTCTTGGTGCTTCTGACATACTCTTTATGCCAGTACAGATTCGCAGACTTCTCTTCCCTGTGGAAAATGTTACAATTATTCAGGGACTGTTCAGCTGTTTCTGACAACTTCTGTCATGCATTTCATGTATTTCCATATTGGAAATTCAGATACTGCTCCAGGAATAGCTGATTTCCCAACATGTATGTTATAAGATTGCATTGTTAAAAAAAAATATATATTATGTGGTGAGGAGCACAGGCCTTTTCCTGCTGGAGTTTCTTTTTGTACATTTTTCACCTATTATCTTTTCAAAGTAAAGGAAAATGGAGATCTCTGCCCAGAGGAGCAGGATTTCTGCAGGAATTCTTTTGTAGGGACTTGCCTTTGTTTCACACCAAGAATCTTCAGTCTGAGTTAGCTTCCTGTTTCTCTTCTTGATGAAATTGAAACTTGGAATTCAATGAGTTCCACAAAGTACTACCAGTTCTGGTCTCCCAAAAATCTATATGTTGGAGTGTGCTGTGGTTTCCTGTTTGCCCACCTGTCCAAGGCCCTTTCCAGTAAGAAGCAAGTACTGTGGCATATATTCTGATTCTTCCTCCCAGATGGAGGTGGGATGGAGCCAAGAAGAGCACTAAATGCTGGGAGAGAATTCATACAGTTCAGGTGGCATGCTGAAGGTGGTGGGAGATGAAGGCTATTTATGGCCTATAGGGTCACACTCTCTGAGACTTTAAATCCCATGGTGCTGTTCAAGTTAAGGATAGCAGCAAGCCTGACCTCTGGATTATAATAACGGGGACAGAATATTTTTCTCTTTCAAAAGCATTTTTACACCTGTATTTGGTAGCAGGCCTTGGTATTTCTAGATAATTGTACATGGTATTGATAGAGCTGGCAATTTTAGTATGAACCTGTGAACTAACAATGACATAGCTTGAAATTACTTTGTTTTCTATTTTCTCACAAAAGAAGGGGAATAAATTTCTTGAAGAGTAAAAAATATGTCAGCAGAAATGGGTAGCAATGTTTTCCAGCTTGTTCCTCAGGATGTACCACGAGCCTGTGACACACACTGAGTAATGCGTGACCTACTGTGTGAATCACTACTCACAGGTAACCAGGGCAACCACGAAGCCTCAGCTGAAATGCAAAGAGTCGATTTATTTCATCACCTCACTAACAACACCGAGCAGCTGAGACACACAGAGACCCAGCTCCATTAGGCTCAGTTTATTCTAGTGGCTCCCTTAGGCTCAGCTCATCCTAGCGCACAGCAGGGGTGGGGTGGGGCTGCTGCTGCCCCCTGTATATCAAAGGTTTCCTGCAGGAGCAGTTTGTCACAAGGCTGTGCTTCTATCATCACTCCTTTTCCCAGCAGAAAGAGGGCTCAAGCATGTCTGTGACATCCTGTGTTATGTCCACACAGGAATTCTGCTGCTCAAAACAGACAGAGGATGAACAGTGGACATAATAACTGGAGTTTCCCCACACCAAAATTCTTAGTGTTCCCAGCTGCAAGGTCTCTTTGAGTGAAATGATTTCCTCCTTAACAAATCTTGTGGGTTTAACCCTTTCCTCCCAACACCTGCAGCAATGTGTACCTTGATTTACAGAAAGTTGGAATTATTTTAATGCATTTGGAATTCTGGGAACGTTCATGTTCTTCTTTCAGTGAAAGAGGAACTCTAGTAAAAAGATGGCAATTTGCTGCAACTGAGAATCTGCTGCCATGTTTTTCTTCATATTTAATGAAGTTCTGTTAGTAAATAAAAAAGAAAATAATGTTTCAGGGTGATGTTTTGACAGAGTGCAGTAATAACTTTTCTCCCTCTCAGGCAGGAGAGTTTTGCTTGGACCATATGCAGAGAATGACAGTGTTTGAGTTCTCTGACATGAGCTCTGCTTTGGCTCAAGAGAGTTCATCTTCAAGACAAGGAATGGCCTTTCTTTTTCCCTGTTTCCATTATAAAAAATGTGTGGGTTATGGCATGGTGGTGAGACAATTCAGGATGTGGGAGATTCAGTTGTTTCTTATAGAAGCCTCTCATTCTCAGTTAAAAATCATTCCAGGTTGTCTAATTGCCAGCATGCTTCTTTTGCTGCTCTGTCCTTGTGGTTGAGATGTTTGGGAGAACGCTTTGCAAAGGTTTTTTGACTCTGTATGTTGCTGTGTCAGGAAGAATATGTTTGCTCTTTGAGCCAAGAAACTTCAGTTTCTTTTTAGGTGAGATGGAGGTTTAGGTTATAAAGATGTGACTGCATGCCTCTTTAATGTTAGAAGAGAATGAAAGAGTGACTTGTAGTTGAAATTTGTGTCTGGTTTCCATGACATTGGAAAGCCCTGCAGATGTACTTTCTTCAGGAGTTGAAGGTATCATTCCTCTGTGCAGAAAGGATTAAGAGAATTCAGGGGGAGGCCAAGCAGTGGGGTGATCAAAGGGATTAAGTTTTGAAATATTATGTGGAGCTAGAAAAATGCATGCTTCTCAAGAGAGAAGGCCAGTAGTTTCCATAGCTTTTCAACCTTTTCAGTTAAAGTTGTGTCCTGCCTCTCATAATTCATCCTGCTTTTCCTGCCATTTGTCTGCAATTCTTGGTGATAAGGACTCTTAAATACCATAAAAGAGTTTTTCCAGTTTATTTTCTCATTTTCAGAGTGAATAATAGATGGATTTGTGATTCTTTTCTACCCAAGAGTTAGGATTTCTGGTTGCAGACTATTCATGAGAGCTTAGTGTCAGTGATGGAAAATATTAAAGGCCGACACTAGCAGATGAACATGTTCAGATTCATAAACTGCAGTGGGATAGAAGGTGTGCATGAGATGGTTTTGTTCCTAATTTCCATTTAGGAGATTTTTTCTGCTTTTATGTGTAAAGTTTTAAACTAGTTTAAACTAGTTCATATTAATAAAAATCTGGAATACTAAAATATGCTATGTTTTCAGCTCCTTTTTTCAGAAGTAAATTTAAACATGTTTAGTGTACAACCAGATTTGTCAATGAAAGAAAACCTCAGTGTATTATTTTCTCCCCCAAAATGGGCCTTAAAGACAGATAAGTAATTTTGCATATGTTTTACATGAGCAGAACACTCCAGAATACTCAGAGAACTCAGGTAAAGGTGCCTCTTTGCAAAGGAAATCTATACTGTGATTACTAACCCAAATGCAAAATCCCTCTGCTTGAAGATACATTGTTTTCCAAACAGTACTTTTGTGCTTATACAGACTTGCTGGGCACCTGTTCAAGAAAGTAAAACTTAATGTTATTGCTTTCACTGGTTATTCAGAAAAAGGAGGATGTTCTTCCAAAGGATATAGCTATATTTGTGAAAGAAAGTGAAAAAGTGTAACCTTGTAGAATGTCACATCTTTAAAATGAATTAATACTGTTTTTCATCTTAGGTTAAAATGAACTCTTAGGGACCAGGCAGGATTGTCTGGGAAGTTCTACTGGTTTCCATCCAGCCTTTCAGGCCAATGGTCAAGGCCAGATTGTCAGCTGCTGTGGATCTTCATAGCTCCTCTGGGAAGCTACTAATTGTGATTTTGTTTTCAATGGCCAGAGTTCTGTAGGCGCCTTCTTTGTTTTATTCAGGTAGCATGTACATAGTAAATTTTATAAGGTGTTGTTCTTAAGCTATTTAGCTGCAAAAGTTTATGAGAACTAGCAGATGAAATGGAAATTCTCAGCCTGTGCCTTTCACAGCAGCTATTCTTTTTTCTCACCAGTACAGTTGCACTGGGCTTAACTTGCTGGAGATCTCAGGGAAAATAGTCCATCATTTTGTAACCTCTGCACTTTGGTAATGGCTGCCATAACAATGATTAGAGGAATGAAAATAAGAAGCTCTTCTTGAGCACTAATTAATAGTAATTGCAGCACTTTTCATCAATTAAGGTAGATAGCGTGGGAGGGGGTCACTCCTTTTTACGAAGTTACAAGAGAATTTTCATCATAGTTAATCTCTTAACTGATCATTCTTATATCTAGATGATGCATCAATATTACAGCACTGAACATTTCAATACTAGCATTCTAGAAACTGTAATCTTTATGAAACACTCCTCAACCATGCAGGTACATATTTTCTGAGTTTTACACAAAGGAAATGGGATCCAGACACAGGCTCCACTGAAATGCAGATTAATGCTTTGTATGAAACATGTGCTTTGTCTTCATATATATTTGCTGGTTCAGGTTTCCATTTTCAGTTCTTTATGCCATTAGACTGGTAAGAAATTGGTTTGTGGGGAAAAAGGAAGGGATCATCCCCTTCTACTTGGCACTGGTGAGGCCACACCCAGAGAGCTGTGTCCAGTTCTGGGCCACTCACTGCAGGAAGGACATTGAGGCACTGTAGGGTGTTCAGAGAAGGGCAGTGGAGCTGCTGATGGGTCTGGAGCACACATCCTGTGAGGAGCAGCTGAAGGAGCTGGGGATGTTTTGCCTGGAGAAAATGAGGCTCTTTGGGGGACCTTCTTGTTATTTACAGCTACCTGAAAGGAGGTTGCAGCCAGGTGGGCTTTGATCTCTTCTCCCAAGTAACAAGTGGTAGGACAAGAGGGAAGTGCCACAAGTTGCAGGAATGAAGGTTTAGATTGGCTGTTACAAAAAATTTATTAATGGACAGAGTTGTCAAGCATTGGACCAGGCAGCCCAGGGAGGTGGTTGAATCACCACCCTTGAAGTTATTTAGGATGTGCATAGATGTGGCAGTCAGGGCTTAGTGGTGGATTTGGCAGTGTTAGGTTAACAGTTGGGCTCAATGATCTCAAACATATTTTCCAATCTAAACAATTCCATCGTTCTGTTCTAAGTGTTTAATGATTCTTACAGGCAGCAAAGGGAAAATATCTGTTCTCAGGAACAGTCCTGGAACTTCTTTTGTTTCATAGAAATATAGACACAATACTTCCCAGAGGTCTTCTGGTAACAAAGAGCTTTTACTTTCATAGAAGGTATGGAAGTAAAATAATTCTTCTGGGTTTTTTTTGGGTTTTTTTTTTTGTTTGTTTTTGTTTTTGTGTTTTTTTTTTCTCTTTGGTTGTGTTTTCTGGTTTTTTGGTTTTGTTTTGTTTTGGTTTTTTTTGGTTTTTTTTTGTTTGCAAGGCTTTGGAATAAGAGAGTTTTTGTATGACAGTGTATTGCACCGTTGTGACCTATTTTGCTGTATAACTTATTCAGTGTACAAAAACATTCATGTTTTCATTATGTTTTTGTTAGGCATTTTCATTTGGTGTTTGGGCTCATTGTCCATGAACTCTAGCACCTTGTAAAACAAATCATTATTCCTGCCCCAGACCTGCAAATTGAAAATGCCCCAACTTTTTAATTCATACATTTCTTCAAACATTAAGCAACTGAGTCCCTAGAAATTGAATATGAAAGGTTGCTAATGTATCACACCCTGAATTACTCTTCCTTTGAAACTGCAGCTTTAACCTTTACAGGACAGAATTTTCTTACTTTGCAGCTTGCTAAAACACAGGGAATATACGAAGCATAAAAGGAAAATAACACTATAGCATTAGAAAGGAGGTGTAGTAAGAATTCTGGAGCCCAAACTTTGTTTTAACTACACTTAGATAAATCTTTTCAGTTTGGTTTGATTTTGGGATGGGGGGAGGGGATGGGTTGGGGGTTTTGTTTGCTTGTTTGTAGGGTTTTTAGTTAGTTTTTGGGGTATTTTGTTTTGTGGGGTTGTTTTTGTTTGTTTATTTGGTTGGTTTGGTTTGTTTTGTTTGTCTGTTTGTTTTAATTTATTCTGAATAGTTATTTGTTAAGGATCAACTGAAATGTCCAGCTTTATTCCATCATTTCTATAATGCAGTGACTTGACATGCTTCAATCTCTGGAGGTTTGGTTGATTTCCAGAAACAGTGATTGAAGAATGGCAGGTCATAATGGAAATATTTTACCTTTTAAAAACCAAAACTGCATAGAAGACTTGTACATGTTTGTATTTATCCTTAGTTATCCAGTTTTCCAAGTGTTTAGGTATTATTAATAATTCTCCTCCTCCAGAGAAACACAGAGGGCAGTTGAATTTCTTTGGAGCAACATAACTGGTTTTTCATCCTCCTACTGTGAAGTTATTTGTACAAGAACCTAATTCAGTGAAGCCCTGCAATAAGTTGTCACAGCTGCCTAGCTACTTTACTCAATTGGACATGATGGCAAAGGGCTCTTCTGAAGTGTTCATGATGGCTGAAAGAGCAAGAACTACTTTTTATTATTTATCTTCCTATTCTGTGCATGTCTTGCCACCAAAATTTTCAGCCTTCTCAGTTGAAGTTCTTCTGTGAATATATGTCAGTTTGAGGAAAAGTGGCATAATCCTAGAAAACGCTGAGCAGTCTCTTCATCTGAACAGTTTTCACAAACTTTCTTTGGAATTCTTGAAGCCTAAATGCTCTTTATAAAAAGAGCTTTTTGACATCAATGGCCAGTGGTTTAGGAGTTGATTCTAAGCATGCCTTTATGGAAACTCTGGCAGCTTTTAATGATTCAGGCAAAAGTCAAATATTTGCTATCAACATAATCTATCATTGACCAATGACAGATATCACATATATGTATATGTAGTTAGGAGGTGAAAGAATTCTGTACTTCTGGGATTGTTTTGTTTTCTTGACCAGCCAAAGGTTTTAAAGGGCTGTGTGTTTCTGTTTTACCTCCTTCCTTCACCCAGATACATTGGTGGCAGAGGGGCAGTGTTTTACAAGTGGTGCAGATGGAGCCTGCAGCTGGTGGAGATTCCAGCAGGTTCTGTGTGTGTGGGATCAGTGCAGAGCCCAGGCTTTGGGCTTGAGGGGAATGAGGTGGGGACCTGGGGCAGCAGCTCTGCACTGCCTGCCAAGACCCAGGGGCAGAATATCTGTCTAGAGGGAAGCTTAGCTGGGCCTGCATTTGCAAAGCATCCTTTGGTTGTGCTGGAGCAAACAGCAGGGCTAGGATATTGCTGCAGCTGTTAGGGAACACAGAGCAGCTGAAGGAAAACAGAGGAAAACGTCAAACAAAGCATCCTGAGGAATTGGTTGGAAATGTTCACATATTTCTTGCCTCCTGCTTCTGTCTCCAGACCTGTGTAGAGATTTTGATTGCTGGTCTTACTGTCTGTTCATCAAGTGGGCACCACAGGATGCTCCCCTGAGCAGTAGAATAATAAAGGGGAAAAATCCATATGTTCATATGGAATTTTTACATAGATTCTTCTAAAAGCTGTCACTTATTCCTCTGGAAATAAGCCAAGCACCTTATTGGTTTGGGGTTTTTGGTTTGGTGGTTTTTTTTGGTGTTTTTTGTTTTTTTTTTTTTTTTTTTTTTTTTTTTTGTTTTTTTTTTTTTTTTTTTTTTTGTTTTTTTTTTTNTTGTTGGTTTGTTTTTTTGGTTTGGTTTGGTTTTTTGGTTTGGTTTGGTTTTTGTTTTAAATTTTTTTTATTTTATTCTTGCGAATTTTTTTCTTTGTACCAGATTTTATTTTACTTACTTGTTTCTGTCTCTCCACTGTCATTCTGTGCCTTGATCAGAGATTTTAGGTAATTCTAGAAAAATAAGCACAATTCTGAGGTGTTCTACAGATTTTTTTTGTTTTGTTTTTTTAAGTAAGTTTTCTGTTAGTAACCTAATTTCATGTTTTCTGTTAAATGACTGCTGGCTTATGTGGGGGAGGGTCGAGAGCTGTCAGTGAATGAGCTGTTAAGTTTCCAATGACTTTTAACTTCTTTCCCAATGCTAGGGAGCAGTGCTTTAAAGAAAAAATGTTTCTGTTCAGGTATGTTTTGCAGTCAGAACATTCTAAGGATAAGAACAACTCGTTATCCTATGTAAATTGTGAAATGTATCAATTTAGGCAAGCTTTTATTTGAAATTGGTTCTTTGAGTCAATACCATACAATTTCTGAAGGTAGCTGTGCTGTTGAGGACTGTTTATGTCATGAAGTGGCTCAGTGAAACACCAGGGGCTGTGAAACACCAGGTCTCTGAACCAGTCTGAGTAAAGGCTGAAGTTCCAGAAATGGAAAACTTCTAGTTCCATAAGATATTTATTGATAAGTATCTGCTGCATTTTTTTCTCTGAATGATTCATTTTAAAGTCACCATAAGAGCGAGACTGTGCTGCTATGTAAATATTTTCATATTCAGTAACTCATCTGGAGAAGCTGGAATGATGTCAGGGATGAAGAGGAAATTCTGGGAAAAAATGTTTTCTGCAACGTCTTGAAGTATATCCATCCCTGACAGGCTGACAGCTGCAAGCACCAGGCAGAAAGTCTCCAACAGAGAGAACATTTAACAGGTTGCTTTGGGGGCTAATATTAGTAAGTGAATTATCATTTTACCTTCATGAAGTAGTATTGTATTAAGGGCTCCCAAATGGTAATTTAATATAGCTGAAGGTCTTTAGAAGGTTTTAATAGCTTCTTAAGTAGCTAGAAACTGATATATCCATCCCTTGGACATAAAAATAGCTGGTATGAGCTATGAAGAAGGTCTTCAGTTGTTCTATATTCACTTTGGCCTACTGATGGAGGGATTTTTCCCAAGACCTGAAATAACCCTGAAATGTAGCAGGTTGGTTTGCAACAGGACAACAGACAACTGATGCCCAGGATATAGATATTTGGAGCCTGTTTTGATAACATTGCTGTAGGGAAAGCATTCGTTTGAGCATTAATTTCTCAGCGTTTTTAAAATGCTAGACAAACTTGCATCTTTCTCACAGAAGAGTAGAAGGATGGTGCCTTTCAGGCACTCCAAGAAAGGGAAGAACACTGTTTGTGGGCTTGTTGTTCTACTTGTGGTTCCTTACCCAGCAGATCACTCACTCTCAGGTACTTACTGAAAAGAAGATTTGATTTAAACAGCAGTGAGCTGTTTAAACTGTGAGCTAGGGACATTTTTCTCCATCTGAAAAAGCAGATGCTCACTATATTCACTGCTCTGATCATCACCAATGCTGAGTGCTTGGGTACTTCTGCTTTCTTTTGAAGGCAAGGGAGTAAAATTGTCACCCTCTACCTCACAGTGGGTTTCCTTTGTCAGAATCTGTCTCTACAGTCTGAAGGAGATGCTCACAGTACTTTCTTTCTGTTAAAACAATCAGGCAAAAGTTTCAAGAAGCAACATTGATCTATGCTTTTGCAAGGTTTCATACCAAACCTTAGACATACCAATCCACATTTAAAGTGCAAGGCTTTCATCCACATCAGTGGATGCAGCACTCAGAATTACCACCAGTGGAGCTTTTCCTTGTTAGCAGTTTAAAGTTGCATTGGAGCAATGTTCCAACAAGCCCTGCATCTACCAACCGTGGAGGAATCTGCCTAACTTCACAATAATTTAAGAATAAAATCAGTGTCACATTTTGAGGCAGAAATCCTTTTGTTTTCCTGAATAATTACAGTTCTGGTATCAATCAGTTCTTCTTTTATTCTTTCTCACATCAGAAGGATTTGAATTTTTTTTGTGTTGGGTTTTGCACCCTCATGGACTATGAGTTCACTTTGCTTGGTATGCCTCCAGCACCCACAGTGTGCACCAGTGCCCACAGTAAGAACCTGGGGACAAAAGTGCATAGAACTGTGGTGGACATGGTCTGGCTATTACCAAAACAGACTGCCAAAGTGTCCTAGATGGGGTTGGTTGATCTACTTTCTGTTTCCCCTCTCCACTGTGGCCATCTGGGTACTTCAGAGACACCAGATGTGAAATGGGTCCTCTTGATATCAACAAGACTTTGAATCCTGTATGACATTAAGGAAAGTTAAGCTTTCCTGTACTGAGATATCTCTTCCTGCCTTCTCAGGTCATGGGGACAAAATGGTGGTTTTTTTGCTTCCCAAGAGCATTCTTAACGATTTCTGAAGTTAAAGATTTTTCTCTTAATGTGCAAATGATGGCACACGTGATAAGTTGGGTATAACACAGTCATGTAGGCTGATACTTAGAAGGTGAGAAGATTTTGAGGTTTATGCTTCCCTCTGTTGCAAAAATACTTGTTTGCATAAACCCTGTTTTTATGCTGACAAGCTGATATATTACTGTGGACACAGCTGATGTTGGCTGATATAAGAGAGAAAAACCACAGTCATGTTAATGCTGGGAGATTTGTCAGTATTAGAAGAAACAGATGACTTGGAAGAGAAAAGATTAGAAGGGGGAAAAACTGAGTATTCTAGTTAATAGTTAGATCAGTTCCAAAAGTGAAGAGGAAAGATTCATTGTGCATTGTGAGGATAAACTCTTACTTTTCTTTGATTTATAAAACATCAGCTGGTTTCAGTCCAGTATCAGAGTGCTTACACAATAAGACAGTCTTAATTAGTCATTTCAGTTTAAATTGGCTGGAGTTTTGATGTTAATTGAATTGTTTTCCCTTTTCAGGGACCTCAGGGGCCTCCAGGACAAAAGGTATAGTATAAACAACAATGCTGTGAAAGTGATTATTTCTCCTGTGCCAAATTGCAAGCAGAAAAGGTGAATGGAATAAGCTACTGTACACTTCATTGAATCATTTAGCTTAGGTTCTAAATTTTGTTTTTGCAAAACAGAGCCATATAATGTGAGAAACAAGACTTCTCATTTCCCCCATCATAAGAAGTTCAAGCAATGCAGAGCAGACTGTTTTCAATCTGTCTGCTTAACTTTCAGGTGAAAAGGTCACTATAATTTTCTCATTCATACACTGGTCCGATTAGGAAACCGAAGTTAAAACGTTGTGAAAGGTGGGGAGATAAAGTTTCTGATTAAATGCATGTCTCTGCTCAAGTAGATCAGTGCCATATGACTAAAGCATTGACCAGCAGAAACAAAGGATGTAGGTGTTGCTGATAAATAGTGCTGGCTCGGTGGTGTTCAGGTGGTCTGCCGGTGTCTTCCTGTGCCTTCAGTAACCTGAGACCTGACTTCCTGGGAATGCCTTCAGCCTTATTTACATTCATTAAAGCTGGCTGCCTCGGTTTGATTGAGTGAGTTTAGGATTTATGGAATTACAGCGTTAAAACAGTTCTCAGAATATCAGCAGTAACAGCTAGTGAGTGGTACTTTTCCGGCATCTGACTCACATACCACCAAGGTGGGTAATTTCCTAGCTGATTTCAAAAGATTGAAAAGTTGTATGAAAGATATTTAATAAAACAGCTATAATTTGTATAAAGGGAGGAAAAAAAAAAGAGGAAGGAATAAGTAGTATTGACATATGTGAGAAGGTACCTCCTTTCCTTCTTCTGAGATAATGTTCTTTAGAGTGAAGCATCTATTAAAATGAAACTTTTTTAAAGTAAGAAAAATCTGTGATATATAAAAACATAATCCCAAAGTACACAAATTGGTGGAATTTTGGCAGCTGTGAGCTGTACAGAATTTGCAGGCTGAAGGAGAGGACTATCTTTTGTGTTTGGCAATGCAGGAATGGGGCTCATGTCTAAGCTGCTATTACAAAGCTATACCTTAAGAATTGGGGAGGAGGATATTTTGCATGTACAACATCAGCAAAACCCACGTGCTGGTGAACTTTTGAGTATCTGATAAACATTTTCTTATCACAGTAGAATCAGCTTCATTTTACACTTTCTAACATCCTGTGTTTCATAAGAAAAATAATCAGCTGCCACTGAGAGGAGGAACTGTTTTACATAGGATAGTTTATTGAGGCTGATGGTTTAATGCCCTCCTGAGCTTTGCCTTCTGGTTTTCTGGAAAACTGATACAGAGATGTGAAAATGTTCACTCAGGCCCCTTTGCAGTAGCTTAAAGCCATGACCATGCCTCCAGCAAAAAGAGACAGCAAGGATGCCAAAGTGGAAGCTTTGGGAGAAAGGGGAGAGCTTTGTTAGTCATGGAGATATGCTGGAATGTGGTGTATTATTTCTTACTGATTCAAAGCTCTGTTACTAGCTCTTGGAGGGTTCTTGAGACCCTCATGAGTTGCTTCCTTTTCCTGTTTCACAGGATTTCCCAACTCCATTAACTGACAAATGTGTGCATCCATTTTGAATGCATTTCATTTGGGTGTTGGTGGTAATTTTAGTGACAACTCTAACCGAAGTAGAGGGGGAATTGAATTTGAGTTTCCTTGCTGAGCAACAGCATCTTTATAAAATAAGAGGACAATGCTGTACAAGCAGATGCAGCTTTCCTGCTTTCCTCATGTTTTGTGTTTTCACTGAACTTCCATAGCAAGTTACACAAGGTGCTTCAAAAAAATTACCCATCACATAGAAACTTACTGTATGAGAGCTTTGTAAAAAAGATCCCTCCAATGCTATAAGTCATTGTTAATTCTTTGTCCTTCTTTGTCACTTGTGTTTGGTCTGTATTGACCTTTTAATTCTGATTGTGCTAATATTGGTGCAGTTTCAAAGTGTATCTGTAATTTGTACTATCAGACTGAATCACTGCTTATTATCTCTTGAAAGCCTTGAGACTGAATGGTGCCACAAGTTACTGGGCTTGAATGATCCCTTTAGAAGCATTAATTGTTTTGTCCAGGTGCTACGATTGCATGGGAGATTGCATCAGTCTCAAAACTTATTGAGAGCATTAAATGGAATAGCATTTTAATTCTTACATTTCTTGTGAAGCATCCACAACATTACAAAACATGAGCTTGAAGCTTGTTTCTGGAAAAGGCCATACAGTCTTTAAAATGTACAACATGAGAATATGTCTAATTAGTATAAAATCTCAACTGAAAGTAGAGCTCAGCTTGGATAAAAATGAGTTCTTGAAAAATTTATTGCAGCTCCAATAAGAAAACATTCACCATAATTTCTAAATACAGTATTATGAGATGAAAGGTTTCATGACCTGTTTAATTTGCTAAACACTGGAGTCTGTTTCCCTCCAGGGTTCTGTCGGAGTGCCTGGTGTTCCAGGGAGAGATGGACAAGTGGTGAGTTCTCTGACTTTTTCAGCACTGCCATTATTTATGTAGTGGATTAAAGCAATTTTGGGCTTGTTCACATGAGCAATATGCAACCTTATATCCAGAACTTTGTGGTTTCAAATTGGCTTCATGGAAAAGACTGTGTAATGTGCTTTGTGCTCTGAAGTAATTTTTTTCTAGTTTTACCTGAACAAGCAGCAGATGTAATTAATTAAGCTGAAAGTCTTATGTTCAAATTTGATGATGACTGGTAGGTTGTAGAAAGAAATGCATATTAATAGTGTGTTACTTAAGTCAGCATATTTACAAACAAAGGGTTTTTCACTTTTTGTTAACTCAGTCCCATGATGCAAACACTTATGTTGATATTGGGTATTGATATGGTGCCAATACATTGTTAACACAAGCTATAAACAGAGAAATAAAAAAGAAATGGAAGTGCAGCTGGAAGATAATTTGAAATTGAATTTTGGGGATGAAAACACAGAGGAATAAATCAAACAAATATTTTTGAATACAACCAAGAGGAAATGCTAATTCAGGCAAGTCACTGTCATAGTTCAGAACGGCCCTCCATAAGGAGAGGTCACAATAAAGCAGCAGGGCTGTGTTACAGCATTGCTAAGGTTTCTTGGCAGATCTGGGTGATGAAGTTTAAATAGTATACCTCCTTGACTGTGAAGAGTATTATCCATCTGTTGTTCTCACAAGCCCTAGCATTCCTAGTGAACTTCAAAAGCGCTGGCAAGGGATGCCAAAAGGAAAATATATGATATATATGTTTACCAGGTTCAAGCAGCAGCAGATGGTTGTGTATAAGGGTTGTATTAGACAATCCTCTCTTCTGCTTCCCTCACCAAGAGCCTTAGGAATAAGTGTTAAGATGTTTCAAATAATTTACTTCTAATTCTTCTTTCCTAAAAAAAAAAAAAAAAGGATATATTGTTTCTAATGGCATAATACCTAGTATTAGAGCTGTGCTTTGAGAGTGGTTATAAGAAATAATGTAATAATAATTTATTTCACTTTATTGATAGTGATAGGAATTTATTTTTAAACTATTCACAGTATTACGACTGATGCGAACCAACAAAATAAAAAATATTTAGAATTAACTATATATATATATATATATAAAATACCAGAATTTATAAGAAAATAATATGAAACAAATTTGCATTAAGTCCTCTGTTTTTTTTCCTTCATATTTTATAGCTGCATTAAATTGCAACAGGAATGGTAGACAGTGCTTACTGACTGAGATGCTGTTGCTGTACATAATTCAAGTAATTTTTGTGGCCTGACTGAAATGCTTGTGAAAATTTACTTTATGACATATCTGTAGGAATATATAAGAAGACTGGATGGGGTGAAGTTGGAAACCACTTCAAATAGAACAGAACTGATGATCCATATTTTATTCAAGAACTTTATTTTTAATAGTAATCATACAAACTCCAGCCAGAAAAATTCACTCGGATGAGCAGAAAAATTGATATTAACAAAATGTGTCAAATGTGTGATTAATGTGTCATTTTAGGAGACAGGGAATTTTTTTTAAGCTCTTTGGCAAGGTTGTTGCATGTCTATTTTTAGGAGACCACATAGACTTATCTGCTGTCATGTTTCAGGGGGCATAAAAGAAATGTGCAGTTGAACATTATGGGAAGATGCAAACAGATCTTTAAATGTTGATTATTAATTTTAATTGTGCTTTAAAAAAACTTCAAAATTTTTAATTTATGGGTGTCTGTTTATTTGATTTACTTCAACATTCATAACATCTATAACTTCACAGCCATTTTAAAATTATTACCACTTTATTAAAGGTGTCAGAGTGTTTTTAGTCTACCTGGACTGCTTTACTTTTGACCTTTAAAAAAAATGAAATTACTAAAGGTAATTTATGTACCAGGACAAAAGCCACACAGATAAAAATAAATTGCTGTTGCATTCTTTAGTTTGATTTCTCAACTGTTGGTCGATATTGACTGCAAACCACTTCCTTATTTGCAAAAAATATATTATTTTCATGTAATACTAAGCAGATGAAAGCTGGATGTTGCTATCTCTTTTAATAAATCGATAAAAATATTCTGTTAGCTTGGAAATAGTGGCAGAAATGAAGTTTAAACTGAGGCAGTGTTTGTCTAAAGTTAGAAAGTATAATGCAGCCTAGCAATCCCCTGTTACTATTTTGCTATCAAAAGGTCAGTTCTTCCAGTTTCTATGAAAAAGCCGATTCTCAGTGCAGCACAACACATGAGATGTTGATGAGGACCAGAGTGGTGATTTTAAGAGTTGGGCTGTACTGTGAGCCAGCTGCTGGCACTTCTGGCTTTACTCATTCAGATTCATGGTGATTTGCAGAATAGTTGGTTTCAACTTGCATGTGTAATGCGAGTCATCCCCTATTTTAGAAGTTACGTAGTTAAAGGACTTTACAAAAGCCTTCCTATCTTGGTGCCTTTTGGTCAGCTTGCTCTGTCAAACAGCAGCATGTGCAGTGCACTAAGCTCCAAGTTAATATTTTTCCTTAGTTTAAAAGGCAGTGAGTGTTAAGCACATGCTTAAAATTAAGTATGTGAATGCTTTTCTTGTTTGGACAATGAAGTGTTTTTCAGCCAATGAATGTCAGCAGTGAATTAGCTTTGCCCTGTCCTCAAGCAGTTGAACAAAACAGAGCTAGGTCATCTCCATCATCTACGTGCCTCTGTGATTTTCCCTTTTCTTTCTTTTCACCTCTTCTTTAATTGAAATACTGAGTTATGGGAGATGATTGACAAGTCTGACCATAGGTCTGGGAATGAGGTCATAAATTCTGAGTGCACTTAGAACAGTTTTCTAATCCCTTAACACATGAACCACTTGTCTTAGACAGTCTCGAGATATTAGAGTAAGTGTAATTTTACACAACCCATATGTTTTTGCAGGACTGTTAACTAGTAGATTTTTATTGTATTCAGAGTAGCAAAATCACTGCCATAAAAACTTCACACATTAGGCCAAATCCAGTGAAACATTACAGGTACTCTTACAAGGACATTTACAATCTTCATTTGTTCTTACATTTGAGAAACTACAGCAAGTTTATCTTGAGAACAATAACTGGAAAGGAGCTGCTTAATAATACCTGCAGCTGGAGAGAGTGTTGTTTCTGGGATGGACCAAAACCTGCTGAAATAAGGAATCTTTCTGAGTGCTCCTTTTCCTTTGCAGACTGTTGTGCAATCTGCAGGTTTCTTTCTGTCACAATGCAGTGGCAGATAAACTTCCCTTTCTCCACCCCTGGCAGAAGCTCTTCAGGCACTCAAAAAGTACAGAAAAGCATTTGTTCTGCATGGAGCTTGGAGGTTGCAGTGATCTAAGGATTTCACATCCATATATTAATCATGTTGAAATGGCCACAAAGGGCTTCTGGGAAGGTTAAACTCTGCAAGTGTAGGATATGTATTCTGGTATTTGTTAAGTGGTGCTGATTTGATAAGGGCTGTCAATGACTGCAGCAGCACACAAAGAGAAAAGCAGTGATTCCTGAAGTTAAGATGGCATTCGGCCTGAAGGAATCCAGTTTCTGGAGTTTGTGCAAATAAGTCTCTTTGTTATAAATAAGAGTTTGTCTGCAGTGCATAAACCCCTCACTCTAAACTTCCATAAATCGCTTTTTCTTAGATAGTACTTGATATTTTGGTGGGGTTTTTTTGTAAGAGTATATTAAAAACAGAATGAGTGATCAGGATAGATTCCTTCATTTCAAATTCTTTTGGTAGATTGGCAATAGCAATTTGATAAACTTCAGAAGAATTTTCCTTCATATCAATAGATTCAGAGTCTGGGTATGCACATTTCTTCATGCTTTTTGTTTCTCTAATTTACATGTATTTCCTTATTACTGTGTACAGTGCTATGTAGGAACACATTTTGAAGGTGGCCGTGTCAAATTTCCTCAGCGAAATGAGGAAGGGTATTCATGTACTAATGTTTTTTCAAATAAAGGGAGGAAACATCATAAATGTAGTTCACAAATTCTCAGACAGGTTTGCCGGCCAGCTGAGTCTTCTTGAAGAGCCTTTCCACTTAATTTCAGTTGGTGAGTGGGCCAGGAGAGATTTCCAGTCCTTAAACAAACAATTTTAAGTTACTTTTGAGGGGTGCAAAAAGCCAGTTGAAAGGAATTGAATTCAACTCTGTTTGAAATGGAAATAATAGTAACATATCTGAAAAACCTCTTTTTTACCCGCTGTCCTAGTCTATGTATTTTAGAGTAAAATTAGACTGGATTAGGTTTGGGGCCTCTTGTGTTTCCTTATCCTTAAATTGATTACATTCTAGTGACTGAAAAATATAGCAATACTGACAGCCTTTCTTTCAGGGTGAGGTGGATATCAACCAGCTGGTGTAGACAGAGTTATGCATCCCACCAAAACAAAACCTATTTCAGAACTGCAGCCTCCAGGCTGTTTTTCTGTTACAAATAAGAAAAGCTGGGGCCTCCAGCCATGTTATTTTTAGCTGATTAATTCTGGATATGAAGGTATATGCCTCAAGGGCAGAAAGCACTCCAGTAAGGAGAAGTATGCTTTCAACTGCCTCAACTCCTTTAATATGGACTCTGGTGGGTAATACATTTTCAGACCTGTTCTGAAGTTGATTTTATGAGTTCATATTGACAGATTTTTTTCTCATATTACCAGCAGAGCCCAGGCAATGCTCTATACACCTAAGTACAAATTCAGATTCACTTCAGTGTAAGCATTAAGACTGCCCCTACCACAAGAGTATCTGAGGAAACTGCTACACGTATTTATTGAGCAGAGTGCTGAAAGTTGTTCTTTGCCCAAGTACAGGAAAAAATTAGGGGATTGGTCAAGGTACCCCCTTATCAAAGGCAAGATAAAAATAACTTCATATGAAAAAGAAGTCAAGGGTTACCTAAACAGTATTTCTAATGCAATATTTGCATGATTTTTGTGCATCTGGTAGTTTTATTGCTGCTTTGGTACAGCAGAGCCTGGATAGACAGGATGTTCAGGTAAGATGGTGCTGGTACCCCAGCATCCCACAGAGCTCTTGCTCTTTCCATCACGGCATCAGTTAAGCCGCACATTGCTGAGGTGGCCTTTGGAAATCACAGCCCATCTCAATGCCAGGAGGCAGAATTGTATTTTTTGGTGTATCCTGGGAGTTCCACACAGTGCTTGTTGCACAGGACAGCTTCTGCCATGTGGTTTAGCTGAGAATAAGAATGCAGAAGGGCAGAAAGGGCAAGTAACAATTCCTTTAAATTGAGTACCGAGACACTTCACACCTCACCTGCAGCATCTCCCCCACTGTCCATCCCTTTCAGGGAAAAGTTCCAGGGGGATGATCTGAGGGTACCTTCACACAATTTCTCTGCGTCTTACATCTTTTTCTTGTGTGAGAGTGCAGTTTAGCCCTCATAAATTCTCTAACTGGGATCATGGGTTGTGTTTTATAGACACTAGAAAGTTTTAGAATGATTGCCATCACTCTGTTACTGAGTGATAATTTCTCAGGAGTTCATGACTGGAGAAAGGCGAGCTGAGAGCCAAAGTTAGATGTACTATAGAAAAAATAACTCTTTAAATGGGAAAAAAACACTGCTGAGGCCACTCTTGTAGTACTATGTCCAATTGTGGGCTCCTCACTACAAGAAAGACATGGACATAACTGGGTGGAATCCAAGTAAGGGCCTCAAAGATGATCTCCAGAGGTGCCTTCTAAGTTCAAGCATTCTGTGATTCTTTGAAAGAAAAAATACATAAAAATGTGCTGCCTTGATTTGAAAGCTAGCTGATGTGCAGAAGACAATTGTTTCTGCAACCTAACACCTTTGCTGTCAATGCTATTAAAGAGAAAATAACAACAGCCAGGAAAGACATTAGCCATGGCCTGGTGACTGTAAAAAACATGAGACATTGAGAATTTAGCTTTATAGCTTCTTTCATTTTGTCAGGTTGAAAAGCAGTCTGATTTAAATTGTTGTGTTGAATGACATTGTTGAATGTCTGGTGTTCCCTTGTATGCTTCACTCCTTGAATTAGCAGTGTCATCATCTTCAGCCCCTTAAAGGTCAGCTGTGCTTTTTCTTCATCTCCAAAACACTAACCTGTGGGGCTGAAGTGTACTTACACAGCATTTTACACTCCAGCTTCACTCCTACAGCATTTTGCACTCTGGTTTTAATACATGCTTTTAGTAATAAATAGATAAATAAATAAAAATAACTAAATGGAAGAAAAATAACTAACTATGCTTCCTAACAGAAATATTTTAAATTCTTTTTCATGCCAAGAATCAAAATAATTTTTTGTGACCAACATGGCTAAAATGACAGTATTTGAGTAGGGAAGAGCTATCAATCTACTCATCTTCAAAAGTTAACAGCTCTTTGCTTCATAACTACTTTGAGCAGAGCATTTTTATTTTTATAGAAAGCCAGACTGCCATGCCTACAAGACATGCACAGTGACAAAGGGAGGCTCCCTGGCACAGAGCTTTTTTAGCTGGTCACTGGGAATGTTCATCAGGGCTAGGACATAGAACAGCTTATGGGCTGTGCATTTTCACCTTATTACTCCCTGATTCCTTGTATTGACAAGGAAATGGAGGTCTAGCATAGGGAAAGGAATATTTTCCCAGTTCTTCTGAACATTAGAAACTGAACGGTAATCACTTCAAAAACATAAAGGCACAAGGTCATTTCTCTGTCATCCTTTTAGGTTTTCTGTCAGTTGTTCCCATTCCCAGAGCTAGTTTCTGCACTTCAAATACCTCTGCCTAGTATTTCCAGAGCTACAAGTGTAGTGCTGAGCATAGGAGAGTTGCATATAGGTCAGAAATGTGATTGCTGGTATGAATGGGGATTTACTTAGAGTAGGTGGCAGGCTGAGGTTTTCACATTTTTCCAAAAAAAAAAAAATTTTGTTCTATTTTTGTGGTCTCCTTTTTGTCACAGCAGTAGCCCTCTGCACCCATAGCACTGATATGTAAACCTGGGAGGAAAGTGCAAGCTTGGAACTTCAACCTTTTGATTGGAGATTTAAGCCCCTGAAAGCATCAGCAGACAGCAGCTGTTTGAAAGTGAAGGGGACAGACACAAGCGTGTTTGGAGTGTGGGGATGAGGAGAAACAAGTGTATATTCATGGGTCCCTTCTGCTTCGTTATGTCAACTGGCAATTTTCTTCAAGAGCCTTTTAGGTCAATCCTTTAGGACACTCACACCTAATCTCCAACAGCTTCACATCCTGAGCACTCATTTATCAAATGCCCGTGCCACTTTATCAGCCTCACAGCTACTGTGGTATAGAGGGGCCTTGAGAAGGGGCTGACACAAGTGACTATTTAATTCCCTGAGGGCTTAATGGTACCTAACATTTTCTGCTCTGGCTTGGAAAATGCCTCACTAGAGTTTTGCTAGAACTCCAATGATTTTGGTTGTTTTTTTTTTTTTTTTTTTAAACAGTCCAAATCTTGATGAAATGAAAATGTAATTAATGGTTCTGTTACCTGATTCAGAAATACAATGGAACTTGCTTTCACAGACAATCAGAGTTAATACATCTATGATTAAATCTGCCTGCAGAAGTAAGAAAGAGATAAGTTCTTAATAGGAGACTTTTATGGAGGACTAAAACATGTGTCTTGTTGTGTTTGGAAAAGTCTTTATTTTAATGCATCTGTAACTTTTGAGTAGGGGATTGGTTCATCGTGTGTACTAAATTTGAACACTGTGTGAAAATTGTTCACTGACTTTCTGATACAAATTACTGTTCCAAATTTGATTGCTATGTTAGCTATTGGATTTAGCTTTTCCACGTTTTTATACACTTAAATAGCAAAGGGCTTTTAGAAGGACCTAGTTGCAGACTTTAAAAAATCTTTCTTTGGCTGTTATTTTATGTGTTTTGCCATGTCAGAAGTGTGATGCAGTTCTCTATGTGAGGGTTAGCAAAGATATTTCTTGTGAAACTGATACATACATCTGCAGAAGCTTTTACCAAATAAGCCATAAGCTCTAGTTGTTTTACAATAAAGTCTAACCATTTCATTATTTTATCTAAAATGAATATCTGTGGTTTTTCCCATAAATGTAGGATATAAACACTAAGAAATAACTTTTAGAGGGGTTTTTTGGGACTTGTTCTTTTTTCTTGTTTGCTTCTTCTCTTTATTTTTAAATTTGAAGATGGGAAAGAAGATTGAAAATAAATGTTAATTGCTGATTGATTTATGAAAATCATTTATGACTCCTTCAGTTGTAGAAGAATAATATAATACCCGTTAAACAGACCCAAAATTTGGAACATTGATGTAATGCTGACAGTTTTTAAATCTTTTAAAACCACTTTTCAGCCACTGGTATGAGTATAAAAAATGGATAAGCAAAGTATATTTAAAAAATTGAAAAGCTCTCTGTTTTTCCAAATTCTTCCATTTCTGAAACAGGCCCTTCTCGTTTTTTTTTTTCATTATCTGTCTTTCATCTGAGACTAGAAGCACAAATGTCAAAATAAATTAAGATAAGCCTTTCTTGCAGCATTTCTAAGTTACAGAGAAGAGGAAAGCATTGGCAGTCTTGCTGAGAAGACTGTGCTTTTAAGGTTAATTGGACAGATTTTAAGAATCAGGAGTCACAGGTCTCCTTTCTGTTTAGTGTGACATCTGTGTGTTTCCACCTTTTTCAGAAGAAAAATTTCTTACCTTACATGAGTTAAAGTTAATCCACCCTAACTAACAAAATAAGTCATTTTAGTACCCATCTGTGCAGTACATCTTCACAGAGTCTTTTAAAATTTTGTTTATCATACTTACCCATTAAAAGAAGGTTAACGTATTTCATCATGTCTTTCTTAACTTCATCTTTTTTTTCCTTTGCCTTTAGGGTGAACCTGGTTTGCCTGGCATAGCAGGAGAGAAGGGAGAAGCAGGGCTCAAGGTCAGTATTGAAAATGAATTAAGAACAGAAGCACAGAGTGTGTGAGTGCATATGTAGATGACAGTTGTGCTTTCCAGCTTGGGCTTATATTCTCACTGGCTTTTAATGATCTGCTCCCTCCAGTGATCAGTGCTGTAAGAGGCTTTACACATCTCACCATAAAGGAGCATATTCTTCTGCTGTGCATGTGTAATTCCAGTCAGTGGCACTGACGCATCAGCACCCACTGCCAGCTGAATGCAATATGCCTGCAAGTGTTTGGGAATTTGGGGACCTTTTCAGAAAGGCTTTGTTTATGCCCCTTACAATGTGTTTCAGGCTCTTTTCAAGAACTGCTGCGGTCAGTTCTTTGACAAATGTCAGGGTGAAGTCTTGAGGGCTGATCCTGCTATTATGGAAGTTAGCAGCAAGCCTCATTAGGAGCATGTCTCAGCCTGTATTTGTTACATCAGAATGACTCTTTGCACTTTATTGTTACATAGCTTGTTCTGCTGTTTTAATATTGAACAAGTGAAATAGAACATAAAGCTTATGATGATAACTTCATTTAAAAGAAAACTGGACATGTCTAAGATGAGGGGATCTGTGGGCCTCTTGGAAGGGGTGATGCTAAATCCTAATCCCATCAGCTGCGAGTGAGCTTCTCTGGTGCACATGTGCTCCTCAGCTGATTCTGTGCATCATGCTGCTGCTGACAGACATGCAAGGCAGCCTCTTTACGTTTACTGACTGGCTGCTTGTCCATCAGGAATGAAAACAAACCACTGGGGAGCATGACCTTTTCTTACTTTGTATACAGAAGAAGCCAAATTATGGCGGTTGATGCTTAATTTGTATTCACAGCAGTAGTCCCTGAGTTGCCTAGCGACTGCCAGCCATCAGAAGGGGCAAAGATGAGCCAGAGTGCAGCTCTGAGCCAGAAATGCAGAGATGAGTTGTCAGGGTCAGGCTGGTGTGCAAAAGTGCTTTTGCAGTTTCTGAAGCACATTTTATTTTGAAAAAAATAATGGCTATAAGCCATCTTTTTGTTACAGAGACTGTTACAGAGAATATAAAGAGCACTGAAGGCTCTTTACTCTGGAACAGTTATGAATTTGTTCGAGACACTTAAGGCATTTTCTCTCTCTTGAGGAACTTTCTGAGCTGTTAACAAAATCATTGGACTTTCCCTTCACATTCAGACTTTTTGTTTGTTCCCAGAACAAGGAGAACCACACATAGGAGCCACCTAGGTCCCTGCAGGCTGCTTCTCAAAGACATATGCCTGTTTGTCAGGGTCTAGGACAAAATAGAGAGAGAGGTCTTCACATGCAAACCATTGAAGCCTTTAAAAAGATATGTTGAAGTTGTATTGTCCATTGAGATCTATTAAATTTGCATATTTTATTGTTCATTGGTAATTTTCTTGTATCATCTGAGACATTGTTACCAGTAGTGGCATAATTATTAGTAAGAATAGTAATACTAACATTGGTAATAACTAGTGATAGTAAGGCTAACACACTCATTTTTGCCTGAATTAGTGACTTTCAACTTCTTCGCTCCAATTATTTTCCTTAGGGTGACCCTGGAGAAAGAGGAGAAAAGGTGAGATGTTTCACTTCCTTTGTTGTCTTTCTGTTTTGGGTAACTTACTTGATCCCAAGTTTAAAAATAAAAAACCACAGCTCCTACCTTGAACTTGAGTGGCACTGTGCAGCCTTTCTGAGGGTCAGATAATACCTGCTAATGGAAGTTATTGATCTGTGATTACTGCAGTGGGATTAGTCACAGAGTGCAGTGATTGTGTGTTAAAGACTGCACAGCTGAGCAATCAGGCAACTAATCCTGACTAAGATGAGTCTCAGAAAATGATGAGCCTGCCTGAATAAATTAGAGATCCACACATTTCTCATAACTTGGTTTTGATGCTCTGGCACCTGTGTGGAATAAAACACTTAGGTAACAGAATGATAAAACTACATAGATTCTAAGTGATACTTGGATAACAAGCTCTCCACATACTGAAAACAGAAATTGAATGCTCCATTTGTGTTGGGTCAGTTTAAGTAAGAGCAAGGGAGTCTGCCCCCATGATCTCCAGTGATGCTGTCTGGAGAGGCACACTGATGGTGCTCTTGCAGTAAGTTAGCAAGAAATTGCTTCTCTGATGTCCAGTCATGCCAAGGCAAGACAAGGGGGTGGAACATGCTCCATGCTGCAAAAGAGGAGTATAGTTCTGCTCTTCCAGGCATAGTGGCTGGGAGGAGCACATTGAGTTTAGAGCTGAGCTTCCTCATCTGCTCACAGGGGCAGTTTGAGAAATAGCATAAGCTTTATTTTGAGTAGGAGTCCATGCACAGCCTCATCTTCTGCAAGTATGCTGAGCTTAAGTTTAAAAAATAAGTTGTTTGTACTGAGGTGCAATTTTCTCTTGAGAAATGTAGTCTTTGCAGTTACAGCTGAATTTCGCTTCCAGATCTGTGTAAATCTGTGTAATAGCAGCTGGAAGCATGCTTTGCTGAGGCAATTAATTTCACATTTTCAAAAGCACACCATAAAAATAATCTAGGGAAATCTTGAAATTGTGTACCCCATATGCAAAACTAAGTAATCATGAAATATGCATAATGAAAGAATTTCTTCTGTTAAAATGATATTTTTAAAGTGCTTCAGTAATCCTTAGTTTATTTTCAGACATAAAAGGAATAACAATGAATTTTAACATCTAGTGAATTTCGTTACTTAAAACCATTCTATTTTTCCATAATTATCCTTTGTCTTTTTCTAAAAAGTGTAGTTACAGATCCCCTCAATATGCTTTGTCCTGTTAGATGAACTTGGGATGACATTCCTCACTATTACTCTTCCATGTTTCATGTGTGTTTCCTTAATTAAAGTGCTGCTAGATTGTTAGCTGGTTCCCGTTGTATCAGTGACTGTGATGTAGAAATTGCTAAGTCCTCTCTGAATGGAATTTCACATTAAGATTTTCAGAACAATACGACAGATACTGAATAATGTTATTTGAATAGTACTACTGGTTATCTGACCAAGGCCAGGAATGTTTTTTTAGTCTACTTAGACTCTGTTTTTTATCAATATTTTTGGCATTTTAAATACTTATTGCACTTTACATGAACCTCAAGTCCCACAGAAATTTTTAGCCTGTATTCTTAACATAAAACAACATATAACATATTTTATGCAGTCTGGACTTCTTATATGGTTACATGACTAGGTGGAAGTTAGGTCTTTTTATAGATAAATATTGTAAAAATTTAATTTTAAAAATTTGGGCATTTTTTGAGTAGAAAATGTCTACTCAGCCATGAGAAGCTGTTATCTGAACACCACTTTTTAAACAAAAACAGTGCATAGAATTATTGTAGAAATAAAGTCATTTGGTAGCTCCTCGGAGGAGTGACATTTAGTGAATTTTTTTTTAGTTTGTGAATCATTCATGAAGGACTTCAGACTCAGAGAGTGTATGCTATAAATTACTTGAGAATCTCAATAGAAAGTACTGGAATTGCCTAACTGTCATCTGAATTTTATTAGATGCATCTAGGTGAATGTGTCTGTGTTGGGAAGAAAAATGTATTTGTAATTTGAAGTGCTGAATCATTATGAAATCATTAAATAATTCTTTCCTTGCTAAACTGCAGTGAACTGAGAAAGATGGTAGATTATACCAACAGGTATTTTGATGCTTTGTGGTGGGAGCTTTTAAAGATCTGTGAAAGGGATCACAGTTATAGTGAAGTCTGTGTAAGACATAGCCCCTTCCTGACCATGTCACAGAGATTGACTCTCTAATTAACAAAATCAGCTTGTATTGTTAATCGTGTTGGAATGCTGACTCTTCTCTGCATACTGTGTGCTTACAAAAAATCATTAAAATATAATGTGTATTTCAATTATAGGGGGATGCTGGTGAGAATGGACTGAAGGGTGACACAGGAGAAAAGGTACCAACACTTCTTAGCAGAGAAGAAAATGTGTGCCTTAGGCATGCTTATAGTTTAACCAATAATTAAAATAATAATTTGTTCAAAAGAAAAATGCATTTTGAGCTGGGTTTTTTTTTAAAGGTGAGTGATTTGGTTGAGTTCATTTTTATGAACAGCAGAAAAATTTTCACTATTCTGTCCAACTAAGTATAAGATTTCTTACTTCATACAGCAGTAGCCCTAGTACAGACTATATCAGCATGGTTCTAGCTAGCACTCCTCTTTGTTGAAATTTGTATCATACAGAAGCTTTGATCACAACCTGCCATTTGGAAATGTCCCTTTGAATTACAGCCATGTTTTATGATATACCCTTTATCTTTTCCCCTTCTGTGTTTCCATCAAAGAGTGGGACCAAACCAACATGGGACAAAAATTATGGTATGGTGATAGGCAGCTTCCCTCCCAAATTGGCACCTGGAAAATCAAGTTGACGATAAACACACTTCAAATCTTTATTCCAAGTGACATCAACATTAACCTCACTTTATACCTTCCCAGTTCATTGTTGCAAAATACCAAGATGTTGTAAAAATCACAAAAAAATAGATTTTGTCAACATTTTTATTTTCCTGAGTTTTCCTTTATGTGAGACTCACACTTAGAGTTTTCAGTGAAAACTGAAACTCTAAGTTTTCAGTGAACTGGAGTTTTCAGTGTGGTTTCCTTACACAAGCCAGTCTTTAGCAGTCAGGGTAAAAGCTGTGTTGCACATGAGAAAGTGTCAGGCATATTGATCTCTTCTGGCCATCATTTTTGAACTCATATGCTTCTGAAAAGCATTTATTTTAGTGACTACACTTGGGCAGAAACATAAGCACTTCTTCTTGTACCCCTGCATGTGTAATGCTTAACCAACTTACAGCATTCCAGTTCAAGGAGAAATTTATGATGGATTTATCCAGCTGGTAAGGAATGCATGCAAATCCCTCAGGAGCTATCATTTGGGTATAGTAAATCTGTACTTTGAAAATCACAAGTATTTTAAAGCATATTCTAAAAGCAGCAATTAAAAATAGGCATCAGATTTAAGAATAGTCAAGTTACTTGATTTTTGGAGTTAATTTAAATAATACTTTATTTGCAGTCATGCTTGTTAATATAGATGAAAGTCTTAGGAACCTTGTTTACTTACTTACACCATGTATGCTGGTAACATAATCTTGATCCACTCTTATGTGATTTAAGAATATAATCTGCTACAAGTCTGAATTGAGATTGTTGTTCAGATAGATAGTTCTACAAGTAAATGCTAAGCTTAGAATCTCTCTGGGAAGCCTAGTGCAGCTTCACCTTTTGCTTTCATACTTCATTAGCTTTGAGGGTGAGCTTGCATCCACAAGGATGCCCATATTGCCCTGTGATCAGCAGTGTGTACACCCCCCTGTTTGGGATCTTTTTTGAGGAAAGAAAAAAGTTCTCTCCTTCTTTCAGTGGGAGATCCTTTCTGCTCAAGTATAAAGTTTTAAATAATGTTGTGTAAACTTTCAGAAATTAGGCAGTCAAGTTGGAATCAACTTGTGGATAGTATAGGTTCTCAGGAGACTTCTTATATTGCTATATCTGAAGAAATTTCAGGATACCTCCTGAACTTCATAATGCAGAAGTCTCCCATCTCTTCTAGGTTTCATATTATTTTCAGAGGTGGAGTGGTGACATGGGAATATATTCTGTTTGTTGGAGTGCACTGCCTTAACCATAATGGGTTAGAGTCCTCTGCATTCATTTTTGCCAGACTCTCCAGAGCTGTGACTTCGTCGACTTCTTTTTCCCTGCCTACAAGACAATCTGCCACCCAGAAAAAAGATACAGTTCTTAGAGGAGAGCTGCAGCTTAAAGTTTCTGATAGGTAGCTTTGCAAGCAGCACTTTCTAGAGAGCTTACAAGGGTGGTTTTTGACAGATAATTTAGGACTAAGCATTAAACTTGGTGTCATTACATTACACTTGAGCTACTTAACAGGGTTTATATTCTTTCCTGTTCTTCAGCATAGGGGGAAGTTTTTGCTTAGGAGGTTTAATCCATAGTCCATAAAATTTAAAAGTGTTGTGGTGGGAGAGTGAGATACCACGTGACAACAGATCCATACTTGGCTTAGGAGCAGGTTCCTGTTTGTGCAAGAAAATGTAGCTTTGTTTTCTGAGCTGCTGTACCTAGTGACACTCATAAATAAGGACTTGGGTCCTTAGTTCTTGACCTGAGACTTTAGAATTAAAATGTCTTTGTTGAATTTTTGAAGACAGTGTCAATGCCAAGCTTGAGTTTTTGCTTCTGTTCTTCCCCTGTAGCCTTGGTCCCTAGAAACTACCAAGGGTCTTCCTTCTTTGTACATGTTCCCCTGCTAAAGTTTGTTCATTTGCAAACTGTCTTGACTCAGCAGTGAGTTGTGAACATGCTGTACCATAATTTTTTCTTTGATCTAATTTTTATTCTTGCGTGAAGGTGGATTATAAATATTTTGTGTTTTACCTTCTCCATATCCATCACTGCCCTTTGAAATGTTTAACCATTCAATGTTAATATATGTTATTATATGAATGTTATATCAATGTATGTAATTCATTCTATTAAAATGAGGCAGCTCAGGTTTCCATGCATGTATCAGTCTCATAATACTGATTTTTGTGTTTTCTTCACTCAAGAGCAAGCTGCAGTAACTGTATTCCTATTCTTCAGAGGCCAGTGAGCATGTTAATCAGTACAATTTAATTTTATAAGACCATACCAAAAAGATGCCATGCCCAAACCGGTTGTAAAGCTATGGCATTCACAGAAGCATCAGGAATGGATGTCCCCTATTTGTATTTTTTACAAAGAATATTAAACATTTATAATCTGCTCATACATCTCTGCAGTGTATTACAGTACTGACTCCTGTTCTGCTGATGTAAATCACTGGCAGACTGCTCAGAGCTTGAAGCTGCTGCTATGTAGCAACTTGCTACTGTCAGTGAACAATGTACCTTTGTTTTGCATAACAAATAAACAATTTTTTTTCAAATAGAAGCACACTAGTCATCTTCAGTAGCATATAGCTTAACTAGAAAACTTTTCAGTAGGTTTATTTTTCTTTTTCTCTTTGGCATATTGTTTAAGGAAAAAAAAATCAACTGATCCTCTGTCCTGTGTGCATATCAGGGCCTATGAAATCCAGTCAACCCAGCAAAATGTAGACAAATCTTTTTGAATGCTAGATGCCCTCTCAGAAGAGAGACCTTTCCTGAATATGTAAATTACCATAGCTGTCTCATCCTGCAAAGTATAGACCTTCAGGCATTAATCTGTCTGTTTAAATACACTAGAGTGTTGAGGAAATAAAATTATGAACTGTCCTGATGGAGATAAACTCAAAGGTCACTGGGGTTTTTTTTCAATGTGAATATTCATTAGGACAAAAAATGTTTGTCTGTTGAGTCCTGACACTTGCCATCTATAAAATTAGGTCAAATGGTTGCTCATATTCTTTGTAAATAACAGTGAATTATTTTTAATGTAGATAAGCAATTTAGAGATGTCAAAGTATGTCCCATATTCTGGCTGTGTGAAGTACATTTATACAACATCTGCAATTATTAGATCTACATTATTAGTTGTGAAATTTGAAGTTAACTATTATAGGTCTTTGGTTGAGTGGAGCTAAATCTCTCTCTACGTGGTCTTGAAAACAACTCTGCTCCTTTTCTGAATCACACTGACGTAATTAATTCTTTAAATGCCTTTGTAGCAGCACTGAAAACAGGCAGTCTTGCTATGCAGTTATTTTGCTATATAATGTTGCTATACTCCTACATTATTTATGTGTTTTCCTGGAAGACTGTTTATGTAGTAAGAGTGATTATTTCTTGTGGATTTTGTATCAGGGTGACCCTGGCTCTTCTGCGGCTGGAATTAAGGTAACGGAGCTCTAAAGAAGTTGTGCAGGGAGAAGGGGGTGGTTGGTCTGTGGTTTTGGGTATCATTAATGTTACACTTTTCCACAGCTCCATCTTTAATTAATTTTCTCAGATATCATGTCTTTCCTCTGTTTTCTTTTAGGGTGAACCTGGTGAATCTGGGCGGCCTGGACAAAAGGTACTACTTGGAAATGTTCGGTTTTCCTTCTCTGCTGGATTTGTGATGAATGATGTTACATCCGTGTTACCACTGGCACTTACCTGTACTGGGATGAGTCTGAGGCAGTACAGTTTAGCAGCCCAAGGCTGTACACATTTGTTCTGGGTTTATTTTGTATTTTAAAAAGGCACAGGAATGATTATACTAATTAACATGAAAAGCAATTTTGACTAACCCGCCTTCTCTTCTAGCCACAGCATGCTTCTTGCATCGAAAGCTTACCATGTTGAACTGGTGAGACTAACAAAGAATGGCTCTGCTCCTTGGGTCATCACAAGCTAACCCTGCATGTTTGACTATTAATCTTCAAACTGTGGTATGCTGTTAGATCTCATCAGGAAGGAAATAAATACTGGTTAAAATCCCTTTCACATATATCTGTGAGGAGAATCAAACCATCAGTGGCACACAGAGTGTTTGGAAGGACACAGACCAGGTGATGCTGCTCTGTTCTTCCTTTCAGTATAAGAAATTCCCCTGGGTGCTGTGTGGCTGAGGCTGCTTCTGCAAGGAAAGGTCCTGCAGGAGTTACAATAACTGTACTGCACGGGGCCCTGTGAAGCTGGGGAGTGTGCTCTGAATGCACAGTACATCAAACACAGCAAATTCTGTGCCTTCAGCTGCCTTTCCTGAGAGTAGGGGGCAGGTCCTGCAGGGAGAGCAAAGAGACAATGAGAGAACTGGATTTGTGCATTGCAATATTTGGTTTCCCTCTGGAGCCATTGGCACTGGTCTTGCCTCTTACAACACTGAAAATTTTCCACTGCACACTGCTGCCAGAGTCAGAGTCCTTCTGCCAGTTGAGATATTCCAGACAGACAGTCAAGAGCTAAAATTCTATATAGTGCACAGCAAGAGAACCATTTTCTAATACTCAAGATATTTTGGTGACTAAGCAAAACCCCAAACCACATATAAGCAAGAAATAAATAAGACACTAAGTATTTTTATTTAAGAAATTATAACTCTCATCAGAGACTAAATAAGACTATTATGGTTGCAAATGCAGTTCCTTAGTAAAGTGCAGTTTTAATTAGGAAAGGTAATCAAAGTAGTTTAAAGCTGTCTAATCCACAGAATCACTCAGTGTGTGCATTCTGCAGTGTATGCTTTGCTTGGGTAATAAACTAGGAAATGCACTTAAGTGCCTGTGGAGATTCAGACTCTCATTAAGTGGCGGCCGTGGAGGCAAAACTAGCAGTGATTTATCAGCAGGCTCCTGGTTCTCAGTCCCAGGCACTCAGATTTGATCTAATTCAAGCAACATGGATGAGTTAGAGGTATGCAGTTCAGACTTTCTGTATTCTCACCTTCTTTTTGATGCCAGAGGGGGGGTTATGTCTTTCCTTCCATTCACCTCATGATTTCCTAGTGTGTCCCAGCCCCAACCATCAGCTCCCATAACGTGCCCAGTCAGCATGCCTCCTCCAGCCAGATGCCCCATGTCTGCTGCCCTGCACCCCTGCTTAGCAGGATCTTTCTCACATCACCAGAGCTTGCAGGAGGCTCTTTTTCCAGTTGGAGGCATGTCTGTGCCATTTACAACATCTCAATGCTTTTCTCCCTCTCTGTGTCCCATTCATATTTCCTTCCTGTGTCTTTTTTTCTTTCTTATGTCTTCTTTTTTATCTTCTTCTAGTTGTCCCTTATCCATCTTCTAAGGACAAATATGTGTTGAGCTGCCCCCACCTCCGAATAGTATTTGCATGAAATGAAAAGTGACAATATTTCAGCAGTCTGACAAGGCTGTTTGGGCCACATTGTGTGCTGAGGTGACAGAATGACCTGCTCTGCCATTATCTAATAGAGTTAGTATACAGCCTTGGTTTCTTTAAAATTCATTCTTCTCACAAATCATACTCAGAATTTTTATATTAGGAAAGGTCCAGAAAAGAAAATACTATGCATTCATCTACAATGCTAGTTGTAATTAAGAAATAATGATTGACTTAATTGTGTTTCATACTGATGTATCTTTTAGGGTCATTTTAATTGTTTTATATTACTGTGACTCTGAACTGGCTTTGGTGGACCCTTTCTGCTTATTATGTATGAGTGTATGGGGGTTAGCTCTGTCCCAAGGCTAAAGAGTAACCTACTGCAGCAACACTAATATAATATCAATTATAAATATTCCAGTTCTGTGCTTACAAGTGAAATTTAGTGCTTTCACAATTAGGTGGGAAAAGTTGATGATTTTAGTGCCGTATGTATGGCTGCTCATGCAAAAAGTGGAAAGACAGAGTAGGGGTTCAGAGTTAAAATTCTGTTAGTGCAGTGGAGCATTATTCTTTTGCAAGAGTAGCAACCTAGAAAGTGATAGTCAACATACCAAAAAGTGTCTATTGGAAATGGCATCCTAGCCTCTATTCTTTCATCTGATTTTGTAGTTAGTATTTTGAGACTGGAATCTTTCCTGTGCTTTTAGGCAATTTGAACAGTTAAAACTTTGGAGAAACTAAAACAAACAAAGAAGCTGTTATCAGATCCTTCTATACCACTCAGAAATCATTCCATTTGGTGAAGTGATTTGCAGCCCCTCTATTGTGTTTTTCGTTTTGTGGCAAAATGAAATTTTGTGATGAGCGTTTCAAGTCCATTTAACATCTCTGCCTCACAGAAGGGTCTCTGGGTAGTGCAGTTTCATGGACACCTGTATTATGTGCAGATGTCTTTATGTTTGTGTGTGTATACACGTGTGTATGTATGGATCTGTGTAAGTGTGTGTGTACACAGGCACATAAAATACTTTAGTAGCACAGCCTGTAGGTATCAGCCTAAACCGCAGAGCTGAAGTCTGGATTTCTGCAAAGCTCATGAGTGTAAAAAAGTCTGGAATATAGTTCAATTCATTACAAAGGTAAAATTTGGCTTCAGAGTTCAAACCTGAGCTTCAAGAAAGTTCAGGGAATATTCAGATCCAAGGTGCTGGTTAGAATCCATCTCTGTGTTAAAATAAAATCCCCAGCCTTTAAAATAATGTTTTTTTCACATGTTATTGCTCCTTTTTTTTTTTCTGTTCATCATCTTTATTTCCCTAGACAACATCTTTCCATTCAGCTGGTATCTCAAAATGACCATTTGTGAGAATGTTGTCATTCTTGTCTTAGACTAATTCTAAAATAAAGGCATTCAGTTTTCAATGCTTGTTACAAAATTACCTTGCAAATAGAGTTCTATAGGTCTTTCCATTGCAATTTTAAATAAGCAAGGCTTTTTTGGGTAAAGCAGTAAAAGGTTACATTCCCATTATCCTTCATGACACTGTGTATGTTCACAGATAAAGAACAAGCTCTGAAATGATGCCTTGGATAGCTCTATGAAACTGATGGCCCAGTTATAATTAGGCAGTCCTGCTTGAATTGTGCAATTTAAACCAAGCTCTTCTGAATTGCTTTGTAGCTAAATCAGAGAGTCACACAGCACAGTACCTAGCTCAGAGTTGAAAATGGAACAGAATTAAACATCTGTCATAAGTATGGAACTTAAATGATAGTGTGTAAAATGAACCAGTGTAGCTTGTTTTCTTCTCTTTTGCTGAAGTCTAATGTGAATTCATATTTGGCTTTCCTGACATGGATTTTCAGCCCTGTGTGTCATCTTCACATTGAAGGTTCCCAGAAGATATCTAAGTTCTTAACATGACTCTTACTAATTGTACATTTAAGTCACTCATTTTGAAAAAAAAACAATCCTGCTAGAGCTGACTAGCAATCATTCATGCTCTTTTATCTTGCTGCAGAATTTACAGGGCTGTTCAATGGATAGTGATCCTAACTGGATAATGTCTGTAATATTATGTAATTTTCCTGTGTAGGGTGAACCAGGCCTTCCTGGGCTTCCTGGACTCCCTGGAATAAAGGTAAATACTGTAGTACCTGTTGTACTGGGTGGGAATACCACAAAGAGGGGGGAAATGCAAGAATGTGGCTCAAATAGACTTACTGTATTGTGTCATGTCCTTTTCTGTGTCTCTGGTATTAAACTGGGACTTTTTACAGAAAATTCTCACGTGGAAAATTGATTAAGTGTCTATGGGTAGGCAAACAGTATATCTTACTGTGAGTATAGCTTAAATGTGAGGCAGAACATTCTAGTTATTTCTTTTAAAAAAAGAAAATAGTAGAGGGTTTTTTTTTAATGGAAAAGTCTTGTCATCAAAGTTTTACTTGGTTCCCACTTCTATGTGTGCTTTCCAGTAGCAATATTCTACTGAATTAACCAATCCTCCAGCCAGAGAACTGCATTAATTATACACAGACAGTGCAGACCTGGCTCTGTTGACAAAAATACTCTGTGCTCCATTACACAGCAGTGATTTCCACTGACAAGTCAAAATGTTTAAATAATATTCTGTTGAGTATTAGCTGCAGTCCCTGACACAATACCTGGTTTAGTCCCTGGCTTCCAGTTTGTCTGGAATCTTTAGGTAAGTTGATACAAAAGACACATAGTTGGTTTAGTTCTAGCATAAGTGGTTGCATTAGGATCTGCAAACACTTGCACAGTTTGAGCTGTAACTGTGTCATTCTGCTCAGAGTGAGCAGATTCACATATCCTGAGTGAGTACAGATCAGAATGGCCATTTTTCCTTTGTGTCAAAGACTGTCCTTTCAGAAAACAAAATCTCTTTGAAACCTTTTCTTTGCACTCCACCATGGCCCTGTGTATGTCTCAAGGAGAAAGTTTATAGGATTTCCCCCATAATGAGGAGTATAAGTCAGAGACCAAACTCTTGTCCATTGTGGTAGGATTCAGGATTTATCTTATGGAATGTAACATTTGCAGTGATTTTCTCAAGGGACCTGTGAATTGCCACAGTATTGAAGCATAATGTCCCTTCTGTGTTACCAGTGAATTATGGGAAAAAAATGAATGTGTGTATTAAATTTTGTATGTTGTAAGAGCTTAAAATACAGTTCCTGTGGAGGTTGTTCATTTTCTGCAGGAATAAACTCTGTACTGAGTAGTGAAGATCATGCAGGAGAAGTCTTGTGTGATTAAATTATTTTTATTAGGGCCTTTGGCAGCAATCCCTATTCTGTTTACTTTAACAGTGAGCAAAGAGGTAGCTGAGTTGGAGGTCAGTGGGGCACTTGCCTGAGGCACTCATCCCAGGGACACCTGCCAAAAGCAACTGGAGCTGTGGCTGGTCTTTGGGGTTCCCATGTTCATGCAGACCACATGTCCATGCATATAACCAGTAAATAAAAAAGTCTACTTCTGAGTGGCTGCTCTGGGAAAATTACTTGTTGGCAATAAGAACGGCTCAGAAGCGCAGCTTCCAGAAGCACCTGGAAGATAAAATGTGAAGTGAAAAACGAATGAAGTGTGGGAGTTCTGCCGGGTGAAAATTTGTTTCCAAGTTCAGTGGATACAGTGGCAAAACAGTGCAGTTGTCTGCAGAGCAAAATGTAATAATTTGGTCAAATATTAATCATTTAGGAGAATACTTTCTCCTGTTTAAAATCCAGTCCAGAGGGAGACTGGTGGTGTTTCAGTGAGGAAATTTCATCTAGTGCAATTCTGAACTGAGGTGGCTGCCTATGACCTGCATGGTGCCAAGGAAGCAGAACGTGCACAGGACAGAGCAAAACATATCTGGTCACATCAGACTTGCAGGATGGTTGCTGTTCATTTCAAGGCATTTGTAAGCTCTGTTTTATTAAGCAGTCTGTAGTAAAAAATGTTAGATTCTTCTGAGTCACCGAGACTATGTCTGTGGCATGAGAAGTGATAGCAGAAACCAGAGAATGGCTGGAGTTAAGGATATGGGTACTCAGCAAAGCAAAGGTAAAGTAGTAGTTTCCCCCTTTTCTCACCCTCCCTTTTAGCAAAGATTTATATACTACCATGGTAAGATCATTAAGTCGATTTCCAAAAACAACATCATTGTTATCTCACAGAGAAACAAATGTCCAGTGATCTGGTGTTGATCAAAAGCTACTTTGAAATAGCAGTGACAGGATGAGAAACTTGAGCGTGGAGCAAACTCAGTTGTCTGGACTTGGAATCAGTTGGTGCTGTCATCTTGTACAAAACCAAGAGGAATCTTATTTTTCTTTCTTCCAGAGTGATCCTTGTTGTTTGTTACAATTTTTTTCTGGAAGTTTTGGTTCTGTTTCTATGTGGACTTTATAAAACTCTCCATGTCTTTGCTACTCTATCTTAACAGTGATATGCAGTAGTGGTATAACATCAGAGACCTAGCAGAAACCTCTCACAGTGTCATTGCAACATCTAAGAACTTGTTACAAAATTTAAGTTTCCATAAGAAAAATTTTTCCTAACAAACAGATTATACCATTCTCATACATTTGTGTGCTAGCCCAGTAGCTGTTGGCAAAGATTTTTCAGGCTTTTACCAAACTTTGCGAGAGGTAAGGAAAAGATCAAGATAACAGCTTTATTCTACTCATTGAAAATTCATGGATGTAGTTCTTAAATGTTAAATATTAAGTCCCATTTTCCTTAAATCTTTTAGTTGAACTTAAAATTACTTCCTTGTGAATGTTTTTCTGCAGTGGCAGGCTGTATTACAAAATGTTTTAGGTAACTGTGCACATGCACAGCACTCTTCACAAAAGCTAAACCAACCTGTGCCAACACAAATGCTGTGCCAGGCAGTGGATCATATCTCTCCAGCTACAACTAGTCTTTCTTCCCAAGGTTGAACAAGCTTCCCAAGACATTCAGTCCTCTGTGCTTCAACATAAATAAAGGATTAATGAACACTGATCACTGAGAAACTTTCAGCTTCTTATAATGCCATTTCAATTAATTAATCAATGTTTCTGGGAACCTGTAAGGACTTGGCTGAATGTGATACTGCAGTCTGAATGAGTGACAACATTGGACAGCCATGCAAGTATCATATCTGAAATCAGGGTATACAGCAAGGTTTTCTATTACTTAATTTTTCAGACCCATTCACTTGGCACATGTGAATGTTTTGGGAGTTCTTCCTGTTCCTTTTTGTTCTCTCCTCCTTTGTCAGTTGGTGCCGTGGAGGAAACACAAGTGCAGTCAGTTATTTCCAAGACAGTGTAGAGGCTGTCTGTGACATACTGGAGAAACGTTTCTCAAGCACCTGTTGCTGTTTAGGAATGGCTGGAAACTTAATGAGCCCTGAATGTGTTCCACCTAAACTCAGAATATTAACTCATCGCTCTACTATCCCCTAACTGATGCCAAGCAGACACAGAAGCCTGTCTGTGAAACAGAAACTTCATATTTTACCTCATAACTTTTACAGGAAGATACCTACAAAGCAACACTTGCTTACTGTGATGGAAATCATGCATGCCCTCATTCACTGTAATGTCAGACCTCTCAAATCCATTGTGTTGCATTTTTTGGAATTTGGCCTGTACAGTCCTCAATTTCTTCACTGCAGTGAGAAGCCTTCACAAAACGAAACCCTCTTCTCAGTAACAGCAGCTTTTGCAGGATCTAGATCTTCTGTGATATTTTTGGCATTTGTCCCTCAGATTTTAAAGCAAATACTGAACCAAAGCTTACGAGCACATATAAATTTTTATTTTATTGTGTTCAAGAGAACTGAACTGTTCAGTGGTTTGACATGAGAAGAGAAAGGCTGCTTAGCCCTTCTGCTTTTGGGAAGTATGGAAAACTGTCTGTGCTTTGGAATTCAGTGGAAGTGGCTGATTCAATAGACTTGCCAGTATGCAGGGTCTTGCATCTTTCTATACACTTACTTTGGATTGACTTCCCTGGGACTGTGCCTGAGCAAGGTTTCAGAAAAACCTGCATAAGGATTATGGAAATTTGAATCAATTTTACATCCTTTTATTTTTCTTTTTATGAAAGCAAAAGCGGTTCTAATTTTTTCTGTACCTAAATTTCTTTTTTTTTTCAATACCTACTCAGAGATCTTATCCTCTGGAGACTAAAAGACTCTGCTCCACAGAACATATTTTTTAAGGTCTAAAAGATTTGATACTACTTTCACCCACTTATTTCTGTTAGAAAAGAGAAGTTTCGGAGGAAATGAGAGAGAATTTTCCAGCTGGATGCATAGAAGTTAGTCTCCTATTTAAACTCTTGTAGAAAAGAGAGCAACTGTTGTTAAAGCTTATGTGTTTAAGTGGTGCACTTACCATCTGGCAGCTAAATGAAAGGAAATCTGAAGTGAATGGTAGTTCTAAGCATTTTGGTTTGGAATCAATGCCATTTACTGCCTACAGGAAAGTTTGGTAAATTCCCTTCTTCTCCCAGGAGTTCTTAGGAAGGCTGTTCACATTTTCCTAATGCATTTGTCCTTTTCTGTATTTCCATTACTCTTTCTGTTTTTATTCCTTGATAGTATTAACAGGAAACCTGCATGGTCTTTGTCTCTCTCTCTACTTCTCTCTCTCTCTTCCCCTCTCTGCAGGTTCTGGGGGTAAATGGGAACTAAAAAATAGGACTTAGTACCCACCTTTGGTGGGCTGGGTTTCAGAAGTATCTTTGTGCATTGGCAGGTAAAATACATTACATGACTGTGCAATGTTTTGAGTATTCGCTTCCCATAATGGAAGTAGATACACAAACATATATCTGTATATTACACATCTGGCTTTGTTCATTGATTCCTAGCTGTCTGTTTTCCATGTGTTATGGCAGTAATCAGTTGCTTAGGGTAGACATGTAATTTCCAAGAACTGATTTTGAGAATCAAGGCCAGAAAATGAAATCATCATTAACATTGGATGGCGTGTGTGTGTCAGGGGAGCTTACTTGGGGATAAGATCTAGATAAATTCTTCAAGTTCTTACTGATTTCTCAGAAACTATGTCCTCCAAATCTCTTATTTTCTGTCCTGGAAAAAGCTAAAACATAAGGAACTGAAACACAATGTTGTTTCCTCTAAAGCTATTAATAGTTGGAAGACTGAGTTTATAAGAACTACTTCACAGCATGCGTTTTATAGCATAGCTTAATTTTTCATTCTGCAAAAAAAATGATTTTGATTTTGCAAATCAAAAATTTTATACATAGTTTAATAATGTCAGAATCCAACACCCTACTGTATTCAAAAATCAAATATTTTGTCATCCGCAAAGAAGACTTGACATCAGTAATCTGAAATTATTTCTGAAATACAAATTTTTATAAGGTCAGAAATGAGGGCATGCAATAAAGCTCCTTAGCTTTCAGAAGAGCAAGAAAATTCCTTAGATTTTTCATGTAAGTCTTTTTTAACAGAAACAATTTGGGGCCAAACTCTTCATCATTTAGCAGTTTGGTCATAGAAAAGAATTAAAAATTAGGTGTTCATTACAACGACTGTTTTTATTCTATCCTCAAAAATAGTTATCATTCTGACTTGGATTATAATTAGCCTTAAAGTAAGAAGTCCCTTATAAGATTAATGAATGCAGAATTAATCAGAATCATTACTGGTTCTGATAGCACTCTCCCAAAGCAACATACTTTCTAGGGAGACAGAACTTAAAAGCAAGGAGAAAATTAGGCTCACTAAAAAGCAATATATGTCATACAAAGTGAGGCTTGTTGGGAAACCTCAGGGTTTCAGCCAGGTTGTTTAGCCAGGTTTTACTTCCCTAACTCCAAATGAATCATAAAGTCTAAACATGCATTTGGAAATTCTAAACCACAATTGTTTTTCTAAGTTTAGAGAACGATTAGGGAGTAAAGATATTGTTTCAAATGCGATGAGTGAGCCAGACAACCTGTTTTAACTGGCAGTTTCTGGAGCCAATTCTAAAGTGATATGAAAAACCTTAAGAAAGACTTTATAAAATGGGGTTAGGGTTACTTTTTTTTATCAGATTTCCTTGTACCTTGTTCATTTCCTTCTTAGGAGCTGAATACTGTAGGCATCCTGAGAGGAAAATTCCCATGCACATCAGGCTATATATATAAAGTCCCTCAAATGCCCCTCACAGTGACAAAGTACTCTCTGACTTGTGTAGTCTAAGGCCAACTGAACTTATGAGAAATTGCTTCACTGGAACTAAGTGCTGCAGACATAGGGAGGGCATGAGCAAGTGCAGCTCTATAGACCACCATGGGTTGCTCTCTTACAGGATCCTAAGAATTTGGCCCTCACTTCTCTTCAGAGTGGAGGAGTTGCAGTGTTTTGGTTGGATAACAGCCTCAAAAACAAAGTCTTTTAGGACAGCAGATGGCAACTTATGGAAAATCAACACAGGTACCCATGAACCAAATCCAGTTTATTACAGCTTCATAGCTGTTCTTCAAACTGTCTTGCATCTGGGTTTGGGGTCTTTTTTGATAGCTCTTCTATATATCCCCACCTTTGCAGGATTCTTTTGGTAGCATTAGGCAAGGAAAGGGCACCATACTGTTTTTGTTTTAAATATGCTCATAAGTGAGCGAGGGTAACACAGAAGACAACCATTGGTCTCTTGATGTTCTTAAAATGAAGGCCCTTCCACATCAGTCCTCATCAGAAAGGAACTCTGGGGTCTCCCAAAGCTGGTGACTCTTGAAGAATTTGCATGCTGGCCCATGCTAGACAGGAATTTTTGGAGGTCCAGTAGAGCTGCAGGCAGGAGTTTGGAATCTCCAAGCCTGTCCAAAGCTGTGTGTTCAAGCATGATTGTGGTTTTCTTCCAACCCACACTGCTAGGTTTTCTGTTGATGGAAAAGGTGGGGTGCATCCCCCTTTCTGGAGTCCTCCACAGAAATTCAGGATTCTTTGGCGTGGTTTGCCAGCTCAGAGATGTGCACACAGGAACCTTGACCTTGGTACATTTGGATTTCCAACAGAATGCCAGGGAAAGGTGTTTGTGTGTCTGCCTTGTGGCAGACCTGCCAGTCAGCCCAGGAGGCACAGAACTTCCATGGTCTTGGCAGTGGGGCTGACATTGAACAAAATATTTCAGGACCAGTGAGCAATGTAATAAAGGTCAGAGTCAAGCATTTATTTTTCTCTGGCTTATTCTAGTGCATAGCACTAGATAAGAATAGGGCTTGAAATTACATTCTCCTTTCAAATTCATGGTCTGAAGGTTGCTTTAGTCACATTTCTGTAGCATAGAGAAAATACTGTAATAATCTGATGTAGCTGGAGTATAGTAAGGTAACCATGGCACTTACAAGTAGGCTGGTAATTTCAGAAATGGAAGAGAATTTATTTCATTGTTATAGGAAAGTTGTTGTTTGGATGTCTTCCTGCAGCACAGGTTTCTTTTTTAGGAATTCGTTGATCTGGATGTGAAAATGTGTCGTATACAGTCATTTTAGTCATTAGGAGAATGATTAAAGGAGGAAGAACCTTCTGTGGGAAAACAGTGTACCCAACCACTGCTGTTCTCTGCTGATTGCTGGCAGCAGCATAAAGCTTTGTATTTCAGGCACTGGGAGAGGACTAGGTGTGTCTGTGAGAACAAAGTTTCAAATAATGATGGTGGTGTGTGTCCCAACTGTGCAATGGAGGCTAATTCTGACCAAATATGGTATTAGAACTACATTGTTAATAAACATTTGCCAAATTAGTGATGTTCAAAACAGAAGCCAGCAGTGAAAATGTTATTTCAACTGCTGTACCTTTTTTAATCAGAAGTCCAAGTTTTAGGCAATCATGGGTTCTGTAAAACTTAAAGATGACAGTGAGAGTGAACTGAAATGCTTCTTAGGGTTAATCTCTAGTATCAAAGCTAGCCTCTGCTTCGGCCCATGAAAGCTTTGATCATCATGAAAAACAGTTCTAATTATGTCTAGATAATAACCCTCATAAAAATCTGAATACCCTCTGAAGTAAATTACTAGGTGACTTTTTAATATTAAATTCTGACTGTGCTTACATTGCACCAGGTTTACAGCATTTTAGGGCCTTTTTCTGCTTCAGACTGTTAATAAGAGGGGAAAATGAACATTAACAATGTTCATGAATGGTAGTAAGTACTTTGTTATCTGACCCTCTAGTATTTCCACAGTCAACAAATACTTGAGAATGAAAATGAGCATGCATGGAAGTCTTGTCTTAAAATATTAACGCATAAAGGCATTAAAAATTCTTATTAGTATCATAATGCATCACTTCTGTAGACTGGAAGAAGTTCACAAGCTTGGTTTTTCTTTGGTTTTCTTGGCTTCTTCACAAGCTTGGTTTTCTTTTTTTTTTTTTTTAACCGAGTTTCCTGTGTTGTGATTAATACAAATTGCTCCAAGTCTAACAGTGGATGAAGTTTGAATGCTGAAATATGCCTTGTTGACATCTTGTGCAATGTGGTGGTTTCTAAGCAGTGATTTTATATCTATACTAAAGGATTAAACTAAAATGTGTGACAGAGTCTTCATTTGCTGATGGCTTTCTATACAGCTGCCAAACAGTACTTCAGATTATAGTGTTAGAGATTTTGTGTTCCCTGTCCCAGCTTTAGCAGGCAAAGAAGATTGCTGTACATTCTAACTGGATAAAACCTTGATTTTATTGTAAGAAGTTGTAGTGAGATGTTTGGAAGAGTATTATAAGTCTTGGTGGCTCTGATGCCTTGCATTCCTCTCAGCCTTTCATAGTAGCTGTAACAAGTTCTGAGTTCATTTAAGCAAGAGACTTAAGAACAGGAGGTGCTTCAGTGAATGCCAGAGCTGCAATGTTGTCAAACCACAGTGCCCTCCAAAGCAAGCCTTTACTCTTGCTTTCCTGCAGCTATGTGCCAGCTAAATCAAAAATGTCTTATATTTACAAAAAAGGGTAAATCCCTTAGTTCTTGATTTTCTAACCACATTTCTCTACAGCTCTGGAATCTTATTTGTGTCATGGAGTAATCATAAAGGTCTTTCCCTTGCCTTTGCATAACTGGGACACCAGCATGCCTTACTGAGAGGAAACTGTTTTCTTTACATTTCACTCATCACTGGCAGTGCCAATTTTGAGGTTCCTTTTTTGGAACCTCAAAAAGTTTGGTTGGCTTTTTGCTATCTGAGTGACATAAAAGACAGCATAAAGCATGAAGTCATCAATATTATGGCAGGATGCATAAGCATACCCAATGAACATTTTACTTAATGCCTTATGCTGTGATTACACTCGAGAGATTTGAAATATTAGAGAGGACATGGCTTAGTTTCAAATCATTCAAGCACATCTTTTTACTTAGAAGCTTAGTTCAGATGGCAAATCAGATATGTTTTTTAATCTACTTATCCTCTCTAACACTGGATAGAGGGAGAACTGCATGTTTTTCTTTATGTAGCCAGGTTTTAACTACTGCAGTTTGTTTCATGTGTGATAAGAATCCACTGTTGGATCATGTTTGGCTTCATCCACCGTAACTGCTGCGTCTTTCCCAGCAGAGCTGCTGCTCACCCAGTCAGTTCCTGCTCTCTGCTGACACACCACTTCTTCTTCCACTCCACATTTCAAAACATTTTAAAGCTCTGTGCCATATAAGACCTGTATTCTACTTATGCTAATTAAGCCACAAGCTTATTCCATTATCAATTCCACTAGCTTTTGCAAAGCATCTTTTTCTTCTCTCTTTAGAGATTTTGGGGGAAGGTGGGGCTCCTTCTTGGACTTTGGCCAGAAGTTTTCTTGTGGTATGCAACTGGTATAGTCCTGAGCAAAGAGAAGAATTTGACTCAAAAACTGCATCAACCTTTGAGTGACACTTCTAAGCCTTACCACTGAAAAGAATCATGTAGTCACTGCATATTTTTTCTGCCTGAAGTCATAATAAGGTGGCCAAAAAATTAGCCCGGGCAAATTCAGTATTAAAACAACATGGAGCTATTGAGTACCCTCTCATTCTAAAATAAATTATTGAAGCTGCATTGTTCTTCATTTACTGAAATTAAAGTGCTTCCATCTGCAGTGACAACCTTATGTTACTCTTGCTGGTATGTACTAATATGAAGACTTATATAAACTCTAAGTTTTTTCCTTATGAGAGCAAAAAAAAAACCTACTTACTTCTCTGTGACATGTTTGTCTCAGTTTATTTCTTTACCATATTTTGAACCATGGCCAGCTGGAACTTCATGTGAGAAAGCTCATTATTTACTTGCATTTTTTTATAAGCTAAATGGAGGTCTCTGGGAGCTTGCTGTCATACTTGATAGAACCACAGGGAAGATTTCTTTGGCTTTGAACTGTTAATGATGGATTGCTGATGAGAACACAGATGAATGTGCAAGAATACTTCCTAATTTGCTCACCATGTGCAGTATACCTGTATTTCTAAGGAAACAAAGAGATGAAGAGAAATATTATTCAACTGTTCATATGCACTGTCTCTATATTTTCAATAATGATATCACTACAGGATTATGATCTGTGGGTCTTTTAGCTATTTTAAGAGGCATTTGGTGGGTAATTTTTAATCATTAAGTTCAGGAATATTGCAAAAAAGCTAATTTAATAAATATTAATTGGGTTACATAACTAATTTTAAAATTTACAATAGCTTGTGGATGTATGTTCTTGGTTCAAATATATCTGAAAAAAATGCAAGATTAAATAGCGGGGAGGCTTATTCAGGAGTTTGTGAAGGAAAGCATATGGCTTATTAATCTTGCATTGTCTCTCTTCAGGCATGGAGATAGGTAATAAAATATGGCCTTACTCTTCTGCTCAGTGCTGCTTCTGCTGCAACTCTGCTTGATTCTTGCTGTTGTCTGTCCTCTTTGTACAAATGAATGGGAAGGAAAGGGGCAGAACAGAGAGGGAATGAGGAGAGCTGTGGCTCATTCCCTGCTGTTCACAGCCAGAGAAGTTGTATGGGCACAGAGAACTGAAGTATTTTACTGTCAGAATGAGGAGGGAAAGTACCATGGGACTGCAATTCTCTGACTCGAAAGGAGACTCAACACATCACAACAGTACCATCTCCATTTGTCACTGCTTTGTCACACAGCAAATCTATTCATCTATTCACATGCTGCAATAGAAAACCACCTCAAAACACATCACTGAAATGAACTGTCCCTTTTTAAATTTAGGAACACTCAGATCTGTCCTCCTGCCTTCAGACTTGCTTGGATAATAGTTTGATGTGTTACATTACAGACCAGGTTGCATATTAACAGTCCTTAACCTCATAAACCCCCTGTTTGACACCTTCTGCTTCATTTGCATCTCATCTGCTGCGTGGTGGCTTGCTACAGGAATTTATGCTGATGAAAGTAATCCATGACAAAAAGTACTTCTGTATAACTGTTGCATCACAGCTGGAGAGCTGTAAGCAGTACAGGGAAAAATACCACCCAAAATAAACTCGTGTTGCTATAATTGCAAACTGCTAAATAAGTAATCCTCTCGTATTGTATTTTTAAAGGGTGAACCAGGTTTCATTGGTCCACAAGGAGAACCTGGGTTGCCAGGACTACCAGGAACAAAGGTAAGGGTAATGGGCCACTACTCTGGTAGGAAGCTCCTTGAGCTGGTGTCCAATTCAACTCCCTCAGCAAGCAGCAGAGACTGAGGCTACTATTGGAGAAAATGTGAAATGGACCAGTGCTATGAGATAGATAGATAGATAGATAGATATTCATATTGGTGCTCTCAAAAAATGGGAAGGCAGATGTTGCATCATAACTTTAATTAATAAGTCATCTTTTTTTCATGTTAGAATCCCCAAATTTAGTTGTTCAATAGGCAAAATAGGCATGATTGAAGAAACAATATTTTCCTAACTTTCATAAATGCGTTTTTTTAGGAAAATGGCTTGAAGCTGTGTGCAGGAAGCAGAACTTTGATACTACTCACCAGATTCTGAAAATACTAAACCACTGTTTCTTCTGTTGGCTTGGTTTCTTTGATCCTGCTAAGTTGGTGGTGTGCTAAAGGCTGCCCACTATTTTGTGATCTATGTGTGTCTGTTGCAATAGGGTGACAGAGGAGAGGCAGGCCCTGTTGGGAAGGGTGAGCGAGGTGAACCTGGAATCCCTGGACCAAAGGTCAGTCTGATTTTTACATTGGAAATGTTTTTTTAGTTTTACACCTGTGAACACGTCTTTGCCTGCTGAAAAGTAGAACAAAATTTGGTGAGTGAACTTTTAAATAAAAATGCTGTCAAATGCTGTGCTTCAGTCCAGAAGACAATGGCAGTTTTGTGTTCACAGCTGTGAAACTGTAGTCTGAATGGACTTTTATTTGGTCTGCAAAATAAAGACACTACCTACATACACTGTCATGGAATTGGCCTAATTCATTCCAGCTGAAGTACTGACCTCCAGGTCCCTAACTTTCAGCATTGAAGTTTGAACTCTTTGACCAATGTAGCAGTTGAATGCAGAGAAAATCCATTTTGCATGCTGTTTTCTAACTCTCTAGGAAAGAGATCAGTCTAACTACTTTTAGCATTGTCTTAATATTTCCCCTGGTGTCGATACTGTCAAGTTTTTCTTTCCTAATGCATTTTGAAAACAATAAGGTTAATTTTGTGCTCCTTGGCTAGTTAGTTTGGATTCACCTGAACTGCTGGGAAAAGAAGTCGTGATAACACTTTATTTTAATCTCCTTACATTAGAATATTTAACTATCTTCTCTATCTCTTGGCTATCATTTCTCAGGAGCAATGGAATGACATAGCTCATTCCTGAAAACCAGTGATAATGATGCCGATCTTTACTAATGCCAATACTACTTCTACTTTGGAAGGGTGGAATCTGTGAACCATTGCACTCTGGTGTTAAAGAATATATTGATCTGGGTGCTATTAAAATAAATGCCTTTAAAAATTTATTATCTTGGTAATATCAATATAAAGTATTTCTGCTGTTCCAAACTGTAGTTAGTCATTACTAATTTCTTTTTCTCTGCACTCCCATTTCTCTACCATTTTTCTCCTATATTCCTTCAAACAGGGGAAAACAGGTGAACCTGGATCTAGAGGCCCCAAAGGGTCAAAGGTTAGTAGTAAAGAAACTGTCTTTAGGAGACTAATTACCAGGATGATTTTTAGGATCAATTATTTGTAACATTTCTCTTTAAAAGAACCTGTAACAATCTACAGTGTTTTTTATTAGTGAAACCTTCTGACCTTCAAATTTAGCTAAAAAATTTAGTCAAGTCAAGACTAAAATCACAGTTTTGAACACGGTGATTCTAATCCCTTTTCTGTTATAACATCCATTCCACTCTGCTGTTTTTCTCCTCATGCAACTTGGTTTCTCTCTGTGTAACTGATGCATGTTAGTCCTCGCACATGCTAAGACCCAGTGCCTGACTGTGCTGTTACTGGGTTTGCAATAACTTTATGGATCCACACTTTGGTGAGCTAGGAATCAGAGGTATTCCAAGTACTGCAGGCTGAGATATGATGGTCAGAAGTCTTACAAGGGGAGGAGTTGTTAGTTGTGTTGCTGTTTTACCTGATTTAAAAAGACAACTTTGATTATATCTACCTATCCATTTATCTTTCTGTATGTATGCTTGGTTCACATATATGGAGAGATAAAATGTATGTTTCTCTATTACTTTATCTGCTGTGTGAATACTTTTCCCACTGGATTCCTTCACATTGTATGATGGATGAAAATGTACTTGTGTAGGTGGTTATTGACAGGTCTACTGTCAGAGTAAGGGTGACAGGACAATGCAGGCTGGTGTGATACTGCTTGCAGTACTTGCAGGGTCCTTGAAGAGTGGCCTTAAGTGCTTAAAGATGTGATTAAACAAGTGCCATTTAACCTCATTCATTCCCACCAGAAAGAAGTGTTGGAAAGCAAGGGAGCTGATAAGGGAATTAAAGTATCAGAGTGAGAGCAGAAAAGTAAATCAACCTCTCAATTGACTACAGTATCTGGGCACCTCCCACATGCACCAAAATTATAAAGATATCCCCTTTAATTCCCTTTTTATCAAAAAAGGATATACAATTTTCCTTTTACCTGCACACCTGTTATAAAAATCTGTCCCACAGAAGTCAATCTAGTGGCGGGGACCTTCATTTTTAACAGTTCCAATGTTCACTGGCTTCTGCCAAAGCAGCACTGAAGGGAAAGGCAGATGGCACAACCTTGATTATGCCCTGCCACCAGCCTGCTCCCCATATGTCTTCATTAGCTCTATGAAAGTTTTCTGGTTTCTATGTGTTCTGTTACCACTGGTGAATTAATCATTCTTCTCCTGACTTTTACCAAAGTTCTCTAGATGTCAACAGGAGCAAAATTTGCAGTTCTTACCCATATTAATTTTGAGTAATATTAAAATATAAGACCTTGCTGTGAAGGTGACTGTGAAATGAATTGTGGATGCTGGGATATGAATGCATACATGTTTGAAATTCCCTTCATCATTTGAAACATATTACTAATAGCCAGGAATAAAAAGCTGCATGTAAGCTGGTAATGATCTGGTAAGCCTGTCACAGAAAGGGCTCAGAAAAGAAACTCTGACAGTACAGTTGTGTTTGTAGGGGAAAACACATGTTTGAGGAAGTTTTGAAACATACATTTGAAGAAGTTTTTGACTGTTTTCAGACTGAGTAATTTCATTTCTCTAGTGTTCTCTTCAAGCTTTTGATAGTAGTGTCATTAAGAATAGGGATGTTACACAAATTGCTTAATTGGTAATCTGCCTATTTTTGGTTCATTGTGATTTTTTATTGCAAACCAACACAATACTCTTATATTCACACAGAACCAAATGCATCATTGTCTATTCTACCAGTACACAGATTTTGAAGGACTTTTTCATTTCATTAAACAAGATTCACATGCTGTTTAGGATGAGAGGCCCTGTAAACCAGTTCATGTAAGAAAACATATTTTAAAGGGAAGAACTGTGTGATATATTGTGAAATGGCATATCTGTTTTTTTCATGTATCATTTTTACATAGGGTGATACAGGTGAGAGAGGTGACACAGGATCTGTAGGTCCACGGGTAAGTCTGCTTCTCATCTCAGCTTTTTGTTTTGTACTCTTAGATTCAGTCCATGTGAATGGAAATTGTAGCAGTAATTCTAGTTAAAACTCTAGGGGAAATTGGGCACTTGACACTATTGGAACATGGTTGCTAGCTGAACTTTAATATGACTAATGCCACTTGCCACTATTTGAAGCAGTCTCCAAACCACACTTTGTGGGCAGGATGTTACAAGCCAGGTGTTCTGACATTGTTCACTGCCAGTATAGAACTAGAGTGTAGGAACATCCTTAAATGTCTTCCCCTAAAGGTTTCCTGTATTTCCTTTCCCACTGCAGCACAAGTCACTTTGTACTGACTTGCTTATTTATCTTTATTTTTTTTTAAAAAGTGTTCCTTTAAATTCTGTGTTTTGTAGTAGTGTATTTCAAGTACAGTAAGAGTCTGACACCACACAATCTAAGTCAAAGCATGTGTCAGTAGTTAAGAGCCTAAAATACTCTTTGGCACTTGCCTCAAAATTCTAATGGAAAATGTATTACAGGGACCACCTGGACAGAAGGGCGATCAAGGTGCAACAGAGATAATTGATTATAATGGCAATATCCATGAAGCTCTGCAGGTATGCAAACCTCACAAGGCTGAATTGGCTTAGTCTTGTCTGGGAAAAAGTCACTTGACAGTATTGTATTTCTCTTTTGCCTTGAGCTTAAAAACATTTTGTGTGCAAAATTGTTGAGCTTATTAATCAGGTATCACTTTCTATATTTGGGAACTAGGTTTTCTGTGCTAGAAAAACTGTTTCCCTGATACAAATTAGCTGAGTGAATTAGTTTCATGTTCCCTGGAGAGTACTGAAAGCACCTAATCAGGACAAAATTCATTGCTGGCTTTGGTGTTTAGTACTGAATTAATGTAATAAACCACATACACAGGTTCAACAGAAGTGTCTGCTTTTCAATTCATATATTATAATATTGACATTTCTTTTTTTCCTTGTTTTCCTCCTCCTCTTCCTGTTAAATGCTAAGAGCAGAATATTTGAAATTTGGAAACCATGTAACATGGTTCCATTAGCAAGCTGTGGATTCAATCAGCAACTTGAGTACATTAAGTAGACCAAGCACCAGTCATCTCACTTATTCATTTCTGGAAAACCTATTTTGACTGGTGTGCAGAAAAGTGTGGAGGATTAAAGTGGGGTTACAAAAAGAGTGAATGAGTGTTTGCATAAAAGCAAAGGACCAAGATGACATATGTCATTGCAGTCAAGGTGATTTACATTGCAGCATACTCAGATGCAAATTCTGTGCAGTATAACCCCACCAAAGTGAATGGCTTGCTTATGTGAAACTGAACACTGGATTTGGCTCATTGTGCATCTGATCACTTTCTCACTGAAGCTGCTTCTTTTTTTTAGCACTTTTTTCTTACATTTATGCAGTGGGAGTGGGTAAATGTCTGACCAGTCATTTGGTTTCCAAGACCCTTTCAAAAAATAAAAAAATCTCACTGCCTTCACTAAAATCTAAAAGCCTTGTATGTCACTAAGGCTGAGTCTGTTCTTTCATTGTGTCTGTGGGGAGGTCTGCATAGACATGTTGTGAAGCTCTGCATTATGTTTGCCTCATTTGGTCTGCTTGTAAGGGACTTCAGACACACAACTTTCAGTCATCTAAATCCCTCTTCGAGTTGCGTGCCTAAAGCAGCCTGAAATTCATGTTGTGTATTACCAGACAGAGATTTAGCAGGGGCTTTAGCCCCTGTATCTCCTATATTCTGTCTTTGTATTGTAACTCTGGCATCAGTATTACTTTCAAGCTTCCTCAGAAAAGCTGCAGCACATAAAGAAGCCTTAAAAGTGGACTAAAGCCTTCTGCAGTGGTTGAAACATTCTAGAAAGCCTTTATCCCATTGCAAATCGTTCCAAATGTCATCACCTTCTGATCCAGGGCAACAAATAATTGATATTAATGGGAATGGCTGTGCAAGGAGGGTGTAAGTAAGATTATATAGGATCAGTCAAAAATATCCTTGCCAAAGCCAGCTCAGTCCTTTCAGATGGCAAACACCCATTCCTAAGTCTCCTGGTGCCAAATTCTTAGGGGCTCTGAGATTTACAGTTCTCTCACAAAAGCACATGAGAACTTCAGTGCTCAGTTCTAAACTGTGAACTTGCACAGAATTTGGCCTGCAGATTTAAGAAGCTGACAAGAGTTTGCAAGATCTGGGCTGCTTGTCTCATACTAGAATTCATCAATAAATCATGAAGCAGTCGAGCAATTTAGTTACTTTGCCTTGTGCCTCCTATTCAATCTCATGTGCAATCTTAAAATTGTCATCGTGGTTTGAGCAAGACCCCTGCTGAGAGTATGTGCCTTTCACTTGGAGGATCAAATACAAAATTCATCTCTCTGTCAAAATTGCTCTTCCCACCTATTCTGCAGAATTTCCCAGGGCAAAAATCAGTAATTTCAAAAGTTTAACCTTTGTAGGAACTACAGCATTAGATATTAAAATATCTGCCACTGTAAAGGGATCCATGACTGTGAAGGTGTAAACAGTTCTTTGCAATGGTTATTTTAGGTTTTCATCCCTAGATATGCTCATACTTTTCAGTATCTTTAAAGTTCTGGATATATTTCCATTAATATGTTGAAATACAAAGAATATCATTATATTAAAGCCATGTGTTAGAAAACAATTTTGTTCAGGTGCTTTGTATTGAGTAGGTTGCAGATCTTTGCCAACAGTACATATTGCTGCACTGACTTGTGGAGATTCTTTTACAGCTTAAAACAGAAGATCTGCAAACTTTTATCTGCACATTGGATAATAATTAGGAAAGCAAAATATTTCTTGTAGGCCAGTAAGTTCTTCACATGCAAAAGGAAAGCATGTGTGAGCTGCAATATTTGAGGGTTTTACTCTGTTTAAAAATATAGACAAGCATTTAAATTACACTTTAATACTTTTCCACTTGCTTTTAGATTCTTTGGAAAAAAAAACCAACATGACAGGTCAAGGTATTTTGCCTCCTTCCATGATGAAAATGTCCTTTGTCTTTCCAAGAATTCAAAGTAGAATTGTAGTATATATACATAGCTGGGTTGTAGACTGGCAGTTTTGGATTTAGAACTGCATTTTTATATGAAAATAATGTTACAGCTCCACTCCAGGAGTTCTATTTATTAATTAAACATTGCTGCAAATCCTGTAGACAAAACATAAGGCTAGACTTTTGGTCAACTTCAGACATCAACCCATTATGTTTTCTTGCCTTTTTGAAGACTTCTGCTTAGATTTTGCTATCTAGTCATTGTTTATTTGATCTCTTGCATTGTGCAAAAGTACTGCCTTCATCTAATTCCCACAGAAACCAAGCACCCAATACAACACCAAGAGTTAAAAATAACAGGGGTTTTATTCAGGTTTTTGAAGGCACAGTCTCCCACATGCAGCATAGGTTCTGTGGAGATTATAACTGTAGCAAACAGAATTATTTGTATCATTGTTTAGTTCTGCTACTGACAACTCTTGTTAATACTTTTGCCGACAGAGGATTGCCACTCTGACTGTCACGGTAATTCATTACTGTTGCATGACTTACTGTGTGCTGTAGAACGTCTTTGTGCTGCAGCATGTTCATAATTCTGCTAGCTCAGGACATGTCTTCATTGGATGTCAACCTGGTTCATCATAACATGTACTCACTTCTTTGCTTGGTGTTCCCATAGCAGAGGACCCATTGTTGAAAGCCAACAATGGAATCAGTTCTGCTCCTTCTGAGTTAATGGCAAAACTTCATTTAAGTGCGAGACTGGGAAAACACATTCTTTTTTGTTTCAAGTTCTTCTCTGCAAGATTGTTGTTAGTTGTATTTTCCCATCTGGACATACCCTTTCTTTGTATTAATGCAAGGGATTTTTAAATGTTGTTGTGGGGTTTTTTTAAAGCATCCCCACTATGCACCATCCAGACCAGTGCTTGATACATGATGCTGTGTCCGCAGCCTGAGGTGGAAATGAAAGAAATGGTTACAGCTTATTCCATGCAATTTCACAAAGCACTGAGTGTCCTCAGATGCACTTAGCATCTTGTAGCAGAAACTTCTTTAACTTTAAAACTCCAGGAGATTTCTCCTGGTCTCAGATTGTTTTGGATCAGCCATTGAGGGCTGGCAGATATGGGTTTTGGTCTCACTTCCCTTAAGGGAAGCAGTGCCATTTCATCAATAGGAGCAGAGGACTTTATTATAAAATATGAGTTGTACTGTTTTTTTTACTTTAACACTGTTTTTTAATGAAGTGTTGTGGTTGTTGTGAGCTGTCATAGATTAACATCTTGTCCATAACTGGTCTTGGTTCCCTACAGTTCCCTTGTGTTAAAAATCTAACCCATTTTGTTACAGTGGCTGTATTAACATTCACCCTGTGCTTATGTGACAAGTTCTTCAGGAGTTTATTTAAAATCTGAGAGGTTTGTGTGTTTCTGTTTAGGGACCACCAGGACCACCAGGACCCCAAGGGCTGCAAGGGTCAAAGGTGATCTTCCTTACTTTACTCATTGTATCTTAAGGGTGGAGTATTTTCTGGGTTTTTTTTTTTAATGAAGCATGTGTACAGGTAGATGGAGCTTTCCAGCACAGTTGTTTAAATGTAAATTTAACAAATATGGCATGTTTCCAACTTTATATCCCAGATTCTTGAGCTGTAGCTTTTCAGAATAGGTGACTTGTTTAGTTGCCACACAGAGCTGCGTAACTAAGGACCAGCAAAATTAATTAGCACTGAAAGAGTGCAGAAGCATCTCACTTAGGGATGGGCACTGAGGTTGCTCCCTAGGACTTTGCAAAATAGCCACACAACCAGACAGTGTCTCCCATGCCTCACTTCTGGCTGAGTGGGAGTGAGGTGGGCAAAACTGTGTGCAGGACCACTGGCCACCATGTGAGTGCATGTGAATGCAGCTTTTCTGTCACGGGGGCACCCACCCAAATAAGTGCAGTATTGTCTAATGTCAGTAAAAATTACAACATTCACATGTGGGCAGGAGCCTGGCTGGAAACCCAAGCCTGCCAATACCACCTGGCTGGTGCTGGTACAGAAGGGTTAGTGAGCAGCCCACACAGAGACAATGAGTACCATATGCTGCACTGTTCTATAAAATTTAAATAATAAATTTGCCTATACTCAAAAAAGAAGTGTTGAAGTTAGTGCACTCTCCCTAAATGCTTTTAAACTAATTGGGATATTTCTCCTATTTCTTAAATACTAGATACTGCATCTTCTCCCAGTGTCTCTATGCTATTCCAAGAGCAAATATGTGCATCTTCAATAACAAAACTAGACATTTCAATATCAGACTTTATCCAGTATTTCATCTGGAAATACATCACAATACACATGTAAATTGTTTTGAGAAATTGTGAGAAACAAGGTTCCTTCTATGTGAAAATTGATAATAGAGTATACAGTTAAGTGTGCAGAAATTGCTTTTTGCCTTATCATCTACCCAGCAATTCTGCAGCATGGAGTATGTTGTAAAACAGAGAAGTTGGAGTGTGGAAGAGGTTGTGTTCCTTTATGTAGGTGAGCATTCTCATCCAAAATTTACAGTGTAAAGCAGAATTCAATATCACAGGAGTTTGTTTCTAATGTCATCAACTCCATCCATCACCATAACTTGCTCCCTTGGAGAATGGTACCCAGGAACTGGTCATAGACACTGTGGTGAATGTGAACTCCTTCACTGGATGGTTTATAATAGGGACAAAAAAGTCTCTCTCTACCTTATGTAGATCAGTACACGTGATTCTGTATTTATTCTGCTAGTATGCAAAGTTTCCATTGGATTGGTGTCCTTTCACCCCTGGGATTTTGTCTTCTTTTTCCTTTCTTTTTATGCACTTGTCTGGCCTTTATACAACCCAAAGTTTGTGTAATGTCATAATCAGCTGGGCTGTTTATTTAATATAGGTACTAAATATATGCTTTTGACAGAATATTCTCTTTTTTTTGTTGGTTTGGTTTTTTTTGTTGTTGTTGTTGTTGTTGTTGTTGTTGTTGTTAATTATGGGAATTTCTCTGGCTCTTTCCTCTTGTGTCTGGGACAGTTGGGATAATCCAGATCTGTCTTATCTCTTGCAGGGTGAACCAGGATCCCCAGGAGCTCCAGGAGCTGATGGAGAGCAGGTACATTTGGTTTAAATCATATAGTGAAGAACATGTGGGCAACCATAGATTGTTTTAAGAGATAATTTCCATGGTTCTAAGTTGTAATTTAGTTTTCATAATCTAAGTATTATGATTATGATAATGAATAAAGATCATTATAGTGCTGCTGCATGCTTTGTGATCTAATAATTCTGCATTTCTGCATTTTACTAGCAAAGATATAACATGCACATGACTTCTGCTTATTAGGATCAAAGCTAGAATTCTGGTGATGTCTCTAGTTTTTTACATGACTTGCTGAATAAGTCCATATTTTAGGGTCCTAAGGGCTCAAAAGGCGACACAGGTGATCCCGGAATGCCTGGAGAAAAGGGAGGAATTGGACTGCCTGGCCTACCAGTGAGTATGAGAAGTTAATTGATTAATTTTTTTGCAAAATATATTTCATATATTTCTCTCTTCCATTATCAGGAATTTCCAACAGTGCTGATAAATTGCAAATGGGACAGAAAGCACTGAGGAGAAAAGTCTGAGATTGTTTTGCAGCAAATCTAGGAGGAGGTGTAAGATTGTCAGATCTTTTCATTCCACTTACAGTGAAAAAAGTACTGTGTCAGGAAGGAAGAGATTAGTTGGCAGGCTGACCAAAGTTGTACCTCTCTTGTAATAAATAGGACACCTTGGGCAAGGAGAAAGGAGCTATGTTTTGAATGGAAATTTCAGGTGACTTAGATTGAGGAGGGAGAAGAAATGCATGAATGATGAATGTTTATGGGATGCATTCTTCCTATTTTGCACGTGCATATATATATATATGTATGTATAGATTATATACATACACATGAAATTTCTCAGCAAAAATAGAAACAATTTCACAATTGTATCCATAGTAAAATATCACGAATGGAGTGCCAGTTTAAGGCATTGTCTTAAATACCGTGCCACAATTGATAACTACTAATATAAAAACATATGTTTATATTAGTTAAAAATTATTTTTGAAGTACTGCCAGATTTTTTTGAAGGATTTCCTTTACATGTGTGCTGTGTTATTCTTTTTTTAAAATTATAATTATTTGCCAATAAATATTATCATTCCTAGATTGCCTGCTAATAAGATTAAAGCTGTTTATAAATGCTGTTTTGTAATGATTTTTAGGGAGCCAATGGCATGAAAGGCGAAAAGGGAGACGTTGGTTTGCCTGGTGCCCAAGGTCCTTCAGTAAGTCTTTAGTGTGGCATTGCTGAACACAGGAGTCCAGCAGTGGTTCTCCAGCTTCTGATTCTGAGCAATACTTGATATTCATGACTGATTTTTTCTGAGAATAAGCAGATTTCTGGTCATAGATCTAAATACAGTTTAAGAAATTTTAAAGGTGTAATCCCTGTTCTGTTCTGTTCTATGACCATGAAAAAGTCCTGCTCGCTTCAATCAAAGCCTTGTGGCTGTGTAATGAATCAAAAGATAAATGGGGAAGAAAGGAAAAAACCCAAACAAACCATAATCTCTCTCTCAACACCTTATACTCCAGGAACCTCAGATAGTCAGTGAGAGCCAGACTAGACTGACTTCAGATATGTAACCCAGGGTAGTGAGCTGGTTGTATGATACCAGATATTCTCCTGAATTTTTTTTTCAAAGCATTGTAAAGGCATTAAAAAACAAACAAACAAACAAACAAACAAAAAAGCCAAACAAACTCCTACGCAGTACGTTTATGGTGTGGGTGACTTTCATTATCAGAGATGAGATGAGATGAGAGACCTCAGAGCAGAGGTTAGTGACAGAAGCCATAGCTCTGAAAAGTCAAAGAGGCTGCCCTGTACCATCGCAGGACACAGGAGGCACCCCACATCTCTGAGTTTCTTTCTATGAAGTTAGTTTGTTAGAAATTAATTCATTAATTCATTCATCCTGGTCTGCTTACTTTCACTTGAAGGAAGACAGAGTTTTCAGGAGATTTCACAGGTTGTGGAATCTGTCTTATGTTTCCAAGTGCTTCTTGTTGCTGTTCTTGCTGCCACCAACAGCGCCACCAACAGCTCCAATGAGTCTGGAGATCTGAATTAGCATCCCTGCTGCCACTCTGCAGGTTATGGCAGCAACCCATTGGGATTAAGTCCAGGAAGAGAGGGGATATTAAACTGGATATATCATCATGAAATTCTTTCCATGGATTTGTTAGGAACATGGAAAACCAGTGCAGAATATGTGCACTAAATGCTGAGCAACCCAATTACCTATTTTAATGACCTCAGAGAATTTTTGGTACAAGTGGGCTAAAAGAAATCAAAGGAGAGACAAAGGGCAATTTTGAAATTATGCCAAAGCCCAACTTGAATTTAGTATCTTTTCCAGTCATCAGTGTTGAGGAGGAATAAAATAACACATCATCACTTTCTAGCTCTGTAGATTAAGTAGTACAAGAGAGAACTAAAGAGCACATACCATAAAATATTAAAAGTTCAGGTATCCCTTCTCAGTATTGTTTGTTTTATGGGGATTTATTATTTTTTCCCCCTTAGTGTCTTAAAGTGTATCATAGACCCTAGGTATAAGAATCTGGAGACAGGCACACTGCCATATGGCACAGGCAGGTCTGCACTTTGGGTACCCTGTCTTTCAAATCAAAATAATTCCCATTCCTAAAGCCCTGTCTAGATGCACTGTCAGTGTTCACTGTTGCATAGCTATTTTTGTAAGTGCTTGCCAACAAGGGTCAGCCTGACTTCTGGTATTTTTGTGGGAGTTCTTTGCTCTGCATGATTTAATACCATTGTTTTTTATCTGTAGATGATAGGACCACCTGGACCACCAGGGCCACATGGTCCTCCAGGCCCCATGGTAAGCTTGGGAGGAGCAGAGGGGCTAGAAATGGTCTATGCCCTCTTGCCACTTTATTGCCTGCTTACTAAAAGTGTTATCAGGATGTGGGGCCATTGAAAAGGGGACCTAATTTGGAAATCTTTTCTGCATGTCTTAAAATTCTTAGGAAGTGGAGAAACAAATTGCACATTCCTGTTATTGTTAACATGCTAGTGGTCTGGTTCCTCCTCAAGTATCAGGTGTTTACTGTTGCTTTATTGACAACTGCATTTCTTTTGAGGGTAAAGAAATACAGGGGTAATTTGTATCCCTACAAAGCAAAAACTCAAAAAAATAGTGGTGTATTTTCATAATGAAAAATATTACTTTTATTTTCAGGGACCTCCTGGACTGCCTGGCCCAAAGGTAAGTTAATATCTGTCTTGAATAGACAAGCTCTTTATGTCTGCAAAGTGTCATGCTTTGCTCTTGAATGCATGGAGCTATGTTTTGTCATACCTCATTTAATAAACGTTTCTGATATTCTTAAACCTTAAAGCAGATTTTAATATTAGCAGCTTAAAGCTTTTTCAATTTTCTGTGATTGTTTCTGAGCAGTATTTCTCCTCAGCATTGGCTGAGTCCACTTTTTGAATGAATATTGGGAATGTGGCACTAAATTATTTGGCTTCCTGTTTATGGGCAAGCTACCATTGCACTTGGAATTACTTTGGAATACAGAAGCATGTTACAGGCTTGGGAAATTAAGTCAGATAAACTTGTCTTCATTTATGCTCTCTTGTATCTCCTGCTTCTTCCAGTCTCCATGGCCTTTGTTAGGTGACAAGTATTTTGCTGACCAGTTCCTTCATGTGTTATGCTGGTTCACCATCACAAACTGATGTGTGCATTTTTGTGCTTTCCAAACTGGATCATGATCAGACAGGTCTGCAGTACAATTTGAACATTTTCCATAGCATAGACATTCTTTAGGGACTCTCTTAGCCCATGAGAACAGCTCAGAAGAGCGGAAGTGAATTTTGGCAGAGTTGGAATATTTGTACTTTAATTCAGTAGTCACCAGTAAGCTAAAATTCAGCATGACACTATTCATTGAGGCCAGTGGTCTTGTCAGGCATTTAAATCACTATGGCTCCCTAATCACACCTTTCTCAAAAAGTAAGGAAGAGAAGAAAGGGTGTTTCTGTTTAGTTTCGGGAGTTTATTTTGGGTTTTTTAAAGTGCAAGACAGAAAATCACAGGTTTGACCCCTTATGAGACTATGTTACCTTGGCTCAAGAAATCTAAGTCATAAATCATTTTTTGAAATCAAGTATGTTCCATTTTAGCAACAGCCCTGCTTTACCTCAGGCTTTTGGCCTGAGACTCAGGCTTTTGTGGGATTTCTCAGGTCTGTTTCCAAAACTTCAGCCTTTCCAGTGCTACTGCTCTGAAAGTCACAACAAGTCAAATAGAATAAGAATGAAGAAATGGCTACTTAGGGTGCAAAGCAGGCAGATGATGTCTGGAGTTACTTAAAGGAGCAGACTGGGTTCTACTGAGATTTTTTTTTTTTAATATGAATATAATATAAGGTAACATTATACATCAAAGGGAAATCTAGCAATGAGGCCATGGGGAGCAGCCTGGATGAAATACCCATGCATTTCTGTTTTCCAAAAGAGGCAGGTGTGGTCAGTACTCTCTTTGACTGAGCAGCCCTCATGCTGATGCAGTTTTTCATTATGAGAGAATGATTTATTGGCAGCTCTGAGCCCAATATTATCATCTTAGTGATGTTTAGTGTAATAGCCTGTGCATAATTTAATAATCACAACAAGTGCCATTTCTTACATTGTTAAAATTTCTCTGTATGAACACAGAAACTGTGGACCTCCCAAATAGCTTGGCATTGTGTAACCTGTACTGTTTCTTTTAACTTGTTACTGTTTATTATGTATGCTTAAAGGTTTAAAATATCTTTATGTAAGATTTTGCTGCAAATTCCAGTTTACTGTAAGGAAAAGTATTGCTTCCTTCCAAATGTACTTTTCAGGAGATCCCACTCCAGAAACCTACAGTTTTGAGGCTTACTTTTATGAAAGTTTTCTTTCAGTTTCAATTATCTGTATAGGGTGGTTTATGGGATTTGAACAATTTCCAAAACCCCCTGAAACTCATGCTTAATTCAGGCCATCTAACCATAGTGATAATTATTAGGAAAAGATTAAAAAAATCTGTTACCCGTAAGTTTCCTGTAGTTTTTTTTACACAGATTTTAAATCTCAAGCAGATACCTCCCAAGTACTTTTGCTCACTATTAAATCAGTATGTAAATTGCCAGTAAGCTGAGAAGGTTGAATTTGTTTCAAACTGGAATTTGCAGCTACTTCTGAGACTGGCTTCTTCTAGCCCAGCTTAAACACCCATTATAGCACCAAAAATTTGGCATTTATACTTTTACGTTTAGGGTGAACCAGGGTTAAATGGTCTTAAAGGATTGAAGGGTGAACCAGGTCAAAAGGGTGACAGAGGGCCCCTTGGTCTTCCAGTAAGTAAAAAACCCCAACTATTCAATTTCAGTGCAAATCACAAACATCTCTTTCTACTCCCCATGAACAACTCTGATTTACTCAGTAGCATACACAGAATATGCCATGTTGGAGCAGAGCATCAGTCTTGTTTTGTTTTGTCCCAAATCTGTGCTATCATCCCAAGTAATGTCCTGTAAAACCCAGTGCTGTCAGGGTTTTTTTGTTGTTGTTGTTGTTGTGTGTCATTTGAAAATGTTCAGTGTCACAAGGATGTCATCACCCCCATTACATTAGTCATGCTGTTACTCAAGTGTTGTATGGTATTTCCTTAAAAAAGGAGTCTTCCTTCCCCCCGTCTCCTCAGTTATTATTCCTCTTATTGCACTGCTGCAGTTCAAATGGAGAGACCTAATTGGGGGAAGCTAAAAATTGGTCTAGGGAATTTAGTTGCATTTATTTTGTTTTGTTTTGTTTTGGTTTGGTTTTTTTCTGGATTCTTATTTTTGCCTTGTTCTTTAGAAAATTCCCATTTTGAGTGTTTGGCACGAATTTTGTCTTACAAATGGAGAACCTTAAAAATACGGAAATATCAGAGTTCTTAAAATTTAGGTTGATAAAATAGAAAATACTTTATGTGTTTGAAAGCATGCTGAAAAGGCAGCTTTATTTTTTTCTCAGAAAAAGAGTTTATTTTTCCTCTTTACTGTAGTTTTTGTATGTTTGCTCCCAGTGATTACATTGTTAACAGTAAAATGGAGAAAAAAGATTTAGTTGACCTAAAGGAGCACAAACCTCTCTGATTAATATTTTCAAGATTTATGTGCAGGGCCTGTGGACAAGGTCAGCATCACTGAGAATTATAATTTTTTTTGAGAAAAGTAAAAGCTTATTTTCACATTGGCAGTTACATCTCTGGAGAGAGTGAGCTTTGGAGGCCTGAGCAAATGCTCTGAAAATGCAAGGCAAAAGAGACTCCAGAACAAAACATGCCACTAGGTTTTCCAAATTTACACAGATCTTGTCTTGCTCCTGCTTGCTACTTCTGAATGTCATTTTCAGGAGCAAAGTCCTAGAGCTTGGCGTTCCAAAAACCGGCTCGTTCTATTGAGTTGGCTGGAGATTTTAGCTGGGTTTGTTTGGGGGTCGGTTTGGTTAGCTTTTTTAGGAGGGAGGTGTTGCCCGGGTTATTCCCGGTGTCCCGAGCGGTGCTGTCCCCGGTGCCCCCCGGCCCTGCTCTGTTATTCGCACAGGATCCACGAGGGGTCCCCCCGGCCCCAAGGATGCTCGGGCTCCTCGCCCGCCGCAGCCCGAGCTCGGAGCTGGGAGTATAGCGGGAAAACAGGAAATGTGATTGTCTCCCGGGCTCTTGGAAATGAATGAGCCCATTGTGGTCAGGATCCAGATTTTGTTGGCTGCATAATGCAGTATTCTTGCACTTAAATATTTCCTATTGCAGTTAGCAGACATTTTTCTTTCTTTGTGTATACCATTCAGTATTGTCGCTATTTACAAATCAGAAAGCATGCAAGTAAATTACAAAGTAAATATTTGTGTGTTCAGGCTCAAAAACACCCTAACATCTGGTGTTTGTAGCACTCCTATAGCCTGACAATATTCTGCTCCTAATATACCTGATGTGAGGGCGGGGGTGGGTCAGCGATGTTACACTGCAGTGAGAATCAGGCTCTTGGTGTTTTATGTGAATTTTTAACTAACATGCCGTAGTAATGTGATACCCACTCCAGAACCCTGTCACAGCGTGTACTGTACGTTTGAATTGTGTTTATTCATCAGCACCACTTACTAATCTCACGTTCTTGTCATTCGTGTCGTGCCCATCATCCATGCTTCCACCTAACCACACAGGGAGCATCTGGCTTAGACGGGAAGCCAGGAGCCCGGGTGAGTCCCTTGTCTTTTGTGTCCCCTTTGTCACCGAGTCCGTCCCTGTGCTTCCCAGGGCTCTGCCGGCCGGGCTCGCTCACTGCACACAGGAAGGAAGGCCAAATGCTGCAGGCATTTTCCCTGCTTCAAGCAGGTTCTTAGGGCAATATGTGTGGGAAAGAAAATGTAATTTTACAGAATGTAATTCTGTACAAGGAGCTCTGAACCTGAGAAAGGCAGCTTAGTTTTTATTTTTCGTTGGACAGCTGCCTTGGTTGGGTTGCTAGTTTTCCTGAGTAAGGTTGGAGATTTGGCTTACAGGAGAACGTAGCTGTTCAGTGCTAATATGGAATCAGTGAAGGAGATGCAGATGTGCGGGGGTTCATCTACAGACGTTGTTCCATTACACATCATAGATGTTAAATCTTTTGCTTTCTTGAATGATAAAGAAATCTATGCAGTGAAAGAGTTACATCTTGGAAGTAAAATTCTCATTTATCCCTGCAATGGGTAAGTCCATCTTACAGGTGGACATTTCAATTTAAAGAAGAATCAATTTTAAAAATAAAACAATAATTAAAGATCTTTTTTGACCCTTCCATCTTCTTCCAGTTAGTTTAAGATCTTTGTAAATCTGGTTGCTTCCGTGGATGTAGTGAATGCCAAATAGAAGAAAGACCCTCTGCCTTGTAACAGGAGAGGTTATAAGTGGAGTTTTGAAAGCCAAATAGGTTGCATCACAATTAAATCCAAATTTTCAACCAGTGAAGACTGATTCCATGTTAGTTCTTGTGTACAAGACAGCTATTAAAACTAAATCATTGCAAGAACAAGCCCTCTCTCTTACCCTCTTTGTTCCTTTTTGTAGGGCATAGATGGCCCCGTTGGTCCCCATGGCCCTGCAGGTCCCAAAGGAGAGAGAGTAAGTATATGTTCCATGTGCTCTTCCCTACAAAGTGACTGCCACAATGGAAAAATGTCATATGGGGACACATTCTGTGCCTAGACGTAACAGAACAGAATGGTGTCTCACCTGTAGAGGAGCAGCCCAGATGCATTCTAGTTGCAAACACATTTATCTGTTTGAGGTTGACATTGTAACTCATTAACTTCAGAGGAGCTGGTATTTTGAAATGACTAATCAGTAAGAAATTGACTGGACTTTCTAGTTCACAGTGCCACAAACAGAACACGATTTTCATTGGTTTCATTATGTTGTGTAAAACGAGAGAACAAACTAGTACAAAAGAAGACAGTGTGATCTGATTATATAAGAATGCAATGGCAAAAAAAAAAGAAGTATTTCTCTCCTCTATTCACTGTTTTTATCCACGAAAAATATCTCCAGCCTCTGTAAAATTTGAACTTCTTTTTACTTTAAGCTTAGAAGATAGGAGCCCTGCTATTTAATTTGAAATAGTCACAGTAAATTTTCTCCAGTGGAAATAGGATAGGAACTCTAATCTTTAACTATAAGCCTGTCACCTTTAACAATACCACCAATGACTTTTACAATAAACCAGAAGATGATATCCTAAAACCTCCGAGGAGTCCAGAACTTTGTCTCTTTGACTTCCTCACTTTAACAAAAAAAACTGTGCTAAAACAACTTCAGACTAGCTGTATAAAGGACACAGCCACATGGCAGAGGTCCAGTTAGCTTCATCTGAGAAAGGTAAGGCTTGTTTTTACAGAGCTGTGTACTGAGGGATAAATACAAGACATGCAGCATAGTCCAAATTAAACTGTACAGTAGGCTGCAGTTACCACTTAAGGCTAGTTAAGTGCCTGAAGGACTTGAGTATTTTTTGTTTTTCTAGGGGATTACTGACTCAATTTTTTTTTTCTTCAATTAGGACAAAATATATCTTCTGTAAATTCTGTGAAAAGATAGTTGAACATCCTCTAATCTTAAGTAAAAGAATTAGATGAGATAGGCATATAGAAATATATAAAAATACTGTATATTTTATTCTTGCATTATGACCTTTTATATTGAAGGATATGCATGTGTACTACCAGTTGAAATGTTTTTGACAATGAAATATAATATAAACTATTCTTCTCATCTGTGGAAGACAGCTACTAATGTTTTTTTTTCTCGTGGGGGTATTCAAGGTCATAAGAAGTCATACAGCTGGATGTGGAATAAGCCCTACTGTAGCTGTTGAAAAGCAGTAGCTACAAAGGGGATAGGAACTTCTGTGATGTAAATCAGTAACTGCATGAGCACAGAAGGAACTTCATAAAAATAGAGACCAAGGTGTGCAAAAAATTCCTACACACCCACCATTTTCTGTGGAGCTAAATGAATGGGAGGAAGTTCACAACACAGATGGAAGGTTTTTTTCCCAAGCAGGCAACCAGCAGGATTATTGCTGTAATTGTTCATTTAATTATTCAATACCATTTGGGAGGAGGAGTTGTTTGTAGCATAGTTATGTAACAGGTGCACAGTGTTGATATGTCTCATTATTTAAATAATAAATCATGTATTTTTAATGCTGTTTTACAACTTGCATTTGCAACTATTGAACCTGTTTACATGAAAGCAGGAGGGAAACATTTTTGTCTGCAGATTTCAGCCTTTACTTTTTAATTAAAGACAGTGCATAGGGCCAATGTTCCCTGTCACTGGATAGGGCCCATTTTGTCTGTATTGATAAGAAAAACCTTGGGCCAGTACAAATCTGGGAGAGCATTAGGGCTGTTTAACAGAATAATCATTAATTCATTGTTGCACGGGCTGCATTCGAGATGATGCTGAATTACTACTCTGAGGTAGTACTGTTGTACAAATTAGGGTGGGTTGTTGATTTTCAATTAACTATTAAAGTAGAACACGTCAGATCCTCTTTAAACAAAGTCTATTTAGACAGTGACAAGGTAGACTAAGAAAATCACAACACTATAATGTAGTTTTATGCATTTTTAGTAGAAACTGAAAGAGTAATTAATAATGTGAATGAATATTATTTATGAGGATGGTGTCTATTAGTTCTTAATATTTTTAAGCTATTGTAATTACATTTTTCTATGTTCTCAGATTTTACTGAGACTATCTTTATTACATGAGGAGTAGGTCATAATAGGCCTCTGAATCTGATTGTGTACTTGTTATTTGTACTTACATACTGTCCTGAGTGAAAGGAAAGTAGAGAACACAAAAACAGACATCTTCAGCTGCTGCTGATGAAAGGGAACATGTAAGCCTGAAGGGTGATGACAGGCATAATGTATATCCAGCTTCTTGACCAGCTAAAGAAATCTGAGCTGGAAACAAACATTTTCCTTTTTTTTTTTTTTTTTTTCCTTTAAATTTCTGACAAGGACCTAGTTTTGAGCTTGATTTTGGCTTTCAGATGTGTAGCATGTTCAGCTCTGTCATCGTTACACACAGTACTAGTAGGTAAAGTGCATTCTCTTCAATTTGGTTAAAATATTTCTCACCATGACAGTGCTTTGAAATCATCCTATCTGTCTAATGGAGACACATTTTTCAGCTTTATTCATTCAAATTCTAACTCATATTTGTCCATGATTCAGGAGACTGAAGTGAAATAGGAGGCAAAAACATAGGTTATGGTTTCTATTCTTTGGACACTGATGGATTGTCTCACAAAAAAATTTAAAACAAAATCTTGAAGTTTGCCAATATCTGCTGCCCTGAAGGAAATTGTGATGGTTGAGGGCAGTATGCTCATGACAGTCCATTAATCTCATATAATCCATGAACATTCAGGATTTCATCTGATATTCCAAACATGTTTCAGCATGTGCTTCGTATTGGAGGCAAAAAATTCTGAGATACACCTCTCCAAATATATTCTTACATAACAGATGTGATTATTTCCTAGGCTGATACATTCAGTATTTTTATGTCTACCATATGTTTAGCAATGTTATAAGCCTGTCTTGAGAGGACTTTGTACAGTCATCTTGCTGTTGAAGACTGAAGAAGAAAAAGATGCTTAACTAGTTTTGACATATTTCAAGTACTGATCAAAGTAGCTCTTACCTACATAGGTCAGTCAGCACATTAGTTTCTTCTTAGCAGAAAGCTTTAAAGGGATTTATTGTTTTGAAAATCAGCTGAACCTCCTATTGTCCTGCCAGGGCATCCAGCCTAAATGCTGCTCAGAAATTACTCAGAAATTAGTAACAGAATCCAGAAAGACCTGACACTGCACATCTCATTACCTCTAGACTAAAGCAAGTGCCCATCTAAGTAAAAATATAAAGTATTTAAAACAGATCAAATATCAGTTACTCTGACAGACTCCTTATTGCTGGGATTATTCAACCACAGGTTAAGGTCTCATTTGTTCTGGTGCCAGCCTTTCTGTATAATTCAGTCAATGAAATTTAGACATAGCAGCCCATTTTCAGAGCTGTGCCAAGTACTTGGCTGTGCCAATGATCACCACTATTAATTAGGCACACATCTACATCTCTGTCTTGTGCTTTTTAATGATAGAGTCATTAATGAATTAATAATAAGTAGTAAATAACAACACACCAGAGGTTGTTGTACAGAGAATTTTCTCACGAGCATAAGTGCAGTCAGTGCTAGGATGAAGCACAGCACTTGTGCACAGCAAGAGCCTTGCAGGAAGCCCTGTGTTAGGGTGTGTTCAGCAAAGGAGGTGACTAAGGGATCCAAGTCACCCTGCATGACACATCCAGAGTAGGAGCTTTGAAAACTAGAGGTGGTCAGGATTTTTTTTCTTTTATTTCATCAACACTTCGAGCCATTTAGTTCTCTCCAGAGAGAAATGCTTTTCTGATGGCTTTAATTCAGAAGAAAGAGCAGCCTGAAACAAGACTGCTTTCCACACCTTCTTCCCAGCCCTGACTCCCTACCAAGCTCACAGGGACCTGTGCTTGCAGTTACACAGGCTAGTCCTGGCTGTCTTGGAAGCTTAACTTCATATCAATCTTGAACAATTAGAGAGCAAAGGTGATTATTACTGTCAGCCTGAAATTCGTCGCCTTGAAATTCCATTCCATTTGGAAAAGTTTACCCTGTATTAAGCTTGCAAAATGACTTTGGCAGCACCCCTCTGGAAACTGGTAATTTTTCCATGGATTTTAGTGCAGAATGAGATGAGACTTCTGGAGTAATCTCTGTACTTGTTTGTCTTGCATAATATTACAGTTGCTTTGATTTTAAAAAAACAGGGTATTTACATCACTTATCTAGAATCCAATAGAGGATTTAGCAGCACAGCACAGTGCATAGGATAATCTTCACAATGTCACTGTTAATAGCATTGCCTACTTAAATCAAGCTTTGACTGACACATTATTTCTGCCTGTCACTGTGTTGCATCTCAGCTGCTGTGTATGTATACAGCTTGATGCTGTATATCCTCAGTTTTCATTACAACTTTGGATTTTTACTGAGAGCAACATTAAGCTGTCAAAACTTAAACTTGACACTGGTGTGTGTTCAGTTGAAACATACTTTCAGTTACTAATGTATTTAGAAATGAATGTGATATCATATGCCTAAAAAGTCTTTCTTCCTAGAAAGTAATACACACCTTCTCTTTTCCCCTGAAACATTTAATAAAAAACAAATGAGCTTGGATATTTTTTCACTCAAAATACTTAGGAATGCATAAACTTTAACCTAAAGCACTTGGCAGAGATAATTTCTAAGATAGCCAATGTTTTTGTTTGCTTGTTCTGTAATCTTTTCTTAGGGTGAGAAGGGAACTGTAGGTGACCCTGGACCCAGAGGACCATACGGCTTGCCTGTAAGTTGCACAGAGTTTGTACACACTGCACTTTTCATCCCTCCCTGATTAAACCTTGTGTGCTTTATGGCTGATTTTCACCTAGCAGTAGAATTAGTTGGAAAAGACAGAGATTGATAATAAACCCTGACAGTGCAAGGTCAGTGTTCTGTATCACACTCTTGGGTTTCTACCCATGCACATAAAAAAACAGAATTGACATGAACCAGCAAGAGAGAGGAGATGCAGAATGCAGGTGCTCCTGGTTCAGCAGCCTTTGGCCAGTTTGGGAACCCTGTGAGAGTGCCAGGAGTTCAGGAGGACCTGTGGAAAGCTGTGAATTTGTTAATGTCAGTAAGCTGCTTGGATTTCCATACTGCAAGGTTTCTTCACCATTATGTTTGTTGCTTCAGAGACCCGTTTTGTTTTCATTTCTGTGCCATCTACTCAGAAGCAATGTGAGAAGTTCATTGTTGCTCACTCATAGGTGAAATTATTTGTTTTAAATCAATAATTTTAATTATGTTGCCCATTTCTAAAATATGAGGGAGAACTTCATGTGGCCTGACAATGATATCCCCAATAAAATCAGTTGACTTTCTCTGTTTACAATGCTAATGACTGGGTCAGGTGTGTACATATACACAAGTCTGTTCTGTGCTTTGACGCAAGGAAAGTCATGTAAATGTGCTTGGCCAGGCACAACCAGCCTTTCCAGGAGACTTTCAGTGTTTCCATACCCTCTCCAGTCTAATCCATTTGATTAATTAATTTAAGCTGGAGTACAGACCTGTAGTTTAATTGGATCCATTTAATTGGATCAGGAGTCAGTGGCTGGAGACAGTTTTCAGGCTCCATGGAGTGTTAAATTAGCTTGCCACGCATTTTTATGTGGGGGTCACCTTTGTGAGTTAATTTTTTTTTTTTAATCCTATTTCTGTTTCCCATTCCTTCAAACTAAAAATGAAATTTTAAAGGTTTTTAGCTTTTTATGTATTTTTAGCTTGCTCCTGGAATCTACCTGCAAACAAAATTTTACAGTCAAGCAAAATTTTGCAGCCAGGTTATCGGTTTCTGGAAGTGTTAAACATGGGCAGCAGTGTCCTTGTCTGAGGGAAGCTAATGCAGTTCCTGTGGTTCTTTGGCAGGGCAAAGACGGCGAGCCTGGCCTTGATGTAAGTAATGTGTGTGACCAGGGTGCTCTCAGGGGTCGGTAAGAGTCTGCCAAGAAATCCCTTCTGGAGCACAACACCTTTGCTGCCCTTTAGCGTGCATGCAGGACCTGCAGAGAGTGTGCTGAGTGCTGCGTTTGCTCTTTCTCTGCGGTAAAGAGGACAAAGATTGTGCAATGTACAGCCCTTATCGGCAGACACCACCAGATAGTAGTGCTTAGCAAGACAAGTACTTGGTCCTTTGGATGTCAGTAGGCTGAAAAAATGCTTGCTGAGAAAATATTCAGATGACTCATTTGTAGAACAAGGGGTCACTTAGCACTTAGTTAACTGAATTTATTCTAATTAAAGAGGATCATTCCATAGCCTGTAAGGGATGTGCTTCAAAACATAGGCTCTTTCCTTGGCACACTAAAAAGACTTACTGGAAGTCCTTTTCTGTAGTCCTACACTGCAGTCCCTAACTTGAAGGAGTCTTTAAGAATGCACATAAGCGATGTAGCATGGATGCTAGTTTGAGTGGTATGATGCATGGATGCTAGTTTGAGTGGTATGATGCATGGGTTGCTGGTTTGAGTGGTATGATGCATGGATTGCTGGTTTGATGGTATGATGCATGGATTGCTGGTTTGGTGGTATGATGCATGGGTTGCTGGTTTGAGTGGTATGATGCATGGATTGCTGGTTTGAGTGGTATGATGCATGGATTGCTGGTTTGATGGTATGATGCATGGGTTGCTTTCTGTAGCTGCCAAAATATCTCTGCCAAACTCTGTGATTTACTTGTCTCACATGCTCTTGTGTCTGTGCATGTGTCCACACATAATATATGTACAAAGCATGTAGTGAAATCATCTTTTTAGGTTTTCCAAGAGTATTTGAAAACTTAATCTGCATGTTAATAAAAGTCAACCTATCTTTGTCCGTTTTGTTTTTATAGGGTTTCCCTGGTCCTCGAGGAGAAAAGGGTGATATAGGAGAAAAGGGAGAAAAGGTGACCACAGTGTTATTAACTGTTGCTTGATTCCTCAGCTAATCAGTTCTGCTGTCTTTACACTATAAATAGTCCCATTAAAACTTATCTTTGTTTTTACTGTGTGTCAAAAGGCCAGTCACAGATACATGCTAGAGCAAAATCAAGAAAAATGGCAAAAATGTATGTGCAGGACTAGAAATAGCCACATGTCCCAAAGCACAGACATCTTTTTTTTAGGCTCGTTTTCTCCAATCCATCCTGCACTTGTTGAAAGTCCTGAAATACTTAATGCAGACATTAGTCATTGTGGTAGTGATTTTATACCGAAGAGCCCAGCTCTGTTTCCTGGCAGTATTTGCACACTAATGGTTGATCCTGGTAGTATGCCTGTACATGCTACTTGCTCCACACCAAGTGTCTAAGACAGGAGCTGTTTGAATTTTTACTTTTGGCAATGTTTTATTTGCAATTAAGGACTTTGTGATACTTGTGGACTGAAATTGAATCATATACTCTACCATTCTGGTAAACCAGCTAGACAGTGATGTTAACAGAAACAGCCTGACTTCATTTTCAGTGTCCAGACACAGTGACTTGGAGATCTGTTTAGTAAAAAGCAATGCAGGACTTAATCTGTGTGTAGAGAAACTTCATGACCAAATCTCTTCTGTTTCTATCCAACACAAAGCCCAGCTGCTTAAATTGCTGAATTAGAACTCACACCAAGCCACTTAATGTAAAAGTCCATACATGCAGCAGATGATTTTTCTAGGTCAGACCAATGTTCTTGTCAAGGTGACATATGCAGGGTTGGGCTGGATTAATTTCTCATTATGGTGTCCTAAAGAAGAAGCAGGGCTAAAAAGTCACCATGACCATTGGAGTTCATCTCCATTTCTTTATATGGTTAGGCAAAACATTTCCCAATAATGCATTGAAAAGGGTCTTATGAAATTCATCCTTCCTTTTTGTCCCTTGGTATATTGCTCTTTCTTTTGAGCTCAGAGATCACTGGTAATGTACTGATTTTGCAGAACAGTTGTTTAAGCAGGTGCTCCATGAATATTATGAAGGCAGTGTTTGACCTGGCAGAGTAATCTGCCAATCTACAATGAATGGCTGAGTCCTTGCTTGCTGTCAGAGTACAGATCTGTCTGCCACCAGTGAACAGATTTTCTTCTTGAGGGCAGCTGCCAGTCTAAAGGTGTAACTGATAACAGCCAGCTCAGAGAGGTAATGGTCAAAATGCTCTTTGTGCTAACTGGGAGTTACAGCAAGTGCCAAATGGAGTGAGCTTAACAGTGTGTTCTCACCCTGGGATATGTTCGAAGAGTTGTGTCCAGAAGATAAAAATAAGTAGTTATGCCTCTCTAATCAGTTCCAATGAGGTTGCTTGAATATTGCAGATGGTCTTTTGAGCCTCACAGTTAAAGAAGAAATCAGAGTAAGATTACCAAGCTGGCAGGGGTCTGGGGCAAACACAACCAGTAGCAGAGGTTGGAGGAGGTGGACTGGCTTAGTCTGACAATGGGATGGCCAAACTACTTGAAAGGGGCAGTAAAAAGATGATAGAGCAAAACTCTTGTGGGTAATGGCAAATGGGGAAATGCAGGACAACAAGCTGCTCCTGAGAGGTTCAGAACAATTGTTCCCAAGGAGGGCAGCACAGCACTGGGACAGTGAGTCCAGAGAGGGGGCTGAACCCCTGCCCGAGGAGCGCTGCAGAACCTGGTCTGCTCTGACCTGGCCTAGGGTCAGGAATCATCCTGCTCACAATGGGAATCTTAGACAACCTCCAGAACTCCCTTCCAGCCAGACTTTGAGTCTGTGTTTCCGTGTATAGTTAGAGCAGATAGGAAAAAAAATTTCAGCCACCAGAGCTCCAGAAGATTTCTGGAAGAAAAGATGGAAAGCTGATAAAAAGTTCGCTTATACAAATATATTGTGAAAATGGAACAGATGAGATTCAGCACTCAGGATGTAAAAATTTTTTAATGTTCCAGAGTCCAGTGTGCTGCTTTTGGATATTAAATTGTGATTGCCAGGCATTGACTAGATAAGTCAAACATGGGACTTGCAGTTGCAAGGGAGTGAGGGAATTTTACATGGGAATGGTATGTAGCATGGCTACATCCTTTTCAGAGTTCAGTTGTGATTTAGACAGCCTGTGGAAACTTGTTCTCTTGGGCTGCAGGACGCATCTCCTGGGAAGTCTGGTCCTCCATCTCCCTAAAACTTCATGAAAAGGCAAATGCTGTTTCCTGAGGAGAATGCATGGGATAAAGTAGTTAGCAAGTCTGATAAATGTTTCAAAAAACAGACTGTTTTGTGGACTTTCAGAAAAAGGATTGACAGGAAGTCTGTAGAGCAGAAATGGAGATTGAATATGTGCCTTAAAAATTCCCAGAGTATTAAAGGAAAACTAGGAGGCAAAGGAAGGCCTTTACCAGTGAAAAGTCAGGGAAGATATAACTGAGACCTCTGTGGAAGACGCTTCCATTGCACAGTTGAAACACATTTTTCCCATAAATTAGGGCATATTTATATCATGCAAGCAAACTTATTTCACCAAAATTACTTTAGCTGCATCAATAGCTTCTTTTCCAAATAGAAAGCTGACTCTCAAAAGATATAAAGTAATGCAATTAGTCCAAGTTCTCATTATAGTCTTCTGTGTTCTGGTGGTTTTCCTTATGTAAATTACTAATTGTCTATGACCAAATTGGTGTGACAGCACCCATTTCAACAGATAAACCATTTTTGTAATAACAGATAAACAAGCTGACCATCTAGCTTATGATTTCTTGGTTTTTAAGTATTTCTACAGTATTGGCTATTGGTCTGACATCACACAAATTGAGATTAGTGAGCTTCTAGTTAAGAAACTGAAATTGCACTGCAAAAATATATTTCATTATGGACATTCTAAAGAGAACCAGTGGCACTTTTTTCATAGACATGCAGGGAATAAATCTTTACTTCTTAAGTTGGAGATGAGGCCTAGACTGCTGATCTGTATTTTAGCGCATCAGTAGTTCTGCTACAGTGAAAGCAAGTCAGTGTTTGCATTTTATGTCTCTTAACATGGCTGTAAAAATATTTTTAAAAGTGTTGTAGCTGTAATTACTCATATAAAATTATAGTCCAGGAGCACTCATCACAAAAAAGGTTTGTATTTTCAAGTTGTATGAATAGAAATAAAAGTTCTTTCAGAAACAAATAAGCTTTGACAAAAGTTAGAGAATGTGTTGTGGGGAAGGGAGAGAAGTGTCCCCGGGTCCCAAATGCACAGTTGTGACTGTTGTAATGAATTTTGACAGAGGAGTATGATGTGTCTGAACAGAGGATGAAAAGGCATTATTCTTTTCCCCTACACTCTGCATTGATGAAAATCTCTGCATGTGAGGATTGTAGATTGTTCCAACCATAATGATGTTGCAGAACTGCTTCAATTTTTTATTTCTCTAGGCACTGAGGAAGGACAGAAAGAAATTTTTTTTTATCCTCATCACATGTAGGATCCCCATAACTCCTGTGAGTTTCTATAGTTCAGGATAAGGAGTAAAGATCAAAGATTGAGAAGAAAGAACTCAGTCTGTGGAAAAAGTAGTAAAGTACCCAGGAAATTCAGACTTCTTTCTACACAGATTACTGCTGCATTGGTTTGAGTAAGATCATAGATCTGCCTGCAGAACTGGAAGTTGAAAATAGTTACATGCTAGCCTGTAAAACAAGAAGTTAAAGAAACAAAAAATCTGAAAAATTTTAAAAATAGTCAGAAACCAAACTTTACTGTTCATTTTCAGAATCCTTTTAGGAGTATTTCCATGCTTTGTGCTTGCATACAGTCATTGCAAATATATTGGTGCTACATTGAGCACAAATAGCATAGAGCAATGAGCTCTGCTACATTGCCATCTTTGTAGGTTTAAGATGGAAATGTAGCCAATTTATGGTTCTTGTCTTGTGAGGATTTTTTTACATCTCAATCTTATAATTTGGTAAGGACTGGTAATGTTTGATATGCTGTTCTTCCAAATATTATCCTGTGACCTTTTGGCACACAGAAAAGGTAGACAAGTAACTTTGATTCTATCATGACATGGATGCAGTATGTTTTTTTCATGGAACATTTTGTTTTATTTGAATGTGTCAATATGCTGTTATATTAAATTACTAACATGCTTTCCTTCCTTTTTAAAATATTATTTATATAAAAATTTTTAAAGTATAGAAATTATTTTCTCTGTTGTTAATGGATTAAGCCTTTCTGTACTGGTGTGGAACAAGTTAAATGTCTGTTTAATATGCTTCACCAAAATCCGCCTGTCTTTCCAAAGGGGCATTCCTTCTTTCTCCTTCTACCCACATTCCTTACAATTCCTCTGTCTTTTTTACCCTTTTCCTCACAAATTAAATCCTCCCAACAGCCACAACCTCACCTGCTGGTTCTCCAATGTTATACTAATTTTCCTATGACTATTTTTCCCCTTTCTTTGTGATATCCTGATTTACTCATCCTTCCTATCCCATTTTTTACAATCCTAGTCCAATTTGTTATTTTTTTAAGTGATCCCTTTTTGATTTTTGTGAAATTGAGAGCAACCTGAAACTCATTTACCATTGTGAGCAACTGGTGTGAAATCAATTATAAAATGAATTCTCTAAACCTCTTATACTGCTTGAAGGTGAGGTCATCTTTGCAGGTAGCTTTGTTGAGGGGAATCAACTAATTTCCACAAGAATTAAAGCATTGGAAGTTTCGCATTTAAAAAGAAAACTCATTGTGAAATCAAGAGACTGAATTTTGGTAAAACAAACAGATGAAACATTGCCTGCGGCAGAGAGAATATTTGAATGTTGAAATGCTTGAATAAATATTGCTGTATAAATGCTTAAATTATCACTTCCGATTACTTTATGATACCAAGACAATATGAAATTGTTGAAGGTGTCATAGCACCTCTCCATCAAGCAGTTTGAGTGTTTTGATTCCTGTAACGGGGTTTGAAATGATGGTGTTGTATTTGGAGTGACAGCAGTGCACCCTCAGTGTCCATGGATTTCCATGGACACCACAGAGAACAGGATTTGTTCCAAACTCTTACCAGAGTGCAGAGGACCAATTAGCAAAGGATGCTCTTGGCCAGGTTCACCCTTGATGTGACACCCTGGAAGCTGATGGAATTGAGTCATTCGTCCCTGTGAAGCATCTGTGCCACAGGTCTTTTATCAAAAGATTCTGCTGATGGATTCTGCTCTCCCAAAGTTATTTCTGACTAGTGGCAAATCCTCTGGGAAGCTGACAGGTTCAGCTTAGTGAGCGTGTACCCTTCAGTGCTATCACTTACCAAAATAGGAGACCTCTTATTTTGGACTGCAGATTGGGGGGATTTGCAGATTTGCCTCCGTCTCAAGAAATCAGTGATTTCAAGCCCTGTTCTAGGTTTCAAAACATTCATAATACTGATGTGAAATACCAACACAAACTAATAGAGACTGATTGCAGTTCTTGCTTGTGATCATATAATTTATTTTTCCACATAATGCACCATCCAAACCAGAACACAGTGGTAAGTGTCCTTTCAGCTCTCCATTGGCTTAAAAAGAAAAAACCCAAACTTTAAACCCAATCTTTCTTTATTTTTTTTTTTTCAAAAGAATGAAACTTGTTTTATCCAAACCGTTGTATTCACAGGGGGAAAAGGGAAAGAAAGGCAAAAAAGGGCCTAAAGGGGAGAAAGGAGAACAGGGTGCTCCTGGATTAGATGCACCTTGCCCATTGGTACGTCTCACTTGTGTATTGGAAGATCAGTCATGCTGCTGTAAACTGATGGAATAAGAAATGAGGGGAGAGGAACAAGCACCAGCTACTGCGTAACCTGTTGCCCTTTGTTAACATAGCTTCATCTCAAGTGCAAATTCTGGAACAGATTTTGTAAACCTCCTAATTGGGGTTAAGCACCAGACATAAGACCTTTGGGCTAAGTTTGTGAGGTTTTGATGGTGGGTTTTTTGGGGGGCTTTTTTTCATTTTTTTCTGCAAAATACATTGGAAAGGAACCAAATCTGGAATGTGCCAGAATCAGTGCCCCAAGGTAAATTGAAATCATAAGCAGTCAGCTTGTTCCTCTTGCCTCTGTTGTTTTTATTTCACTCCATTTAAGTCAATATTGAAGGCATTTCCTTGACAGTAACATTGCAAGTTAATCTTTACAAACAGGGATTCCGTGGAATTAAGGGGGAAAAAGGGGAGCCAGGCCAGCCTGGCCTGGATGGGCTGGATGCCCCTTGCCAATTGGTACAGTATTTCTCTTTCCTACCAACCCTGCATGCAGTTCCTTTGTTTGTAGTCAGCCATTCTCAATGTAAAGTAATGTTTTTCTGTGCTGACTTTACATTTTTCACGTAACACATGCATGTGCATGAACAAACCAGCTGCTTCAAGTGATCATAACCGCAGTGAGAGAACACATTTTTGTTGACACCTTAAGCCTAACTCTCAGCAATTTGCTCCCACATCACCTGGTAATTTATAAGTTTGTGTCCTTCCTACATTTTCCCTGAGAATCATTGGTTTGTTACTTTCCTCGCAAAATACCCATTGCCTCACTCACCCTGAATTCTAAGTTGTAGAAATCCAGCACAACATTCACCTCTAATCAAGTATGATGACTTCTCCCTGCACTGGCTCAGTTCCACACCCTGGCCTGTCCTATAGCTCCTCTGCAGCCTGCTCTTCCTTCCAAATCCATGCCATCTTAGGGGCATGTTTTCACAATTTGGCCGAAATGAGAGTCACAAACAGAAGGGTGTAAATACTGTTTCTAAAAATCAAGGTTTGCAGTAAGCCAAGGTGGAGCTTGGCTTTCAGACCATCCACAAGTAATGTTTGTGGTGTCTGGCCTGTTTATCAGAGTATTCAAACACATCTGGAAATGAAAAGCTTACCTGATGTTTGTAAGAATATAACAGTCTGCAGCCCAAACCCTCACTGTCTTTGTTATTTAATGTCCTCAGTTTAATATTCTTACCCCTGGAACTTACCCTCCTGGAATACACACAACACTCCCCACCCTATGCTAGCATGAATTCAAGTTCCCACCTATACTAAAATGCTACTTCTTGACCCTTCCCTTGTACCAATCTGGCAACAATGATTTTTATTTAGTGGTAAAGTAAGTTGGAACTTTTTTCCATTTAAGAAAGAAAACCCCAAATGAATAGTACATACACATTTCCTAAAGATACAAGGAGAATTTTCTTTTCAATTGTTCACAGTAAAATTCAGTCTGCATGTTCTGATATTGTTTGGTGGTTCAGCACGGTTCTCTGAGGTGAATGTTAAATTAAGTAGGTTTTATTTTGACTGTAGCACTTCTGTTTGAAGTCAGTTGCTTTTTAATTGTAAATACATAGTCCATTAAGATTATTCCATAGTCCATGTTGTTTGCTTCCAATTAATGGTAACCATATCTCATATTTTGTTGGGGATAATCAAGCATGCTTTTGTAATTTAAAAATGTTTCTATGTCTCTGTATTATCATTTATATCTGAAGATTCACTAACAATCGTTGATGGATCAAAAACACTCTGTTTGTAGATAATTGCTAGAATAAGCTGTTTAGCATGCAGCACTGTCTCTTGTTTAGGCACCAAGTCATTCACATCAGACCACATGCAAGTATATTCAAAAATCTGTATTAACCATTATCTTCACATGTAGGTTAACATTAAGTATTGGTATTCTAAATTCTAAGAAATGTAAAGGCCTGATTTTTTTCTGCTTATCCATAGTCTAGTTACTTACTATGTGCTCCTAATTCTGAGCATATAACTCCCTGAATAAACCCTGGGCAGCCATGTAAATTGGAATTAGATCCATGAAAACCAGTATGACTCTGGTCAAAAGCTGGCCCTGATCTTACTGGATGCATGGAGTTACATGAAGGTAGGCTAGCAACAGAAAAGAAAAGGAGTGACTCTCATTAACATGAGAAGAAATTAGAAATATTGGCCATATTGTCCAAGCACTGAAATAATCCGTGGTGCTGTACTGCCCTGCCCCCACTACTGATGTTTTCTTCCACTGTGGCACTCAAGGAATGTTTAGGCCTTAAGATTTTGCTGCTTCATTCAAAAACTGATATTGAAAGTGAAAAGATCCTACTCCCATTTGAGTCTTGCTGTCTTATCACAGGGAGACCTTTGAACAAAGGACCCATAAAACATAATACTCTCCAAATAAAAGTGATAGTATTTTTTTTCTCACTGATCTTGTACATTCAGATACAGATTATTGTAAATAAAACAGATTATATTTAAAATAACATGTTAACCTGAGCTCTGGTAGCAATAAGAAACTGATGGAGAAGTTCTAGTGATCTAGAAAAAACCTAGATAAATAAAAACCTCTCTTTATGGCAGAGAAGTACATGTATGGATTAACAATGTAAACCTTCCTGCCTTTGGCTTTTCCTTCACTTTGAGAATAAGAGAGGAAACAAGTTAACTGGTAGCTACTTTTTAGACAGAAAGTCAAAGCTGCTTCAGCTGTTCTAACAGATGCTGATGAAATATCTATCCTGTTGAACTTACTTATGCTCTTTTTTTTTTTTTTTTTTTCATCATTTTACTCCCCTTGAAACAGGGTCCTGATGGATTACCAATGCCTGGCTGTTGGCAAAAGGTAGGATGGGCAGAGCTTTTTCTTCTCAGGATCAGTATGTCCTTAGAACACAGAAATGCCTGTTACAATCGTACTGAACAGTACCAAGTTACACTTCAGAGCCTCCTAGACAGACATACACAGCAATGCAAGATCAGGAGTTCATGTGATATGTTGTAATTTATGTAGAATAATTCATTGAGGCAGTACTGTAGAAATAGTTGGCATTAGTTTTGTGAAAAGTCCAAGACTTTTCTTTTTTCACATGAAGACTCACACATCCTTTGGTTTCTGCAGATGATCAGTGCTTCCTATTCATTATAGAAGCCCATGGATGTGGCATTTTTGTCAAATATTTCTGTTGATCTATTATTATATTGGCTTTCTGGGATACCGAGAAGGACAGTATATCCTGATCTTTTCTTTGCCTTTCTTTTCTATTCTTCAATAAATCCTCCTGGGTTTTGTGTTTTATGGCAATATTAACTGGGGACATTATTTTATTAAAGATTTAACCTAGACAGTGTTTGATTTAAAAACATAGCATTCAGAATAATATAGTTGGAGGGATACTGGCATATAATATATCAGAAAACATGAAGCATAAGGGAAATCCCAGGTGCATTTATCTCTGAAGAATAGTTGGTGTTGAGGAAATAACTGTCCATATTTGCAACTCTGCCTTATCTATATATTTGTAATAGATGTCTGAAATATCTTACTAATTTGATTAATCTGTATCTCTTTTTGTCTCTGCAGTGATGAATCTAACCTTACAAGCATGAAGTTGTGTATATAGTGCTCCACTTTTTTATTTATAGTTGAGAACTGAAAATTTGATTTTACAAGTCTGAGATATGTTTACATGTAGCTGCTTCTACTTGTTTGCAATAGTCCATACATACATCTTTTTTTCACTGACATCTGCAGTTAGATGATACAATAACTGCAGGATAAACCTGCAAAGATTGTCTCTCTAATGGGAGAGATCTCAAAACAATGATCAATAATAGAAATTATTATTTCTGTAAATTCTTGTATTTTGGCTTGTGGATGTGCATGGACAATGAGTGCCATGAACTAGTTTACAAGAAATTGTGACCAAATAAGAGCAAAATGCTATGAAATGTACTGTACCATCTGCTGTTGGAGTTTACTGACTTGGCTTCCATGTCCATCTTAAACGCGTCACTGATTCATGACACCGCATCTGCTCGTATGAACTAAAAGCATGAGTTTGTGTGCCAGACCCGCCTGCTGTGTGATCATGAGTGGCTGTTGACAGTGACCTTTGATTCCAGCTTCTGAGTCATTTCCTTTTGTCATCTCAAGGGAGTCACACCATGGCTCATTGCTAAAAAGAGATAAACCAGAGGAGCATAGAAAGAGGCCTTGCATTTTTGGGGAATAGCATTCCAGCTGCAGGTGGATGGCTTCCATTCTTGCGGGATACTTGGCCCCTTTGATCAGAGAGGGTCCTGCCTGTTGATCAGCGTCAGTTTGCCTTGCACTGCTCACAGTCGTGAAGACATTCACGATAGGCCCTGTCGAGTCCTTAATCAAGAGGGACAGAAGTTTGAAGAAGAAACCAGACTTCTCTGTGGGTTGTTTAAAAAGGTTACAGAGGTGCTGCAGGGATCATTTGATGGCAGACACCGCCTGAGACCAGATGCTTCTCAACCTCACTGGAGGATGGACAGAGTGTATACTCTCTGCATATTGTATTTTGGGACTGCTGGAGGAGAAAGCACTCTTGAGGTGGGGATGAATCAGATCATCCTCCAGAGGAGGATAACCATGGAACTGACCAGAGATGTATGTATCATGGTGTGGTTTTCAGGTTATTCACTTTAAATTACACATAACTAGCTGAACTTCTCTATGGGAATTTGGAAGCAAGGTTGGTTTTGTTTCCTTTTCCTGTTACTGTTGCCATAAAGAATGCATTTCAATAATCTATTCAACATTTGTGGTGACGGCATTGAAGAAAATACTTTCAAGCCACATATTCGTCTTGTTTCAGTATTAACAGTTTTTATTTCAAAGTCTTTGAAGCCTTTAAGTGTAGAAAAGAAAGAGTTTATTTTTGTGTTTCACAGAATGATGTATTCATCTTGCTCCTTTTATGTTGTTACGGTGATTTTACTGGACATTATTGCTCAAAAAAACATTGGAGAGAAACAATTCTGTGTGATTATCACTGCACGCTTGTAACCATGCTCCACTGTTAAATGTGTTGATTTTTCTCCCTTTCTGTTCAGATGGCTTTCTAGAGAAACATTTCCTTCTCCACTTTTTTTTATTGCTAGAAATACGTAATTTGTGCACATTTGTAGTTTTGCCACGAGGTATTTTTTACAATTTTGAGTCTTCATATGGTGCACTGAAGTTAGTTTGAGAGTATAATTTATGAGAAATGGTGCCATATTTGGCAGATGGAAATTCTTTTTATATCGCTTCTGTTCCTAATGTATATAGCAGGATCATCCCGTTTTTAGGGGGTTTTTTTGAAGAGTTGTCTTTCATATGTAGACCAAAACTAAAGTTGAAGAAGACAGCTTGTCTCCATTCATATGAGGGTACCTTATGCCCTTATTGGAACGCACATTTTTCTTTGCTCCATCATTTCTAAATCATGTGAAGATGGGGTCACACTTTTTGTATTGCTTCCCAATCTCCGATCAATGGAAATGCCACTATAATGGAATATTTCTCTTTGATTAATCTTTATTGTCATTTTTGTATATTGGAGTCAAACCCAGCTTTTCATTGAGGAAAACCCAGATTTTTAAAGCAAAAAGTCAATTTAGTGGCCTCCAATTAGCATTATCTTGCTAGTAAAAACAAAAATTTCACACTATACACTGAATATATATGTATTTTTTACTGCTCAATTCCCTCTTTCCAATAGTAAGAAATAAACAAATGTTCACAGAAATGTTCACAGAAATTCTTTTCTGTGTTTTACTTTCCCTAAATTTTCAGAGATGCAAATATCAACCTGTTTGAATAGTGATGATTACAACAGTGAAAACCTTCAGGAGGCACAGACAGAATACTAAAAATTACCAGAGTGTTACAGCAATAACACCACTGAGGGGCTTTCAGAGGGAGGGCAGGAGCAGCACCGTGTAAGCCTCTGACTTGCCACTTGCAGTCTGCTTGTTGAGGCAGCACTGTCTCAGAGAACCAGCAGGCTGAGGGAGGAGCAAGGTGCCTGCCTGACAGAAAAGAGTCACTCGTGTCAGTGTCCTGCCTTGGCACATTTGGCTGGGTGTATGCTGGATGTGGAGACCAGAAGCTGAATGTTTGTTAAGATATCGAATACTGGCAATCAATACAGTAAGATGAAATATTTTTAAAGGTCTTTCACAGTATTTACATGCAAAATCAAGTAGGATGTTTATTATCTGGCTAGATGATTTAGCAACTCCATATTGAGACTGTCCACAACAACAGCTCATTTAAGAAATAGCAACAAGATAAATAATGCTGTCATTAGCACTTTCTTTTTCTTTTTTTAATTTTTGTACCTAAAAATTTTAACTGCCCTCATAGCATCCATTTCTATGTGCACCAATAAAGCTAGCAGAGCTTTGGTCCATGGTTTTGTCATTCAGGAAGTAATTAGAGATGCTACTGTTAAATGTTAGTCAAAACTCAGTTCTCCTTTAACTCGCTGACACTGAGACCCTACTGAAGAAACACTTAAGCACCTTTATTTGCTTTCTTTTCTGTCTTGTAAATTAATTTCGTTATTAAATTTCCAGCAGGTAGGAATACTTTTTTTTCCAAATAATCTCACTTGGCATTTTAGCCTTTGTGTTGTTCAATATCATGAAATGTTCATTCCTTTTAAATAACGATGAATGAGCAGTAGAGAAACAATTTAATTTGAAAGGTTAAACTACATACATAGATTTGGCATTAATACTTGCATCTCAGATTGAATTGAAATGAAACTTAAACATACCTAGAAAAGTTGCATGGTCAGTGCAAGAAAAAAAAAAGAATTTGGTTTAATATTTTATCAAGAAGAGCACCCTGTGAAGACTTGCAACGTGTTTGTTTTGTTCAAGAAGCAACTATTTCTGGTGCTAGTATATCCTTTTCCTTTTGATGGCAAAGCTACAGTTTGAACTGCCAGTGTGTTGTATCTTTTAGTGGCATTCCTCCAGATAGATATGATTTGTTTTGTTTAGTTTGTAACAGGAACACGAGTTCCTCTACCAGTCCTTTCAGTTGTAGAAATGTGTAGTGTTATTAGTCTACACAGTTTCTATATCCCTGACTTTTTCAGGTATGATTAATCCTTGTTTCTTTGAGAGTTTTCAGTATTTGTTTCATATGAAGTTTTGTAATTATCTGTTACTCCAGTGCATTAAAACCACATTGTGCAGAAGTCCTGCTACAGAGGCTGCAAATCTTTTTAGCACTGTATGGAATATATCTGAATACATGGTCCTTGTCTTCATATTCATGGACTAACTATGGGAAAGCTTTCTTTCAGGATGCTTTGGAAAACTTCTTATTTTTTCCTGGGGTAAAGCATCAGATGTTAAATCACAGAACAATAATACAATGTAATTTTGATTTGTATTTTTTATTTATTGCTGGTCGTGATGTCATATTCTGATAGTGTAGCAAACCAGAATGATACTCTTCATCCAGCTGTTTGTATATTCTCTTAGTCTATGGTGTAAGTAGTATGAATGAGTTTCAGAACGATCAAATCCATATGTCTGCACATGTGTGAAGTATAGAGTTGGAAAAGGAATAACTCTTAAGGCTGATGTATGGTGTGGGAAGTTGGCACTGGCCCACTGAGCACCGCACCCGTGGACGGGGTGCGCGTGACCGCGGTTACTTGGTTATGCCATGAGAGAGACAAAGCAACCCCAAATGGGATCAGCAGACCTCTGGTCCTCGTGGGAGGGTGGTGCTTGCAAGGCTGGGGGCTGTGCCAGGATATGTGGCTGGGATCCTGGAGCCCCGTGGGGTGTGGAGGGAGTTGTTCCACTGACCACCCCAGAACTGGGATGGCGAACCTGGCTCAGCCATCAGAGGCTCTTCCCCTGGCTGTGCCTCCCCACCCCCAGCAAGGACAGGGGACAGAGATGCATCCTCTCCTTGCAAAGCTCTTTGAGACATGCAGGAGGAAGGACCCAGGTGTTAAGCTTTGTAAGGAGGGGAATATTACCACCTTCAGCAGTGGGGTTTTGCCTAAATCAGGACTGCTTCAGTAGGAACTGCAGAGATATTGTCAGCCTATTCATTGAAACTGATGAAAAGGTTCAAGGTATGCAGAAGTTGACCCTTCCCTTCAAATTTCCTGACCTCTGCTGCTTGACCATCTTATATTACCTTTTTAAATCTCTGTATTTTACCTAATGAGATTCCTAAATCTTCACACTAAAGACTCACACAAAACACGTCTGCAAAGATAGTGGTCAAAAGAAAGTCTAATTTGTAGTCATTGCAAAAATTATATTTCAGTGACTGGAATTAAAACTAACACTGAGTTGTTTTTTTTTCTTTTCTGCCATTTGTTTTTATGGATGTCAGTGTTGCTGTAATGTACAAATGAAGGTTTTCTTGCACCCTCTGTTATTAAAGTATTTTACATGGTGGTTGGATTCATTAAATGCAGTTAGAAACAAGTGCCTGCCACCATCATTTCTGAAAAAGATACTCTACAGAACAAGTGGAGTTTGTATTTTAAAAGGGATTTGGAGTGTTGTTTTTGTTTCATTTTGTTTTTAAATGCATTCAATTATCAATGCTGCTTGGAAATTGAATTTTCTTTGAAAGCAGGGGGCCTTAACTTAACCTGGGACCGTTAGTGTTTTACTTGTTTCTATTTAAAAAAGAAATTGTATGAATTTCCCAGATCCCATTGGTACTTGCACAGTTCTCTGAAGTATTATGGAGAGTTGGGTTGGTGGAAGAATGTTTTACATATTGTTAACATATATGTGGATATTCTTATATTATTGTACATGTTTGGGAAAATATCACACAACTTTAAAAATGTTGCTAAGATGTATGTATCTGACTTTTTCCTTTGGAAAATATTATATATTTTTATTTGTATTTTTTACTTTTTTAAGTTCATCTATATGTGCCGTTATTTTTGTATTGCAAATGGTCTCATAAATGAAGTAGAAGAGATAAAAATACAAAGAAAAGTAATTTGGCAAGGATTTCAGCGCTTGGGGGTAAAAATACATGGGTCAGCATCATATTATCAATACTAGAAATATTTTGAGTGTCTTAGCACTGTAAATATGTCACAAGACATCTTTTGATGAGTAGTGTAAAGAATTGCAAGGTTTTAATCACCCATTTTAATTTGTTATTATTTACCACTTTCTTGTGGCCACTGGTCTGGACTTAACTGAACCCGATCAAACAGCATGCTTTTGTTTTTATTATTAAAATTTCTCCCTGTTTTTCAGTTGAATATTGTTTTGTTTGCTTTCAGTTTTGTACTTCAGGTTTTGTTTCTTGCTTGTGAGAAGTTGATCTTCAGAATTATTTTTACACTATTTATGATTTATTTTCATAATGTAAAAAGTGTGTAATTATTAAAATATTAATCCAACCATTGGTGCTGATTTTGAATAGTTATAAAGTTCTTAATGTTGATGCAAAAAACGTTTCTAGTCTGTTTGGATTGGAGAACATGTGTGCTGCTTTGTGCCAGCCTGAAGTTTGAAGTCTAGACCAAGTTGTGTCAGACATTTACACAACAATCAGGGTTTCTGCCACGTGTGCAGTAAGAAAACTCACCTTCCTCTTCGTGTTCTTAATGTGTCTTTCCCCTTCAAAGCAGTCTCTTCATTATCTTTTTTAAACAGGCAGCACAGGCTGTGGGCATCCACAAATTATGTAAGGAAGAGCTTGGAGCCTTTCCTTGCTCTGGGAGAGTTGCAGGGATCTGTGTATTCACCAGAAGTTGAAACTATTGCTTAGGCAAGTTCAGAGGCACCCTGGGATCTAAAGAAATAAAGCTGAAAATCACCAGCCTCCCTTTTCTGTAGTTCTGAAGGTGAAAAATAAACCTGAACTGCTGAGAAATAAAGTTGTGCACAGGCAGTGTCACAAGTAACAGTGCAAGCTGGAAAATGTGAGGGTCTCTTTTCCACAGATCCAGCTTGTTTTGTAATAATTATTATGTTAATAATAATTATTACAAAATGGTATATTTTTAAGCACCCTGGTTTAAGAAGACATACATTTGCAGGAGTCTCCCTGAACAAAATACTTAAAAAGCAAAAAACACTGAGGAGCAGCTGTAATTTCTTGAACACATTATTTAAATTTTTGGATTTTCTAAATCCCAAAATATTTCAGACAAACAGAACACATTATTTCCTTTTCCATCACCTCAAAAATGCAGTCACTGTAGGTGGAGGGAATTGTAGGTGGAGAGGTTTGGCCTCTCCTGTTAACGCTTGCTAATCCCCATAAATGTCCATTCATCTTGTCTAGCTCTGTTTTAGACTGTTAGAGGGACTAAAAATACCTCTGCTCCCTTTCCAGGATGGGGTACTTCAGCTTAACATGCTGTGTTCTGCCAGGCTGAGCGCGTGGCCCCGAGGGCTGCAAGCGCTGCTGTCACCCCAGCTGGGCAGGCCTGACCCAGGTGATGTCCTTGCTTCAGCTGTGGCCACTCTTGCCCTTTTCTTGCTTCCATCTTTCTCCTTCCTTCTGCTTTCGTAGAGAACTGCAGTTCTAGATGTCCTGCCAGAACACAAACGTGTGCAAGCTGCTGCCAGAGCCAACACCCCGCAGGCTTCCCATTCCGTGCTTTGGCAGCATCCCTGTTATTTTTCACTTCTGTGCTCCCTTTAGGTGCTTTAGGGCCAAACCTCAGGTAACCAATATCCTACAGCCTTCACATCCCACTGCACCCATGGGACATGACTTTCCTCTGGCATTGCCTCCTATTCACATGCCTCCTTCGTAATTTAGTGATGTGCCAAAGCATATGCAGGACTGCATGTGAAATGCCTCCCAGTTCTGCCTCTTTTTTTTTTTTTTTAATGGAGCTTTAATTAAATACTTAGAGGCTATTATGCAGCTCTGCCTTGTGGACCTACTAAACCTGCTAATCCCGACCCAAATAAAAAATAATGCAACAGAAGTGGCTTTTTATGTCCTCTTCTCACAAAGCTTCACCTTGTGCTTCCATTATAATAACTCACAAATGTTTAAAAAAATAAACAAAAAAAAAAAACTAAGGAGCTGACAAAGCATTTCATGTTCCAGCAAGTAGTAACGACTGCACCCAAATAAATATTAAAAGAAAACAAGGGAATGCCAAAACATTTAAGTCATGTTGCTGCAGGCAGCCTTTCTGTCTTCCCAGGGTTACTAATTTGTCTTCTCTTCCATTGGCTTCTGTAAATTTCCAGATGTGGAGGGCATTCTACTTTCCCATCTCCTAGATGTAGTAAAAAATACATTGGTTTGCTTCATATATATATATATGTATATGTGTGTGTGTATATATTTGTGTATATATATATATGTGTGTGTGTGTGTAAACACACATATATATGTATGTATATTAATGTCTTCATGTGTCAACTTGAACATATATAAATGTGTATATATATGTATATATGACCAGTAGAATTCAGAAGCCTCTTCAGACACAAACCTCTTCAGAGATCACTGTCTGCTGGTAAAGTACTCAAGCTGCTTTAGTTTATCTCCCAGATCAAAGGTGGACATGGCTCCTGTCACATAACCAGGGTGCAGGGTTTTTTTCATGTGCTTACACCAAGACAGAATGTTCAATAGCTAATAAATATCCTGATTGTTTTTTTATGTGCAGGTTACAGCTTGACAGAATTTCCAAAGTGCCCACACCTAAGTGGAGCTGTCACGAGGTCTTTCTGACATCACCTTTGGTTGCTCCCCCCTGGAGCTAACAAGTGTCTGGTAGCTTTTTGCCAGCTTTTAGGATCTCTGTTGTATTTAGTATATTAAAATTGTTGTGAGGTAATTGATTCTGGTTGAGATAAATCTGATAAAAACAAATGTTGGCAACACACCCTGTGCTTAACTGACTGGGGGCCGTGCCGGACCGGTCACTGCATGAACTCGCAGGCAAGTCCATTCCCCTTCCAGAGCAAATGCCAAGTAGCTGCCTGTCGCTGAGAAGGTGCAAACGAGTATGATTTGTCCATCTTTAATTTTCTGTACTGATCTTGGGTGCAGATCAATTTCCACAGCAAATCCATCTGTAACAGGTTTAGTTCTCAAGATGTAATATATTGTTTTTCAGAGGAACTGCTTTGCAGTTACATAAGGTAGCCAGAGGCACCTTATTTGGATACTTTGGGTAACTGTTAGACATGTTTACTCCTTTTCATCCTTCACACAGGAAGCCAGGCTGCTGGTTTCGGGTACCGTGCTAGAACAAAGCCCATAAACAAGTGTGGAAGAAAGAAAATTAAAATGTCCGTAAAGCAAACAGAGCAGGATGGAGTAAGCAGCATGTTTTGGTTTGCAGTTTTGATTTTTTATTAAAACACAAGTACTTTGGAAAGAAAAAAAAAAGAAACTTTTAATCCTACTATATATCGTTGAGAGATAGCTGCCAGTATTTACTGTATAGCATTATGAGGGCAAGTGGCGCAGCAAAGGCCTGTGTCTGGGTCAGGGTCTCTGCTAATCTTGGGAGAGACTCCACACATCAGATTTGTCAGGCTTGCTCCTGCTCATAGTATCAAAAGAGTGTAAAAGAGCTATGAGGCAAGAGGGAAGGATATTTCCTTGATTGTTAAGCCCCTTTCCATGGCTTTAAAGGAACAGAGAAACAATCACCTCCTCCTACTTCACCTGCCACTTCGGGCTTTCCCGGTGAAGTTTGCTGTTGCTTCAAGCAGTTACTAAGCTAGCTGTGAGCAAACTTGCTTTTGCTAAACCTGGAACAAAAGCCCTGATACAAGGCTGTCAGTGCATGCTTCTAAAGAAGTAGCAGCACAATATTTTGCATATACCTTAAATCTGTTTGTGGCCCAGGGTTTCTGTATGAGCAAGACGAGGCACATCAGCATAGACAGCTGAGGTTTTCTAGTGTTTGCATCGGCAGCAGCCCTGGAGGAAGGGACAGGGCTGTGCTCGGCACCGACAGAGGGCAGGGACCAGCCCGGTATGGGAAAAGCGTCTCTCCTGAAATGCCTTGTGGCTCACAGGCTTGGATGCTGCCTGGCCCCAGCCCTTCTGTTCACTGCTGGTACAAAGGGATTGCTGCTAGGTCAGTATGTAAGGTGTAGTACAACTTGAACTGCATCCACCCTATGCTAAATAGCATTGCCCAGCTTTCAGAGGTGCAGGCAAAAAGGAAAAGCATGGCAGACATCATTCCTGACAGACTCCAGCCTTGGCTCTGTTTGGATCTTAGCAGATCTGAATGCCTGTTCTCTTCTTGAGGATCTATCAGTGAATTTCATCACTGCCTGTACAATACTGCCCTAGCTGACAATTTTGGCAACTCCTTGTCTTTTTTTGTCTTTCTGCCTGGACAAGGCACTGACGACAGGCAGCAGCTGTCTCTGCTGGAATATAGAGGTGGAGCTGCTATGAGTTCTGCTACTCTCTTGGTTGGTGAGGCAAGGTTTCCAATGGAGCAGGAGTATAGAATGTCAAAGCTTCAAATTTAACACTGAGAAAGCTCAAGTAAATGACTAGATGGAAAGAAGTGCTGTCTAGAGAAGCAGAAAGGTGGCTTGCTGGCAGAGATATTAAAAAAAAAAAAGATCAGGAAGTGTGTTTCTTCAATCTGCAGAATTTGGGTTGACTTGCTGGATACTGATCAAGAAATAAGTACCATCAGCACAGGAAATTGTGTGGCTTTACATATGCTCTCTAAAAACTTCCAAATATAGTGCTGCAGGTGGCAAAGACGAGCTACAGATGGGGTAGCAGTGCCGTGGGCGTGTGTTCGTGCTGTCTGCTCATGCAGCCTCCAGAGGAGACTTGTGCGTGCTTGGCAGGGAGAAGGTAAATCTGAGGTGCTCCACCTGCAGCTTCACTGTTTTGAAATGTGATGCCTCTTGGTGTGAATTCTGTCCTTCTTCCCCCGTCTTATTCTTCCCTTTTTTTCTTGTAGGCTTTGATATCTAGCGAGATGGTATCAAGTGTAACCATGAAGAAGTGCCACATTCGAGCAAGTCACTTCTTTTTTGCTTCTGTGGTTACAAAGGGATCAAGGACTAGGTATATTGAGATGTTGCCTGAACCTAAGAGTGAACCAATCTATTTGAGCACCACGGCTCCTTAGGTACATGTACAAAACCTGGCAAACCATGGATGTTACTAATTTGCTCCACTTTATAAGAAATGTGGAAATAATGATACTGGCTTTAAAGGACTTATACAAGTAACAGCCTACTCTTACAAGCAGATTTTGGGACATAAGAGGCAGAGAGGGACATGAATGATGACCCTGATTTTGATTAAATAATCCGCTTTGTGTTCCTCGCCCCCCTCCCGAATGTTTGTGGCTGTGGCCACCAGGATGACCGACGACTGGCAGGAATGGCAGGATCGCGCGTGGGAGCTGAGCACCCGTCCCCACGCACCGAGCCGGCTGTTTCGCTAATTTGTGCTGGTCTGCACCCCTAGGAAAACAAAAACGAACACAAAAACAAAACAAAAAAACAACACAGCTCCAAGGCACAGGACTCACCCGCGGCTGGCCCGCCTCAGCTCAACAGGAAACAGGAGTCCCCCCGAAAGGAAAACCCAGGGGGCTGTGGGAGCGGTCGGGACGGGACGTCCCGTCCTGTCCCGTCCCGTCCCGCCGGGGAAGGCGGGAGGGAGGGAGGCGGGGAGGAGGAGTTTGGCCGGGGCCGGCGCCGGGATAAGAGGCGGGGAACCCTTCGGCGGCTCGGACGGACGGTGTTCTCCAGTGCCGTGCCGTGCCGTGCCGTGCCTGCCTGCCGCCGGGATGGAGGAGCTCTACAGCAAGGCGGAGACGCTCGCCCTTCGGAGGAAGCACATCGGGTAGGGGTGGCGGCGGGGGAGCGGGGCAGAGGGGAGGAGGAGGAGGAAGGTCTCTGTCTGGTGACAGCGCCCCTCCAGCCCCGAGGCGAGACCCAGCGGGGAGGGGGACATGGACACACACGGGAGCTGTCATCCCTCTGGCTTGCCAGGTCTCGGGGCCAGCCGGAATTCCCTAGGCGGGCGGAGGGATGCCGTCATTAGAACACTGCCCATCAAACGCATCATTCACTTTTCCAACAGATCAAAGCAAGCGGCCAGAATGTGGTACCCAGGTGTAGGTGTAAAATGAGGCTGCGCAGGGCTGGGGTGTTTTTGTGCATGCACCTGCAGAACAGCCGTGTCCGTTGAATGAACCTGTTGCTATTCCTTAAGCTGAGTTTAACTGAGGGACATGCGGGAGGGCTGCCAGAGGTTGTGACCTGAGCGATAGTCCTGGCTGAGCACGTATCTGATCCCTCTGTATGGCAACGTTAGTTCCTACAGGATGTGCAGCTTTAATCACTCCTTCAGTAAATGTTGCCAAGTGAAAAATGAGTCCAGGTTCGAAATACAGAGCTATTTTGCCGATTGCATCTTAAATGCGTAGCATGTAGAGAAAGCTTGCTAAAGATTCATAACTCACACAGGATTCCCTTAAGTCATAGCCTCATAAAGAGAGAAAATCAACAGCTTTTTAGGGGCCAGCTCAATATTAAGGGAGTCCTGCCTGTGTAAGGATTGTAGGATTGAGCAGTGCCAGGTGAACAAAGAAAAACTTCCACAGAATGAACTGACAGGTTGGAGAAAAAAAAAAAACTGTACTCAAGAAATGGCCAATGATGCTGGGCATTGCTTTCAAAGTATAACAGAGAAATAGTTGAAGATGTCAGAAAAGATCCATGCAACAGAGCTAGAAGCTGTAGGAAAGAAAGAAAACTACTTCACTATCCAGGAGTCACATTTACAAGTTCATAACCTCAGTATAACCAACAATAACTCTCAGACTTACCTGGAAACAACTGTGTTTAACCAAGCTCATATAAACACTGCTAAATGTTCAGAAGACTTTTCTTCTGCTCAGTAATATCATTCAACATAATTAATTAGCTGGCACATTCTCCAAGAAGGAGGGGGAGGGAGGGGGAGAGAAAGAAAAAATAGTGTTTAAAGAGTACTTTGGTTAATTTTATAAGGAGCTTGAGTTTTGCTGGAGGTCAGTGTGATTTAGATGCTTATAAAATGCCACTTTTAAAGATTTTTATCCAAAGCAGACAGGATGAGAATGTGAGGGTTTTAGGACCTGCTCAGGACCTCTGAAAATAAAGCCTGCAAGGCATTAGCGTTTTGTTCTTGACTGTGACCTCTATATGCTACAGTCATCCATTGCATAATGGTTTTTTGGCTATAATATTAAACAGTGCTTACTTTAGTCCCAGAGAGTTATTTGGCCATAGATGTCTGTAAGGCATGTAAACAAGCAGAGCTACAGCCTAGGAACATGGCAGGACATATAAGGACCTGGAACGACGTGCAGACACTGTTCTCCTGTGAAATCAATTGCAGGCAGAGTCAAGCTTTGAAAACACTCTTATTAAAGACCAGCTTCTGTTCCCACTGTGCCTGAGGAAGTGCATGGTTTTTCACCACGAGCAAGAGCTTGACCACAACCTGCATGACTCACAAGCTTTTTTTTGCAGAAAGAGACAATTGTCTGCAGAGCTGCAAAAAATCAACCTCCTCAACACTCAAGGGAGGGAAAAAACAAGAAAAATTAAAGAAGTGTCATGTTTATTATGTTTTAGGCCTTCCTGCAAAGTTTTCTATGCCAAGGACCCTCTGAAGATAGTCCGTGCTCAGGGCCAATACATGTTTGATGAGAAAGGAGAAAAATACTTAGACTGCATCAACAACGTTGCACATGGTAAGCAGTTTGACTTGTGAGACTGCTCCTATTCCTTAATTTCCAATAGAGATCAGGACACACTTCTGCCAAGTGGTGATGTTCACAGGGCTTCTCTGAACATCTTTGTGTGGTTCAGTAATTGACTGCTTGCTCGTAATAACTAATAATTTTCTTCTTTAGTGGGCCACAGCCATCCATATGTGATAAAGGCTGCAACAAAACAGATGGAACTGCTCAATACAAACTCCCGCTTCCTGCATGACAACCTTGTTCAGTATGCTCAGCGTCTCACAGCCACCCTGCCTGAGAAACTCTCTGTTTGCTATTTTGTTAACTCTGGGTAGGTCTGAGTTGGGGTTTTTTGGGTTTTTTTTTGGTTGGGGTTTTTTTGGTTTGGTTTTTTTGTTTTGTTTTTTTTTTTTGTATGACTATTCTTTATGACTATTATGCTCTTGTTTGAGACAGACACCCAGGACAGCTTGGTCTAAATCTTACTAAGTAGGACTTAGTAACATGCAACAAAAAAATATCCAGCACTTACTTCCTATTTGCAACCATCATATTTAGAGTGATGGCTCAAAGCAAGAGAGCCAAAACATGAAACTGGCCTGCTGAATGCTATGCCAAAAAAATATGGGGGGAAAAAAGCAAGAAGAGGAAATTAATTCTGCAAATTGGTGAATGCTATGTACAGACTGATGAATGCCATCTCTAAATTGACATTTAACCTTGGAAACAAGTTAGTCTTCTTTAGTCAGTTTGGTAGTCTGTTATCACTTACATGTCCAAAACAATCAGCCTGTGAGCAGAGGGGCTGTGACAGACCAGGCTGGAAGCTTGAGTCTTCTTCCAGGGTGCGGATTTGTGACGGTGCAAGCACTGAGGAGAAAGGAGTTGTGGAGTGTGGGAGATGGGGCATTGCTTTTTGAGGGTTAGTGGCTGCACTGTGTTCTCAGCTGCAAATTGGCCTCCTTTGTACCAAGGGGAGGTAAATATCTACAGGCAAACTGGGGGAGGGAAAGAAAGCATCTCTTTGTTTGCTGTTTATACAAAGGGCTGTTTTATCTTTGCCCCTTTACATGGCACTTATAGTCTCAACCTTAGCATTGTAATCTGTAGAGTAACAGAGTCTGCTGTGTTGATTTGTTATATCCATGAGTCCCATGCCTTGCCTTCTGTCAGAATACCCTTTTAATTGGAAGTGCTCCTTCACTGATTTGCTGCTGTGTCTGTTATTTTGCAGGTCTGAAGCAAATGATCTTGCTTTACGTCTGGCTCGGCAGTACCGCGGGCACCAAGATGTGATCACCCTGGAAAAGTAAGTACACAGAGTAGCTTATGTGAACACAGCCAGCAGCTCCTGCCATTACTTCAGAAGCAGCTTTGCAGCAACCCCCTGCTGTTTGTACTCCACTGCCTGCTGAAAGAAAAGCTTTGTTGCTTTTGTATTAGAACAGATCAGGAAATCCCTTTTTCCCATTTGGATAAACACAAGTTTTGAAGATCTCTGAAAAATAAGCTTGTTGGTCACCCCAGAAGGTCACTCACCTGTTAGAGGGCATTTCCCACAGACTCCCAAAGCAATTAATCCCAAAGACTTAAATGTTGGTTTCAAAAGCAATGAGTTGTCTGTCTACTGGGCTGCTCTGGAAGAGGGCTTTCTGTTCATCACGCATTGCTGGACGTGTTTCATTTTGCACAAATCAATATTCAGTGGTCAAGAAGAAACATCCTGTAGTTCTGCAGCAGTGCTGCAATGATGCTCAGGTCTCCTTCAGTGAACACAAGTATGCACACAAAACTAAGGGGCTGTAAAATCAGGAAGCATTGGGAGGGCTGCCAGCCACAGCGTAGGTGGCCGAGCACATTTCAGGGTTTCCTGTCCTAGATGCAGCTGTAGGTTTGGTGATGTTGCTGTAGTGCTGGGTTTTCTTCTCAAGTTGTGATTAGAAAGTCCAGCCAGAGCAAATGCAAGGGCATATGTCTCTATCTGAACAGCACAAAGCTTGTTTGACTCAGCTATAGTCATATCCTTGTTAGCAACACACTAACCTGTGTGTGTTCTACTAAGAAATTGTGACCCGTCTTTGGTTTGAGGTTTGCTTTGCTTCAAGTTTATGGCTGAACAAAAGTGTTTATTCCTCCCTGAATAAAGATGCTACATACTTTAGGCTCAAAAGGCTCTGGTTCCTCATTTCTAAATCACCTGTCCTCAACTGCAACCATGTTTAGCATGCTCTGCAGTATAAAACACTTATATTCAAACAAAATCTTTTTCCTGACAGTGGCTTCTTCCAAACCCTCTTGCCTGCACTGCCTTCAGGGCAGATTGTGATGGGCTTCTGCACAAGGTCCCCACTTCTCAACGTGATGCACGCTCCTGAGAGTTTTCACAGTGGTGGTGGGGTCTAGCTTGCAAGGCTTGGGCTGGCCAGAGTGGGGCCCATGGGTTGGAAATGAAGGAGCTGGACCCACCCTTCAGCTCTAGGGAAGGCTGCTAGGGCAGCCACCTTGAAGCCAGTGCAGTCCAGACATCATCTTGGTCTGTCCACATGCTGGCACTTGATTTTATCCTGTTTCCCGTCTTGCTAGTGAGTTAAAGTCAACAGCAATTTCATATTGTCTTTGAGAGAAAGACTGAGTAAATTAAATCAAGAGCCCTTCACAAAGGATGCTGCTGTGTTGCAGATACAGTTGTTATTCTGGATTAAATATAGCCACAGTTGTAAATTTGGCTCTTCTATATATTTGGTGAAAAGTGACTTGGATATTTAACACTCATACAGTGCTTACCATGGCCATGTTACATCTCTGATTGACATCAGCCCCTATAAATTTAATCAGCTGGGAAAGGACAGCAAGAAGGAGTATGTGCATGTGGTAAGTATGGTTTTTGGTTTGTTTTGGGGGGGGTTTTGTGGGTTGTTTTTCTTTGTTTTTTTTTGGGGTTTTTTTGGTTTTTTTTTTTGTTTTTTTGTTTTTTTGGGTTTTTTTTGGGTTTTGGGGGGTTTTGTTTTGTGCATGCCTGTTATGCAGCATATTGTATTACCCACTTCTGGTGTAAATATACTTTCATTCTGTTTTGCTGATGCTAGTGTACATATGCTTGGCTGATTGCAGTGGAATAAATACAGCAAAATTGTTTGCTTTTGGATTTCTAAGAAGGTGTTCAGCTGTGGGGCTTATTTCCTTCATTATGCTACAGGTTTTCTTAGTCACTGCATTGTATAGTTACAGTTTGATGAAATTAACCAATATCCTTTGTGTTGATTTGGTTAAAGATATGCAGGACTTTGAGTCTAGTTCCAAAAACTGGAAAGGCAGATTGCACAAGTTCACACAGGTTTGGGTATAGGACTCATGAGCATCTAAGGGAGTGTGATTTTTCACATAAATTTGGGTATCTTAAAAGGACGAAAATTTTTCTCAGTCCAGAAATGTACACCAAGCAGGCCTTCCCTGTCTAGACTTCCTTGCATTAACTGCACTGCCAAAGTAATATCCACCTTTTTGTACCACCTCCTTTCTCTTGGTTACTGAGCCTCTCCTAACACCATTTGTAGAGGCTTGAATGTCACACAGATTTGTACCATGACTATAATGCTGGAAGGGAAGTGACAGGCTGGAAAACCCTACTCTCCAGCTGCAGAAATGGATCTTCTGTGAGAATCTGAAATAGACTGGTGGATGGGTGCTCGTTATCGTGTCTTGAGGGAGAGGAAGGACAGACTTGGAAGGTGGATGGGGTAGATGATGGTTCTTACAACAGCTACATTCAGTAATATTGAATGCATGACAGGCCCAGATTGAGTTTAAGCTCCAGTAAGCATTTGTGCAATTCAAAGCAAACATTCAGGCTGTACTAACTCTTATTATCTATTTGTGTGAAAAGCCAATAAAGTGGAACAATAGAAAAGAAAGTAAAAGTTTCAGAGAAGTATTGCCTTCATAAAAACAAATCAATAAATTGGTCTTTTCAGGCTCCTTCTCCAGATATCTACAGAGGCAAATACAGGGAAGACCACCCAGACCCAGCAAGTGCTTATGCTGAAGAGGTGAAAAAGATTATTGAAGAAACACAGAAGAATGGACGCAAGGTGTGTGTTTTGTGCTCTAGAAATGCTGAGGCTTCACCTATTTATTATGGCATGGGGCTGTGTAACAGGCAACTAAGGACTTGCTTCTTTCCCAATTTCATGTGCTTCCCTCTCCCTTCATTTTTCTACAATGGGTTCTGTTCAAAATGGGCCATTTTTCTATCTGATGCTCTTATGATAATTTTTCTAGGCATCAATGAAAGGATCAATAATACAGTTGTATATAAGCAGATACAATCAAAGCTGTTAAATTTCCTATGTTATGCATTGAATTGATAGATTGTTAATGTCATAGGGAAAGGTTTGAGGTCAGTTGAGAAACTACATCACAAATTCCAGCAAAGACATATAAAAAATCCAGGACATGGAGAAAATCTATTGGATAAAATCTCAATACTACATTTCTGAGCCTGTTTGGTTAAGATAACTTTGAAGTCATATAAAAAGGTGAAACTTTCACTCATACACACTATGACCTTGATAAAAACAGACAGTTTCTGAACAGGTGTACCTAAAATCTGTGTTAATCCTTTATATGATGGCATTAGTGTGTTGAGACTTTTAGGGCTTGATCCAAAACCCACTGAAGTCCCAGAAGACTTCAGCGGAGACTGGAACATGTTCCCTTCTAGTCCAAAGGACTTATATCACCCCTCCTTTAGTTTCTTCATCAACTTTTTGTTTTATTCTCTACTAACGGATAGTTTTGTTTTTTCTTCCCTTGTTTCCTTTCTTTTGCACATTTCTTAGGTTTTGGTGGCATAGACCTGTGGCAGGACAAGTTGTGCTAAAGGCTAAGCCTCACATGCTATGGGAAGCCTCGTGCTCTTTGGCCGTACGCTCACATGTAGTGTACGGCTCTTTACACGTTTCTGCTCGGCCTTGTTTCCAGGAAGACTGCACCAGCACAGAGACTTCTTGATGCTCAGGGAGGGGTTCACAAGTGGTGTGGGGATGCAATCCCTTAAATAGCAGACTTATGCTGAGACCTTGGGGTAATATTGTATCTCTGCTGCATAGACCTCTACTGCTGACAAGAAACGAATTTTGATGTTCCAGTGTGTCTGATCTGCTGTTCTTACCCTTCCTGACTTGAAATAACTTTCTTTTTCATTCCTAGCAACTGGAATTATTTCATCTGTAGAATTTTTCTCTTCTTTTGTCAAGTGCCTCGTGCTGGCATGTTATTTGTGTAGTACATGCATTAGGCATGGGTGCCCAAAGGCTAGCCACAGGTCATCTTACAGGTCAGCTTCCACCCACCTCTCCCTGGTGTTCAGGATTAAACAAAAACCCACACTACCTGCAAGCTTTATTAACTTCTTAGGGAAGACGGTACACACTGTTGTGTGTCTCCTGTAAACTGACATTTTTCAAATAAATTTATGTAGCTCCCAGGAGCCTAATCCAACATCCACTGACACTAGGAAGTGTCATCCAGTTAAACACAAGGGCTTAATGGAGATCCTTGCATTCCCATCAGGCTGCAAAGGTGGCCCTGGCTACTGCAAATTTGGGCACTCTGATTACAGAATTAATAAATCCTTTAGCCATAGCTGTTTTCAAGAGCTCTCAGTTGTCCAGCCCTGTGCGCGATTAAATTAAGGCCCACATTTAAACATTTATTTCTAGATTGTTAGATCTCTCTGCCAAGGCCAAGTAGATGAACACAGCTCTCACATGAGTTTGTCTCTTGTAGATTGCTGCCTTCATAGCTGAATCCATGCAGAGCTGTGGAGGCCAAGTAATTCCACCTGTGGGCTATTTCCAGAAAGTGGCAGAGTACGTACAGCACTTCACAGGGGTGTAACGGGAAAATTAAACAAAGAAATAGCTTTTTTCACTATAGACTTATCTAATCAATTCAGCAATTAACCTCTCCTGTTCTTGGCTATCTGTGGTTCATTTCTGCTTATTGAAGAGTATGATTTCACTTCAATTTTTTTATGGAATATTGGCTAATTTTTAGCTAGATAATTGCCATTCTTTTTCTATCTTTAATCCTCAGCCATAAATTTGATGGAAGATGATGTTAAACCAGTTATAATCCTACAGTACGATTACAGTACTCCTATTTGACATTAAAATGTCAATTTTCTTTTTCTTAACATGTAGCACACTAAAAATTTCATAGCTATAAAATAGCTATAACTGTATTCTTTCTTTTTTCCCTAACTTGGTCTCACAGTGCAGATTTTCTGTGATGCAGACTGCCTTGTCCTTGATTGCCTGGCCATGTTCTGCAGCACTTGACTTTCAAGGTATTGTGTTTGTTTTCAGGTACGTGCGTGCAGCAGGTGGAGTGTTCATAGCTGATGAGGTCCAGGTTGGCTTTGGCAGAGTTGGGAAGCATTTTTGGGCATTCCAGCTGCAAGGTGAAGACTTTGTGCCCGACATTGTCACCATGGGAAAGCCCATTGGCAATGGACACCCTATGTCTTGTGTGGTCACAACAAGGGAAATTGCTGAAGGTTTTGGTGCTTCTGGACTGGAGTATTTCAATACAGTAAGTTCATAGGTGAAGCTTTGCCTTTTTTTTTTTTTTTTTTTGTTTGTTTGTTTGTTTGTTTTTTTTTGGTTTTTGTTTTTTTTGTCTGCATTTAAGAGTTAGAAGTTCTCCAGGTTATCCAGATAACATCTGCAGCAATCACTGCATCACATTACTAACAGCTTGAGTCAACCACAGTCTAGTATCTAAAAGCAAGTGGAGAGGCTTTGAAATATGCTCTGTATCAAGTGCTACATCATCATATGGACCAGCACAAGCTCTCTGGCAGGTCATGCATCTCAGCTCACATTCATACAGATAAATTCTTCCTTATGTCTCTTTCCCTCTCCCCACTCTGAAATGTTGAATATGTAAAATTCCATTTTCTAGGATAGGCTCTGTGCTGGTGGAGCTCATTGTCTGGCAGACCTTGCTCTGCAACTGACGCCTAACAAAACAGTGACCCTTTACCAGGAAATATTTCATCTGCGTGCATGTCACTGAGGTGCACTCTTCTCGTTTCCTGGGCCTGTTTTCTGCTCCTGTGACTCAGCCTTCTTCCCAGCTACCCCTGTTTTAAATGGAGTTTATACTCTCTGGATCAAAATATATCAAATCTATCACCCACTGCTCTTCCCAGGAGCATTTTGCCTGCACGTGCAATCAGCTGAATTCTTCAGTCTTGAAATCTTCAAATTACTGCAACTTGAAGTAGAGGAAGAGAGGATCCTTCCCCAGATGTAGGGGATGGTGTTCCATAGCCTGAATGGCACAAAATCCCTACCTTGTCAAGCTTACCTCATGATATGCCAAGCAGGAGAGGACAAGTGAAAACAACATGAATAGTCACAGATGAACGTTTTGTTTTGATAGGTTTTGATTTTGTTGACATGTTTTGTTCTGCCTTTCCTATCAGTTTGGAGGCAATCCAGTGTCGTGTGCCATTGGCTTGGCTGTGCTGGATGTAATAGAGAAAGAAGATCTCCAAGGGAATGCCACACGTGTAGGAAATTATCTCCTGGAGCTGCTGGCTGAGCAAAAGGAGAAGCATCCCTTAGTGGGAGATATCAGGTGGGTTTATCACAGCAATGTCAGAGGAGAAAGTAACTGTGCTAGAAAAAGAGACAAACTTGGTGGGAGTGGAACACAGAAACATGCCATGATTTTGCTCTCTCTTTTAATATGGACTGCCCTAAACTGTTATTGTAAGGCAATATAATTTTTTTTAAAGCTGTCCATCCATCTGCCTAATTACTCACAAGCACAGCCACTAAAAAGTTCTGGGAGAGTAGGAGAATGAGCCATCCAAATGTAATAACCAAGATGTCAGCACACCGTTGTAATCATGCAGACCTTATTCAAATCTCTGGTCCATTTCCTTGGAAGATGTTATTATGGTTTTTCCTCCTCTCATGTTGCTACCATTGATAATTGCCTTCAGTTTTTTTGGGGGGAAGGGGTTGGGTCACAGGGTTTTTGTACTTCTTTTTTTTCATTATTTGTCTCCCTGGCTTGCAATTTTCAGGATAAGCATGAAAGAAATTATTCTGTCATTCTTATCTGGCCACGTAGCTTTAATGAGCTCAGTAAATTTATTTATCCAGAAATACCTGTTATCCCATTTGATTGTGGGGAGTTGCCAAGAGATGACCAAAGACAAAGTCTCCTCTCTCATTCTCCTTCCCCCATTTGTGCTCCAGGGAAGGGAATTACAGTTGTTAGAAACAGGTATTGCATTTACAGCAGGAGGTTTGGGTTACTGACACTGGATTTCACTTGTCTGTACTTTTCTTTTCTACTCCAGGGGTGTTGGATTGTTTGTTGGAGTGGATCTGGTGAAAGATAAGCAGAAGCGAACACCAGCCACAGCTGAAGCCCTTCATCTTATTTACAAGTAAGTAGTTCTTAAAGACTGTGTGCAGTGATCAAACCGTCCTAATATTTTCCAGCAGTTAGTCATTAATTTTATTTTCAATTTGTGTAGTTTTTGTTGACATAGCACTAAAAAAAGAAAACTTTCAAAATCTGTCTCAGCTTGAGGGAAGTGACTGGACACAACATAGTTTTATACCTGTGTCTAACACAGGTGTTTCCTCTTTCCACAGACTCAAAGAGCATCGAATCCTTCTTAGTGCAGATGGACCCTACAGAAATATTTTAAAATTTAAACCACCAATGTGTTTCACAATGGAAGATGCAAAACATGCAGTGGAGACGCTTGATGGACTTCTTACAGGTATGTGTGCTTTAGGGCTCAAATGAATACTCTTCTTTGTTCATTTCCCAATGAAACACCAGCATAGCCTAGGCCATTATATGTGAGGGAAAGTAATCCACTGCTTTTCTTACCATTCATCAAACTGTGTTCTTAATGCCAATTATTATAAATAAATAAATACAAAGCCCCATATGTACTTCATCCAAACTTTTAGACAAAATCCTGCTCTTGAGCCTTTCTCTTACAGACTCAGTGTTATTACTCATTTCTGGTCACATGTGCTCTTTGTTAAGGACTGCATATATTAGTTCAGCACAGGCCTGAAAGACACTGCAGACATACTGGTGTAACTTTCCATAATGTGCTCTACCTTTTCTTTATTTCCTTTTGTTTATTTTTTAACTAGCTTACTGGAACATGATTGTCTCACTCAAATTTAGCCTGAAGGTTCTCAAGCTCTATTTTTTTTACCTGAGGACCAAGCCAGGGGAAAATAACATCAGTTATACTGTTAGCATGAGGGCTCTTGGAGCCTGTTACACATTAAATGCTCCCATCTTCCGAGAATGTAACAACTAAAGTTAGACTTCCATTAACCTGCTGGACAAAGGCAGAATTCCATTCTGAGAGGTTTCTTTGATACCCCATACTACAGTCAAGTTGCTAATCTTATTCTTTTCTCTAAATACCCCCAAGCTAGACAGTCCTGATAGATTAATCACATTGCCTCAAAAAATGTTCTAAGTATTAATCACTCTTCAGTTATTCTTCTGTGTGATAAATGCCCAGAGGAATAGCTGATTTTTTTTACTTCAGGCAGCTACTAAATTGACAGTATGCTTACTTCCTCCCTGATTCTTTTTAATTTAATTATTTTACTACTTTTTTTTTCAGAACTGGAAGAGGCCACTGGAATGAAGACAGAAAAGAATGCGTCTATAAATGTGCAGTGTAAAAGAAAAGTATGTTTTAATTTTTTTAACTCTTTTTCAGATAGGTGTCTGGCAAAGCAAGTATAAATTACTTTGGTAGAGCATGCCTTCAATTTTGGTAGTGTGAGTGGCTCTGTGCCTTGAAACTGAGCTCAGAGAGTAACTTGCTACTAGAAACCTGAGAGATTTACCCTGTCTCACTGGGGTAAATCTAAAAAGAGCTGAGTAATCCAGACCAACAGCATGTTATAGACAAGCTGCCTGCCGTATCTGCTTGTGTGCAAACAAGACCAACCAGACTTTGGGCTGCACAAAGTCATGAGCACAGCAGTCAGCAACTATTGGTTCTTGGTATTACATGCTACTGAAAGATATTTGGCTTTCTAAGCAAGCCTGCAGCCTGGAAGGTGTCCAAGTTTTCAGAGAGTCCCAAGGATTTTGTTTCCACCATAGCTCTTTGAGTATGAATGGCTGACACACATCCAAATTAGGACTTCTTAGGTTGCAGCCCCAGCTCTGGATAAATCACATATGATTTCTTACAGCCTTGAAAACATGTCACCCTCTCTACAGGAAAGCTTGCTGAGCTGTCCCTTGGTGGGTTTTCCATTTGTGGGGGTGGGAACGCAATAGCTCAGCTGCCATGGGGTGTAAAAGTTATGCAGAGACCTGGTGAGCTATTTGCTATATATCTAGATTTTACTAGGTTTGGAGTGTAAGCCTACTCTTACAGACATTTTTACACAATCAGTTCAATTTCTTTCAGAACTAAGAGGTTGTGGCAATAGTAGTCAGGCAGAGCTACCTGATGGGAACCAGGTGCAGTGGCTGCCTGGGGGAAGACACACACATGCTTCCACTGACACCTCCTTTCTGTTTCAGGCAACTGAAGAGAGTTCTCAACCAGAAGGTGCAAGTGAAAGCATGGGCCACATGAATGGAGCTGCCTGCCGACAAGAAAATGGGATTTATTCAAAGAAACGCTCAGTGCCAAGTAAAAGAATAAGAACATGAAGGGGGACAGTTTCTTCATTCTGTTTGAATTTGTGTCCGTCTTGCTTTTGAGATGAGGAGTGCAATAGTCTGAGTCCTAGGATCTGTTTGAAGCCTAGTCATGCCTTTCATAAACTGGCTGAATTCCTATTAGCTTCAGTAGGTTTAAAATACCTTTTCAGATACGTGAGAACTGTGTCATGTGGCTTGAAATCTAGATGTGACAGAATGGACAAGTGATACAAAAATACCTTGGTGCTGATGGCAGGTGTGACATAGGTGCACAAACTTGGTGAAAACTTCAGATTTATCCATATTATGCAGAATCTGATTTGCTTAACTGCCATAAAACAAATGCCAATCCTATAAAGTTTAAAAATATATGCTTAACATGCTATTTTTACAATATTTTAAATTTCAATATGTAATATTGAGATGTTAATTACTTCCCATGTTTTAATGGCTGAATTCACTAAACAATGCTTGAGAAAGGAATCATTATTATCTTCTAGTGTAACTTAGGTCCTATGGACCATATTCCCAGCTGAATTAAATTGGAGTAGCTTTGCTAATGTCAGCAATGCTCTACTAAGAGTCTACAACTCTATGTGTAGAGAAAAAATGTCTATGCAGGGCACTCTCACTATAAATTCAAGGAAAATAAAGAATCTAATTTTTTATGAATAAAGCAACTTTTATAAATATTTATCTAGAATAAGATTTTAAATTTTTTCCCTAAAGTTTATAGATTAAATCCTATCAGTCTATAAAATATGCAAGTAAAGTATATATCTTTTCATACACACTGATTGATTGAATTTAACCTGAAGGTGTCTCAGAATGAGGTTCCCAGGGACAGCCCAGCTTGCATTCCCATGGACTTGAGTTGTTCTGAGAGTCATGGGAATTAGTGCCTGATCCTGTCAAAGCAGTGCTGGTACTTTTTGTCAGTGGTGATGAAGAGTTGCACACCAGTTCCACGGGATCCTGACACATAAATGCTAACACTGGATAGGTTACTAAAAGGAGAGGACCACTGCATAAACCATGCATGCAGCCAGTGCCTCTCTGTGCTGCAGATACTTCAGGCTGACTATCCTCATTGTCAGTGCTAAATTTCAATGACACCACACAAGCCCTGCTTCTCTTTCTTCACACATGCACAGCTCCATGCTATGGAGGACACTGAGGGCCTTCCAAATAGTTTTTACTTCAGAAAAAGATAAAAAATGTATTTATTTGCTCTTCAATTTTAATACCCTAAATTCTGCTGTTTCCTAATTGCTGCTATTTATCCTGCTGATATGACTGAAAATTGAGCACTTTATTTAATTTCATGTTTTCCACAATTTGCTACATTTATATCAGTGTTTCTGATGTAACACTTTCCAACATCATCAAGCTGGCTTATTTTCTGTTCCATGATCCTTGAATAATTCTTCCATAAAAATAAATCTCCCGTTTGTAATTATGATGTCCTACACAAAGAGGGTTTTTTGTTTGTTTGTTTGTTTTAATTTTATTCTGCAGCAACATCTCTTTGCTGAGGGAAGTAACTTCAGTTTTAGCTGGAAGTTGTCCCCATGCCAAGGCAGAACTGACTAGGCTGTGTTTCCCCAAGGCACTCAGCTGTTGGCAGCTCTTACCCTTCAAGCCAAATGTTGCCTCAGCTGCCACAGTTCATTCCCTGTTAACTCTGCACCAGGAAGGACAGGTCTTTTCCAAAATGAAACTACACAAAGAATTTGGTATGTTTAAAGGCACAGTTTAAGTCACTCCCTGTATGGAGTGCCACTACTTATATTTCACCTCATCCACTGTGTGCAGCAACAAGCAAGCAAATACTTGTGTGATTTATTAGAAGGCTTAAGCCCAAAGGCACAGAGCCCAGTACCAGTCTGTACTATGACACCAGCTGTTGTGGCAGGTCATTAATACTTAATTTTCAAAAGCATGTCAAAGAACTAGATTTAAAAAATCTGATTAGCCTAAATCTAAGGTGGGGTCATTTGAAGACTGCAACCTCATAAGCACAAGAGGCCTGTTCCTCTTTGCTTCTCCCTGTACCTGTGCCTTGGTTCTGCACATGCTCAAAATACTTGGAACAACCATTGCTCAAATCCACTTGTGTTTTTCACCCAGATTCTACTTCACAAGTCAGGAAGTTCTCTGCCTGATTGGTTCTGCTCATTTTGCAAAGTGCAGGTTACCTAAGTGTAAACTAAGTGTTCTATTTTCTTTGAACAAGAGAGGATATCACTCCTATGATGCACACGAAAAAGAGCCACAAACATTGAAACGGCAGAAACAATCCAACAGTTACCAAGATTTGAGCTGGACCTACTAGACTTTCTATTACTGCATCAGTGTCCCCACAATATCTCACAATATCCCACACTATCTCAGAGTCCACCCACATGATTATGCACATTCCCCACTGTGAAAGCCTTACTCATTAGAAGAGCCTGACTGGAGGATGAGAGAGTGGAAGCAGAAATAATTAAGGTTAAACACAGGGACCACAGTTCCAGTCAGCTGAACTGATCAAATATATTCCCTCCACTTAACAGGCAAAGCCTTTTGTCCCCTTTCCAATTCTATCTCCCTTTTTCTTCTTTCTCCCTCTCCTGTCCCACCTGTGCAAGTCCTGGTTTTAGCCATGTATTTCAACCTCCACCCTAGTCCTTCCAATCATCAGACACCTCCATAAGTCAATTCCACTCACTAACCTTGCAGTATAAATATAAGACCACACCTTTTCCCCCCAAGTTTTCTGGAAGGCTAAGGATCAGGCTTGTGCAGGAGTAAGAGACAGTGGAGTGAGGGAAAGGCAGGAATCCATCCCAAGAGGGCATCATGCTGGAGTTAGTTACTTGTATCTTCACTCTAGCTCATCATTCTACTGGAATCCCAATCTAGATAATTTCACTGAATTCTAATGGTTTGTCACTTTTTTCCTCGCTTTTGTATTGCATGTTTATACCTTTAAACAAACAGACCAGTTAGAACAAGGCAACAAGGAAGGACAGTGCTTGCTGCAAATACTGATGAGAACGTGACACTGAGAGTCTGAATCCACTGCCAGTTCTGCTGCATAAAAGAAAGCAGGACTGAGTCTCTGTGGAGTCAGGAAGCTGTGCCTTAGACAGCACTGCTCTGGAGAGAAGAATCAGCACCCAAAGCTGCCATGTCAGCACAGCACTGCAGAACTGCCAGGGAAACAGGGTGTGCCACATGTCCTCATCTGGGGAGAAAAGCCTCAGCCTTACCTTTATAAAACATCACAATGGGACTACACTGAATAGAAGAATTATTCAGGGGTATTATATTTTGTCTGTTGCTTTTTAAATGAATGTTTTTTAGACATACAACAGCCTCTTCTCAGATAATACATTTGTAGTCTTCACAACTGTTAAGCTTGGTGGCTGGGAAATAACAGACAGCCCCAACACAGCAAAGTCCAGAAAAGTCCCCCCACACACAACCAGAAGCAGCAAGTTCTGATTATAGCTCATAAAATAAGGGAGGTAAATGAAGGGGACCAAGGGACAAGCCTGGAAAACTTATTTTACACATGTCATTGCAATGCACAAGGCATTTTTGTTTTAAAAAAAGTAAAACAGAGACAAAACCTCATTTTTAATATGGTAAAATTTGAGTTAAATGTCTGACTGGGGCAATAATTTCAGCACCAACGTGCAAAAAATCACACCTAAAAAAAAGTCAAAAACACCCATCATAAAAATATAACCAAGTTGGTGCTTCTTACAAAAAGAATTTGTACAGGTATTTCTTGGAGAGTAAGCCCCCAGTGCTGTGGCTACTCTAAGCTAAGAGCTGAAAAAACCAGAATGTGTTAAAGAAGAGGCAATTGGTAATATATTAGAGAAGACCAAATAAGGCACTGGGATGTACAGTTATGTACAGGGTATGCACATTGAAGTCTATTGTAGCTTATCTTTGACCTGCCTCTATGGGCTTTGTCTCCATTTAACAAAATAACTTTGAAAAAAACAGGTGACTTATACTTGCAAACAGGGCAAATTAGCTCATAGCAGTAAAAAGATTGGATTAATTTTCCAGGTTTCTCAGTGATGACTTGAGCAGGTGTCCTAGTAGTGTTTCTTTTCCACCTGGACCTGGCCTGTGCTGCTGCCAGCCAAGCTCTGCCAGAAGGATTATGCAAGGGAACACAAGGCCAAATAGCTATGATGGGATTTCCCTATCTCTGCTATCCACACATTTGTATTTTCCTACCTGGAACATTTGATTTTGTTGGTGCCTGTGCTTCAGCAGAAAAGCTGAATTTAAAAAGGCAAGTTATACCTTTGTGTTTCCCACTGACTTGTATGCCTGGACCGTGGCATGTCGTCTCTGCAGGCTTCAGCCTTCAGAGATGCAGGGTGTCTGACAAAGCCCAGGGGAGACTACTCTGCAGAGGAGGACTCTTCATGCCAGTATTTCAAAAGGAAAAACATTTGGGCTGAAATGAAAACCCAAGGCACAAAGCATCAAAAGTTTCAAGCCCTCGCTGGGCTTTGCAGCTCAAGACCAATGTGCACTAAGCAAAACAGGCTTCAGTCTCTCCACCTCTGCTCACAGCCATTCATGTGTCTTGGGTAAACACTGCTCCAATATCACAATGTCATACATTTACAACAATATGGAATTAAAAACTAAATTAAAGGAAGGGGAAGGGGAAGAACATGAAAAAATGTGTTTTGGCAGAGCACTGAAGGTTGCTAAAAGTCTAATAATCAACAAGGCAGAAAGTCCTGGGGTCACATGAAAACCTGGAAAGGATTCCTGGCTTCAGCCTACTATTGATCCATTACATGGCTCAGATAGTGACTTAACATCTTTATGTCTCTATTTACTTCCACATGTGAGAGCAGCTTTAATAACCTTTATTATGGTTTGTAAAGGTTAATCACCTTATCAGGAACAATACTGATGACACAGGACTGCAAGACCTAAAGTATAGTTAGCTCAATTTACTTATTTGCAGTTATCTCATTTTATTCCTTACTTGCCTGTGATTTTTGTCAGGGAATAAACCCTATGATGGGCAGGACATAGACAGAGACTGATTACGTGGAATATCAGGAAGAAATGAAGAGACACAATTACAGAACCATGACACAAGCAGTCTGGCTCGAATCTCCCAGGAAGCTTAAAGGTCTGTAAATATATTTTCAGTTGCCACAAAACACTTCAAACAAATAGAAGGCTTTGGTATCCATTCCTTAGTTTCTTCATTCTAGTCACAAAATAAGGCATGAAAGGAGTTCATCTGGAAAATGTGCTGCTAACACGCTCCAGTGGCTGGCTCTTGAGAACAAAGGTTTCTGTTCACAGTGCTTATAACCAGCTCTCAATTAAGTTAGCTTTCTTCTATTCTCTACTAGGCAAGACACAGAGCTTATAAATCATAAATAAACGAGGCTATAAGGACAGACTGTGTTTCACACATTCACCTTTGAAGAACAACATTTGAGTGCAGATGAGACCTGTAAGTCTCTGAGACAGGACCAGATTCCCTTCCAAATTATGGCTCTATGCAAAAATAATCACAACATTTAATGCTGCTTTTACTCACAGTTTAATGAGGACACTGGTTTTTGGTCCAAATACCAGTGAAATTACTTCCAGTGTAAGCTAGATTTGATCTAAGAAAGTTTATTTCTGACGTTGGTGTGTAAATATAACAAATACCTACAGGTAAGGACTGCATTTACATTCTTTTGTCTAAAGTACCTTAAACTACTTCCCAATTCACAGGAGAGTTTAAAGAGTTCCCTGCAAGCACTGTAGGAAACTATTTTCCCAGAAATGCAAAAGTCTTAATATAAAATAAGACTTTCTTCGTGCCATTTTTCTTATTTGCTTCATCCCAATGAGAATCTTCTTCTCTTTTTACCCTACACTGTAAATCTTTTCCTAGTTTGGATTTGAGAGCAGGGGGATGGGACACACTGGAAAGCATGCTAAGAGAACACTTCATATTGGAAACATTCCCTCCTCCCATAGTACAGTCAAAGCAACATAAACCTTCTTGCTTGCTGCTAGTATCCATCTCCAGATATATTTTTTCCTCACTTTATTTTGCTTCCAGCATCATAAAGTTGCCAAACATCTTCTTCCTCCTTGTCTCTCAAAAAATTTCTGGCTACTAACAATACTGCCTTCTGTATAAACTTGTTATTTTACATTCCAGAAGAACAGTCTAGAAGAACAAATAGCAGCTGTTTATACCAGTATTTCTTCTAGACATAATATGTGTGCATGTATGTTATGCATCTATGAGTAGGTTTTTGTATATACATACATATATGCACAAAGGCATACAAAAACATGTATACAGACATGTTCCAAAGCAATTTTTCTGTGAGGCAACCTCTTTATACTCAATAAATGTAATATGAAACAGAGGTAACCTCCACTGGACATATTTTTGAGATGAAAAAAATTCATTTTATGAAGGGAGTGTGGCTTCAGCAGAGACTAATACTAGCAGGTAAACCCTTTAAGTATACTTCATCATACTGCTCTCATGGGAAAAGTTGTTTCCACAGATGGCAAAGAAAAGGAAAAGCCAGAAAGATATTTGTAAGCCAGTGTTGGAAAAGAAGGAAATACCATCTAATTATTGACAAATTAGACTACATTAACAACAATAAAGCACTCACTTAAGAGCCCAGGTCTTGATTACATGCCATTCCTCAAACTGAGAAATTTTTACACCAAAACATGTTATATGGATCAACCTGGTTTACCTATAGCTTTAATTCTGTCAGAAATGGGTTTTTGTGGAAAACCTTGCAGCCAAAAAGTGCACAAGAGAGCCTTGAAACATTAAATGCCTAGAGAGTGCCTGTAAACAAAAACAGCAAGACTTCCTCACACAGGAAAATTGCTGGAAGCTACAACCTTTTTGCTACCTTCCCTGCAGTTCTTGTGGCAGAGTTTATTTTCCCTGTGAAAACCTGGCAACACAGGTTGGGCATCAGATGTCATGGTCCTGAGCTTTCCTAAGCTGGAGTGGCTCTGCTCTGGGGTTGAGTGTGGGGCTGTAAGTCTCTGCACCTGCAGTGATGCTACAGGTTGCAGAGTGCTGCTCAAGTGTCTGAGACCAGTGCTCCACATGGATGATTTAGCTCTTTGAAAACAAAATTCTTTCTCAACATGTAAAACTACGGTGCCTACAGGAATATTTACCAGAAGACCAAGGATCTTCAAAACTGCCTAGAGGAAAATCATCTTTCTGCTTGCTTTTCCTCTCACTCTCCTGCCACCTCCCCAAAAAAATGTGTCTGGAAAGAAACAAGCACAGCTAACTTTCCTCATCTCCCTTCTCTAAGGCCATTCATAGACTGCCCTCCCTCCTGCCTTGTTCCAAGGCAGGCTCCTAGGCCGATTGCTAGGGAGCTGAAAGTCCAAGATGGCAGCTTTGGCATGTCCAGTAACAATGCCCCGTGCTTGCTGAACGGTGAATTACCTCCAGACAGTCTGTTCTTTCTTTCCTGTTTTTCCAGACTGGTTTCTATTCAATTAACTGCTTTCTACTTACACAATAAACAACTCCAAGGCTTGCCCAAATACAGTGCTCACTTCTGCAATAACATTTGTCAGTCACACCTGCATTTTCTACCACTGTGCTTTTGCCTTCTCTGCATGAATAGTACTTCATTTGCAACATCTCCTTGCAGAGCAGACATGGCTTTTGGCTCATTTTGGCTGATCATGACTTGCAGCAGGCTGCTCAAGGGAGAAGGTTCGTGGCAACTGAGCCAGAGGCACGAAGAGCAGATCACACGGGGAGACAATGGTGACACATTCCAGCCCACGGGCAATGGGGTTGTCTTAAGCAAGAGGCAAACAAGAAATAACAACAAGGAAGAAGAAGTCATGCAATTTAAGCACCTTCTAAATGCACAACAGAAGGACAGATGGGAGAAATCTCTGCCAGCCAATGGAGCATGTAGCAGTGCCAGTTTGTTTCCATGCCATGCAGTCTCTGTGGAGATTGACACAGTGCAGCTCCTAGTACAGACTTGCTGAGGCCCTTAGAAGAGCAGCATTGCCTCATATCACACCCAAGAATCTCTCCCAGGGAGGATGCAATGATGGCTTTCTTGAACTGGTTTAATTTTTTTTGATAGTACACAAGTATTGCCTCCATAAAAGCCTGTGCAGCTCCTAATGGTGCATCGTGTCTGCCTCACCCCTCCTGTTACTGAACAAAAAACATGCAGCAACCCTTCAGCACCTGAGTTTTCCAAAAGATGATCTGTAGGCCATGGGAAGAGGTGGACTAGTTACTTAACAAGACCTAATTCCATTGGTCTGAAAAAAACTAGTTTCTCACAGCAGCAGGAAATTTAATTTTGCTCTGCCTATCTTCCAAAATTTTTTAAGCCTCATATTTTGTACAATAGCAGTGGAAAAAAATAGTCTCATGACTCTGTTATCAGACCATTTTATGTAACATGTTTGCAGTGAATGATTAAACAAAAAGATTATTGCTTAGTAAGTTTTGAGTAGTTGCCCAGAAATCATGCATGCAGAGCCAAATACTACCGTTGATGCTGAAGCACTTCTAAAAGGATTAACTCAAGCAGACAGTGCCAAAATTCATCCTTTGAATAGGGAGGTGTGCTTGCCATTGAAATGCCAGCCACAAAGTCAACATTGATTTGGAACTTGACACAAAATGCAGCAAGAACGTCATTCTCCTGTTGCTTTAGAGATCAGCACCAGCGTACACTGAAGGACAAATATGTGGTAATGAAGGTGGCGATGGCCATGGCTGGGCAAATGGGGATGTGTAAGTTCAAGCCTTTGACAGTTCTCTTTGTGTTCCCTTTATGAAAATCATAAACATTCATGTGACCCACTAGGCTGTTCTGGAATAATTTACATCTGTAATGCTGTGAGTGCTGTTAACAGAGATTTCATTATTTAAGTTTCAAAATGGTCCCTGAGTTGCTGATTCCTTAACAATTTTCAGATCAAAAGTTCAGTTATAAATACTTGGGCATACACTATCAGAGAAGAATTGACAAGTTCTCTATTATTTAAAAAATATGGGGGGGGTTAGTGCCAGCTCACAAAATGTTGTGAAAAACAAAACCAAAATGAACTACAAATGCCACTGCAGATTTTATAACTAATTATCTTTATTAAATGTTTTTGCAATTCGCTCAAGTCTAATGGAATGACTTGTCTGTGCTTGTAAGTTAATTCTGACGAGGACAGAGTAAAAGTACACTGCAATAACTATTGCAGAATAACTCATGTGTGAAAACCTATTCTGGAATCAGTCTGCCTCATTCCATTTTAGATTAATTCACTCACTCTGAAAGGAAGAAATTGGGATCTGATACATATCAGAATTGAGATCTTTTTTCAGATGTACTTGAGTTTGATATTTTCTCTCACTGTTCTTCCCTTTTCAGCAGGCTTTTTGGTATACATTTAATTTAGCTCTGCAGTGAGGATAAAGGGAATAATAAAAGAGAAGGGAGCTCTTCTGGATAACTTCTTATTGATTAATTCCTGCTGACATCCTTGAATTCTACAGTAGATATTGTAACTCATGTTCTTAGGGTATCTGTACCTTTAGGTTCAGAACTTCAGGACCACAGTACCGAAGACCCTTTTGTGTTTTGTATAGCAGATTCTGTCTCATTAACTCTGAAAGGAGTAGGGAGAAGACCAGCTTGGACAGAACAGCTGCACCATGAATGACCACAACATCCAATAACTTTAGTTTTAGAGATATCCATAGTTTCGCTCAAAATTTTGGTTGCCATAGTCTTCTAGAGACTCTGAACACAGCAATGATGACACTACGAATCAGAACCAGTGGCTCTTTACTCCTTTTGTCTGCAAGAGAGATTAGAAATTAGCTCATTTCCAGCACCATCTAGCAGGTCAGAACTGCTCACACAATAACTTTTAATCTCATCAAATGGGATGGTCAACCTCCTCCAACGGGGCTCATAAAATCAAAAGGGAAATATTCCTCTGTGTATGCAGCCACTCTTTCCATTGGGAATGTTCAAACAAAAAACATATATAAAAAGGAAACACAATAAAAATTTAAAGTAGTGTCAATGGATGACTTCAGATCATTCAAGGCAGCCTGTATTTCATTTCCTTGGCTCTAGTTCTGACAGTGCTAAAAGCTGGTAC